>CM068380.1:67853972-68214751 GCA_034770075.1 Aralia elata | reverse complement strand
GGGCCAATATGCACATTCAGCATTCCGTCCCGTTTATTGTTTTGTTTGTCGCAACATGCTCTTCAGTGTTCTTGAAGTCCAATGTAAGTGCTCATAATTGATCTGTTTTTGGCCTTATGCTCTTGTATTGATCTTAGAATCTGAGTTTCACTTGTTTGTCACGATGAGTTCCCCTTTCTTGAACATTTATGTATCGATCTGGGGAATTGCCCCTAAGTATATGTATCTCTTTTCTCTTATATTCATTTAAATTTAGCAAAAAATAAATTAAATAATATGGAAACAACTTATAAGTATCAATTTATACAGCCTATATGTACAATTTATATTAGTAAAATTAATTGATTTTTATGATCAATTATGAATGATGATGTATTTGATATGTCTCCCATTTATGATATGTATATTTACAACTTTAAATGGTTGTGATTTGTTAGTAATTGGTTAATATTTTTTTATTTTTACTTTTTATAAATAAATTGAATATAATTGTTTAATTAGGTGATTGGACATTTGAATTCGGATATTTGGAATAATTTGTTTTATTCGATATAAAAAATAGAAACGAATATTTTCCAGCATTTGGACATAATTTTTAAATACTAAATAAGAAATATTTTTTGACAATTCTCCGAATACCGAATATGGTCTTACATAAACATGCTTATTGGGATTATCTTAATTTAAGGCAACATTTTTTAATAGTCGTTGCAAAAATTTGTATAAAATATGCAACTAAACTAAACATTTTTTGCCATCTAATGAATGGGGTCCATAATTAGGCAAACGAAATATAACAACAAAAAAACTTTTTTCATTGTCCCACGATGAGGAGAAATCAAGTGGTTAGAAATTTTGGCAGCGAATTTCTAACGAATTTTGTTTCCAAATTTTTGGCAACGACTTATTATTTTCGTTGCCAAAAGTGAAAGCCTGACACAATCCTACCAACGAAGGACAAGTTTCGTTGCTAAACCATACACTTTTAGAGCCATGACTTATAAAGTCGTTGCCTGAAAAATTCGTTGCAAAAAGCCCCATTTTTAGCAACAAAAACAAACTTTCGTTGCCACCGATTGACGGGAAATCAAGTGGCCGAAAATTTTGCAACGAATTGCTAACGAAATTTTTTCCCGCCAATGACTTATGAATTTCGTTGCAAAAAGTGAAAGCCTGACACAATCCTGCAACGAAGGAAAAATTTACGTTTGCTAAACATATACGTTTAGCAATGACTTACAAAGTCGTTGCCCGAAAAATCCTTAGGTTAAAGGCCCATTTTTTGTAGTGAAAGATATCTAGAAGGGGGGGGTGGTTGAATAAATTCTTTAAAACTTTTTACTTTGTTTTCATAAGAATGACTTATCAGTTTGGTTTAATTAACAAGTAATTAAGCACAGCGGAATATATGATTAATAAAATCCCCCTTAAAGATAGAACAACCTAATAATAGATATGATAAAGCAGCGATATAACAGTTATAGCAGTTATGACAGTTAAGGGAGTGCAAAGAGATAGAGATAAGACTTTAAGTGGTTCAGAACACACAAGACTTTTACTCCACTGTTCTACTCTTCGAGTAGCAAATCCAATAACAGGATATCGTTACACAACTGAATCGCAAAGTATTCCTTCAAGACCTGCAGTCTTAGAACTCTAGTACTACAACGTACTCTTCAAGAGCCAGCAGCCTTGGAACTTTCTAGTTCACTTTTGAACTTCGTCAAGTCCAGCATACTTGGAACATTAAAGGCTAAGACGCACAGCCTTAGAATCACCAGTACACTGAGTACTCTTCAAGACCAGTCAGTCTTGGAACTGATACACTTGGTTAAGAGAGTGTGATTGAGCTACTAAGTTGCTTTAGGCAGTCAAGTTCAGGTGATACTTAGTAGCGAAGCAAGATGTTTTCCCTTCGGATTGTAGAATGATACTTTGACAGATCTTGATTTCTCCTTTGTTCTTGCTTACTTTTAATCTTTAATCTGTTTGCCTCATATAGATGTCTCTGAAATCTTCCCGTTGGGAATGGGTGACCAGTTGCATCTATTGTTTTTGTTGAAACTGTGTTGCTGATCTTAGGAATAGTTTATTCCTTGTTGACTAACTATGCAGTAGTGGGGTGAGTCAGCTTCCCATTAGCTTGTACCAAGAATAGTGGTAAGAGGGATAGTGCCTTTTATAATTCCTGCATATCATGGCTGTTTATCCCCCACTGGACTTTGATTCTTCTATTAAATCATTTAAGTAATCAACAACTGTCTTGGGCAGATCATTCTATACAGATATGGATGTGTGGTCACTCCATTAGATGAGCAAACTAGAATATTCAATTCAGATCTTGGTCTGCTTGTCTGACGTGCTGACATCTGACGATCCTTAGCTAGTCCGTCAGTGTGATTATAGAGTTACTTGTACTGAAAAACTGCTCTAACAATCTTTAGATACGACTTGATGCGTGCAGACGTTCACTGTTGATCTTCACAGTTTCACTTTGATCACTCCAAGATAGCATCAATGTTTTGCCTTATGTTCTTTCTTTCACAAGTGCTTGATTTAATCTTTGAATACACTAGCAGAGACAAAACTCTACAATTTTTACACTTGGTTGTAAGACAACCGTCTGGGAATCCGTTAGAGTGGAAAAAGTGAACCAAAATAAAACCGGGCTATGTTTGACTATACGAGCCTGAGAGTTAGCATTGTGATGCCTAGAGAAACTCTAACGATCTGCCGAGAGAGCTCTAATGTCCTGCCGAGAGTGCTCTACGTTCTGCCGAGATAACACTACGATCTGCCGAGAGAGCTCTATGTCCTACCGAGAGTGGCCTATCTTAAACGTTCTGCCGAGAGAGCTCTACGTCGTGCCGAGAGTTGTTCTACATTCTGCCGGAGAGAGAACTCTACGATTCTGTCGAGCTTCACTATACGTTTGCCTGGGCAAACTCTGCAACGACATAAACTGTGACTTCTTACCTGCGAAGTTGGCTGAACTCCAATTATGGCTGGACTGCTCTAACGATTTCCTTTGCTGGATGTTTGTGCAGTACTCTACGATCAGTCTATTTCAGCAAAACAAGATCAAACCAACTAACAGTTTTGATCTTTTCTAATCTAAGTCCTTGTACATCATATCTTTTAAGGTACTTTACAATTTTTAACTATTTAAATCAAAATATAGATTAAGAAACACAACGTCAAATTTATAAACCTTGGTGATTCCTAAGAATCTCCTCCCCGTATTTGATGTTGACCCATATAACCAGTAGCTTTGAATCATATAATCATCAATTCTAATATTACAATATGCTTATAAAAAATAAAACATGTTTTATCGTATAGTGGAACAAACTGTATTTTCTAGATTAAAAATCATGAATTTTATTGTATGATCCATATGAATATTACATTATTAATGGCAGTTACATCAATAAACGAGAAAGAGAAAATTAACAAAAAAAATTCAAACCCTTAGTTTTCCTCTTCTTCCCCTTTTGCTCCTCTCTTGGCCCTTGGAGGATTGACCCTTTCAATGATTCAACTGTTACTTTTGTAACTTTTTCCCCTGCCTTCTTTAGTCATATTCGTTTGGAATATCTTCAACTCTGCTCTTGACTGAGGCCAGAAATAGGGCCCATAATGACTTTCCCTCCTTTCACCATAGGGGCGAGTCCCATGGAAGTGTCGATTTAACAATGCAAGATCACCTGAATGGTATGTGGAACTTCCTGTTGAAGTTACATTTAGGACCGTTCTTTCATGTAGGATCCAATGACCTTCACTCCTTATGGGAATGGGACATTTATGGGCTTTTTCAATTGGAATTGATGACTCGCTCTCAGACTGCCTTTCGGCTGCCTTGGGCCTTAGATTGCTCTCTCCTTCCCCTGCTGATGCTTGGAGTTCTCCCTTTTCTTCCTTTCCACTTTTTATTTTTCTCCCCTTTATGTACAGCATCTAGATGTTCGAAACCTCTTGGGAGAGCAGTTGTATACCCCGCACCAATTCTTGCATTTTGAGGATTGAGCACTGAGTGTTATCACACTTTGGCTTCAACTAAATTAAGCTTACAGTCCTTTAATGTTCAGTGGTTGCGATCAGAGCAGAGGGCATTGTCAGTCCTTTCCATCAGTTGGAGGGATAGGTGCTGGAAGTTATTGATGGTCGGTGCTCAATCTCAATTGAGTTTCTCAATTTTACTCATCTTATTCTGAGTTATCTCAGACTCCTGAAGGGAAAGAACTGCGGATTTGTGATTCGCAATTTCTATTTGATAGAATCTGTCCCTTCTGTCAATGTCGATCAATAAACTCTTTGATAATTTACTCTGAAATCTCTTAGTCAGTTCTAGTACCAAGATTATTGGGGACCGTGAGCTTTGGGCAGCATTCACAAGTTCGTTAAACCCTTCTATGGAGGTGTGAGAAAATTGGCTTACTAGATTCTCCTACCATGTCAGTTGTCATTTGAGTTGTGAGGTTAGCCAGCTGATCCTTTCGGTGGGAAGGAGATTGACACGCTCCAGGATTTTGCTTGATCTCGGATGAAGAATTTTTCCGTATTGCTTCCTTGGAGATTGGCTAGTGCAATGGCCAAGGTCATAATTATTCATTAGAGGAAGGAGGATGGGGAATCAGCCGGAATGGTTGGGGCATTTATTTGATAGTTGTGTGAGAGTAGTGAGCTGTTTTAATTGTCCATTCGTAGGATTTTCTAGGGTCATCACACTCTACGATCGGTAGAGCGATCGTTTTTTTTGTTTAGTAGGATGAGTTGACTCTTCATTTTGAGTGGTGAAGGGTGGAGCTTAGCATCAGTCGTAGAGTTTAGGGACTCTGTCGACCGGAGAGGTTTGGGCATTTGGTCCTTCAGTGGACTTTGGTTTTGAGACCTTGTAACTGAAAATGGATTCCTTGGGTCCAAGATGTCCTCATTCCATCGTTGGTAATTCATCAAAAAGAAATAAATTTGGCAAAGGAGAATGGATTTATCTTAAATGATTAAGGACTATGAAGTATAGCTTTTGCCCGTTGCTCTTGGAAAGCACTGTTAAGAAATTAACTTCTGAGCAAAGGTAACATTATTGGGAAAAAAAAAAAAATAAAAACCCCCTTGGGCAAGCACTGATGATTGCTGGGTTAGCTTTGTAGTTGGACCGAGAACATATGATCCCATGAATTGAGGATATTAGAGATTGAGGGATGGAACATCCTTGGTAAGTAATGAGAACAAGCAGTAATAATTGATTGTATCTTTCCTCATCTCTGCCCTCAGCCAATTAAGTTCCAGGCTTTCATCTTCACTTCCATTGATTTCCATCACTTATATCAAACATTCTTTAAACTTTTTCAGCCATTGTCTCTTCCTCTTCTTCTTTCTTCTTCCTTTTCAACAATGATCTTTCCATATGCTCTTTGTACTCCTCAGCATGAGTTCCATATTCTTTAGGGATTGTTTGGATCTTCGTAATGAGCTTCTGATTGCTCCCCCTTAATCTGAGCAAGTGACTGGCTTAGGGACATCATGCGTCTCCCCCTCAATATTGAGCATATCTTTGCTCAGCTGTCTCTTCTTGTTTCTCTCCCCCTCAGTTTGGCAGCCGTTTGGGCGACAGTTTGCATCAGAGGTTGATAGTCTCATTGTCCTCTTCTTTGATCCTTAGCAATTGCTTCATTTGAGCTCCTTTTTGAGCTAAAGTCATAAGCATTTTCTTTATTTTCTTTGGCTCGAGTTCTGCAAACCTTCCCAGCCATTTGTTCGTCATTAACAGCCATAAAGTCAGGTCTGACCAACATCTTCAGTAGCGTCTTCAGCTCTTTAACTCTTCGATCCATTAGAGTGAGGATTCTCTATTCGATCGGAAGGGAGGCTTTGCTTAGAGCTGTGTTTTCCCTTCTTTATGATACACCTTTAGAATTTGGTGATGTTTCACCAGAAGCTTCTTTAGTTTGCTTTCTTTTCTTCTTCTCTGCCTTCTGAGGAGATGAGAAGGCTTTGATTGTAGCAGCAGAAGATGCCAGAGGGTTACTTCATTTGATGATCCCTTGAGGTTCCTCTTCTCGTTTAGTCTGGGGTCACTGCCTTCTTTTTTCCTTTGCTCTTTCTGGTTAGAGCTGGCAACTTCCTAATCCACCTCATCATGTTTCTTCTTCAACACACTGACATTATTATTCATTGAGGGCTTTCTAACTCCACTTTGAGTTTTCTCATGGTCTTCTTTCTGAGTTGATCTTAAATTTTCAACTGGAATCCTTTTCCAGTTCATCAAATAGCCTTTGGGTGATCCTTTTGTTGACATTTATGACTTCTATTTCATTATCCCCAATTTGATCTCCTAATGCTTTTCTGAAGAATGATGGTCTTATAAAATCTGCCACAAAACAATTTTCCTTGCTCCTTTGATCTTTCCACTCATTCGAGATCCCAATTTCCAACATTTCTCGGAGCAACGACACACATAGTTTATATGGATATTCTTCACAATAAGTTGTCATGATTCTTAGCTGTAAAGGTCGATAACAGAATCATGAAGCTGAATCCTCGCATAGAATGAAATTTACCAACAACATCAGCCAGAAATTCATACTTTTTGAGAAAATTATTTTTTCTTTAATCCCTTCAACCCCTGGGTTGTTCTCGTGGTGCATGCGCTTCAGTCCTTCTTCGGGTGTTAATGAACTGGAGAAGTTGTAAGCCCTTCATTTTTGAAATCCTAGGGCTACGTTGATTTTTGAAGCACTTAGCTAAAGTGAAAACACCCTTTGACCTTCGTGGATAGGATTCCATCCCCAATAATTTTATTTGAGTGGTCGCGCCTCTCTCTGGCGCGGGCTTTTTTTTTTTCCCCCTCACTAATTTTGAATATACTCGAGTATTGGTGTCTAGGGGTTCGTTAGCATGTCCTGATCGCATGGTAGCAGAGAGTTGATTCTCTTGTATTTCGTTCTCAGCTGTAGCAAAATTTTAATAGTCTGAGGGAGTTGCCATGAGTTGACTAGAGGAGGATGCCATTTGAGAATTTCTATTGATTTGTCTGAACAAAAATGAAATTTGCTGAGAGTATGATTGTAATAGAGAGCTAGGGTTTCAGCGAAGAGGTGAGAGAGAGGGTTTTTTTCAGAGGAAATGAAAATTTTGAAATGAATTCGTAAAACTTCCCTCTTATTTTTTTGTGTGGGTCACGTTTGTCAAGTGTTGAGATGAGAATACACATATTTTAGTACCGACAGAAAAGACTGTTTTCCCCCCCTTAGCTCCTTCTTAGAGCTCTACGATTTATCTTTGAGTCTTTTGACTCTTCGATGTTGATCTTACTCCGACGATCGTAGAGTGAGTCTCGGCAGCTTGGCATTTTCCCTTGTGCTCTACGATTTTCCAATTTCACTCGTTCGGATTTGTTTTGATTGTCACTCTACGAACTTTCTTTATGCAAGATTAGTAGGTTTCAAAAGCATTAATATCATGGATGTAAATTTAGCATTCCTAGTTCACGTTTCAGAATTGTTTGAAACCTTGATTCTATCTAGAGGTTTTGTAAAGACATCAGCAAGCTGAGGTTTTCAGTATGAATATAATGTAATGATATAATTCCACTTTGAACATGATCTCTAATGAAAATGATATCCCTTATATCTATATTGATTGCGTTCTTGAGAGGCATGACAGGATTATGAGTGTATAGCCTATTGCACTAGTATTATCACAATGAACAGGGATAAACTTAAACTCAAATTCATAGTCAGCTAACTGATTTTTCATCCATAGGATTTGTGCACAATAACTGCCTTGCAACCAATGTAATTCAGCTTCTGCAGTTGAGGTTGAAACTGAGTTTTGCTTTTTTGCATGAGCCAGGAGAAAAAGTCTATTTCCAAGCAATTGACATGTTCCCACTTGAGCTTTTTCTATTTATTTTACATCCGTACCCCCAAATCCCCCCCCCCCCCCGCCCAACCCCCCCCCCCCCCACCATACATAGTCAGCATCTGAATATCCCATTAGATCTAAGGGTGTCTCCTTGGGGGTACCAATGTACTAAAATATGGTGAGAGCCATTTAAGATACCTAAAAATTCTTTTTACAGCCATTAAAATGAGATTCCTTAGGATTAGCTTGAAATCTATCACAAATACAAGTGGAAAAACATGATATCTGGTCTACTTGCAGTTAGGTTACAAGTGAGATCCTATCATACCTTTAATATTTTGTGTTATTTCTATTATATGTACCTTTATCATCTTTGTCAAGCTTAGTTTGAAGGTGCCATAGGAGTTTTCATGATGGTGGCTAAATCCATGCCATACGTCTTTAATAAAGTCCTTTAATGTTACTTGGCTTGGTTGATGAATATACCTTCATCAGTTTGCTTTTACTTGAAGTCTAAGGAAGAAGTTTAATTCTCCCATCATGCTAATTTCAAACTTGCTCTGCATTAGCTTGGCAAACCGTTAACACCGACTTTTGATCAGTAGAACCAAATATAATATCATCCACATAAGATTTTGACTAGAAGTGACTTTATCCTTATGTTTTCCTTAGGAATAAAGTGGTATCTACTCGCCTCTAGTGAATCCTTTTTTAGTGAGAAGTTTTTTAAGTGTTTGCATACCATACTCTAGGTTCTTGGTTTTATCCATACAACCCTTTGTCTAATCTATAAATATAATCAGTAAAGGTTGGATTGACAAATACTTAGAGGTTTATGTGATTTTTTGTTCCACATAGACTTTTTTCTTGAAGTTCTCCATTGAGGGAAAGCACTTTTGACATCCATTTGGAAGACCTTGAATTTCATGTGAGCAGGTATGAGTAAGGAATATTCTGATTGGTTCCAATCTTGCAACATCGAGCAAATGTCTCATCATAGTCAATCCCTTCTTCTTGTGAATAACCTTTGGCACCTACCAATCTTGTTTTGTTCCTTGTGATGAAACCACATTTTCAATCCATCTTATTTCTGAAAATCTATTTGGTGCCAATGATCTGGTTGGTGATTGGTGACTTTCAACTAATTTCTAGACTTTGCTTCTTTCAAAACTGATTGAGTTCTTCTTGCATGGCTTCTATCCTGCTTGAATCTTCCAAAGCTTCTTTTCTTACTTCTTGGGCTCCAGTTGGGAGTAGAAAGTTTAGGTAGAAGAACAACATTCCATTTTGTTGGTTGCTGATCTTGTACTGACTCTAGCAATTAGGATCTCCAATGATCTGATCTTCATTGTGGTCCTTTGTCCATATTCTCCTTCTTATAAACATCAGTTATGGTGCCTTATTTTGGAGTTCTTCTAGGTTTTGTTAATTTCTGGTTCATGGTCGTCGTAGTCTTCTTCATTGTGTGTTATAGTGAGCTCTACGATTACTTATTCTTGCTCTACGATTTTTGCTTCTGGCACGTACGATCGTAGTGTCTAACTATACGATTTTGGACTCTACGACGTAGAGTTCATCTCTACTGGATCGTTGAGTGAGGTAGTATTTCTTCTTTGATGACTCATCAAATGTGACATGGAATTAGATAACTTAAGGACTTAAAGATTCCTTGTTGATGATACTCTGTAGGTTTTGCTGTCCATAGCATAACCGAGGAAGCTCACTTCATTTGACTTAGGTTGATATTTGGTCAGATTACTTCTTGCCATTATTGTGAATGTAAGCATAGACAACTAAATGCACGAAAGTAACTGATGTTTAGCTTTCGATCCTTTCCATAATTAGATTGGGAGTATCTCTTGAGGATGGAGTGATATGAGAGTACCTGTTGGTTTGTTTGTTTGTGGTTCGGATTATGTGTAGCATGTCAGTGACTGACTGCTTCTGCCTCAAAAAATTCCAGGATGTGGAGTAGCTGCCTTAGTAGTGTTCTCCCTGCTTCAATCAGGTAGTGTCCTATTCTTTCCTCACAGCTACTCCATTTTGTTGGGGAGTTCTTGGGGCTGAGAAGTTGTGATTGATGTCATTCTCTTCACGGTAAAATTCTACCTCAGAGAAAATCACAAACTCTCATTCCATGTTCATTCCTGATAGCCTTGATCTTCTCCTCTTCTTCATTCATAACATGTTTGAATAGCTTTGATTAAGATTGAGAGTTGTTTTCATGTTTAGAGCTCAGAAAGAATACCCATTTGAATCTAGTATAGTCATCCAACTACCACCAGTGAGTATACTCTTTCCTCCAAGGCGTGTAGTTGGGATAGGCCCAAAAAGATCCATATTGGAGTAATTTAAGAGGCTTATCATTTGTGTTGACTGCTTGGCCTATTGAAATGAGCTCTTTGTTTGCTTTCCAAAGCTGACATGCCTTTGCATGGTTTCTCTTTGATGAAGTTGATCTTTGGCCTAGTCCTGCTACGAAGGTCTTTGGAGGCAAGTCCTTGACATGCTTTTGAAGTTTAAATGAGATAACCTCCTATGGATAGCCAACACTGATCTTCAGAAACTTTGGCAAGAAAAACATATTGCTTCATCAGGATTTAGCTCAGCAAGGTTGACATTTTAGGACATTTCCTTCTATGGTTGTCTTATCAGCTTCAATGAGTTGGTCTTTCAAGTCCCTGACTTGACACTGATTGTTGTCGAGGAAAGGTGACTTGATGTGACCTTTATCACACAGTTGGTTGATGCTGAGAAGATTCGTTGCTTTAGTCCTTCAAACATATGCCACTTTGTTGAAAAAGGACACAGCACAAATTTCCAGGCTGAACCATATCCTCTTATCTTCCAGAATTGTTGTCTCCAAAGATGATTGCAGGACCCATCTTTTTCTTCAAATTTTGTACAGAGAGAGCACTTGTTGCCCTGTCATATAATCTTGAGAATCCACTATCATAGGTATCATGTTGATTCAGTGGAGCTTTGTACCTGCCCAGAAATGGATCAAACTTTCATTTTGGTTCCCAAACATTGCTTGGGTCTAGATTCGTTTGGTAGCCCCTTAGGGACCCAAATCTCCTTTTTATTTTAAGGTCTGTGCAGTACATGATAAGAAATAATTGAAATAACATTTCTATAAAGCTTTATTGACCATGTTTATGACAAGTTGTAGCATTGAATATAATGCATGCTTGCGTCGTGAGTATGGATTCCTTCCTTGTCATTCTAAACATACGCGGAGTAGTAGTGGCTCATAGTTTTTCACTTTGTGGCTTAAATTCACTTCTGCTTCCTCACAACTCTACGATTCACAGTTTTTTCGTTAGAGTGGGAAGTTTAACTCTACGATTCTTGCCAGGTTGGTTCGTAGAGTGAGTTTTTGCCATACTCTACTGGATCCTTCGAGGGCTTGATTGTAGAAGTTGGACTTACTCTTTGAAATCTCTTAAATACGTTAGACTTAGTGTGGGATTCGCAACAAACTTGATTTGCCAAGAGTTTTGATATGATTTGGATTGGCTGGTCTGTGAGGAATTTAACAAATATAATTCCCCTTATTGAATTTAGGAGAATTGTTATCATTTGTTTGCCATAGGTTTATCCACAGAGATTTTTGGAAGGATGTATTGCAGAAATCCTAGACGCTGACCTGTTAGCACTGATCTTTGGCTAGAGATTATGAAGTCCATAGACAGAGAAGACTTGTTCCATGAAGAAATTATTTTTTCTAATTCCCCCTGAATCTTGGAAACTAGGATGTTAACTCTTTTTGTGTTGCTAAGCTGCATTTTATCTGGTTTCAAGAGTTTAGCCATTGCTCAGCCTCAAGTACTGGTTTACAAGAGTCAGAAGTTCGTTAGAAGCAGTTTTCAAACTCTACGATTGCCTTATCTTTTTCCTTCTTAAAGAAGAGAATGATCCTTTGATTAGAATTCTGAACATTGTCATATGATTTATACAGTTCTATCATAGAGCCATGCATTACTTTTCTCTAAGGATCATCAATTAAGTTTAATCAGGAGAATAAAAATCAAATACCTCATCTACATTGAACTCTTTCTTGCTTTTGCCTTCTTTTGGGCCATTAAGCGTTAGATTGGCTTTTTATGGGTTCTTCATTCTTCACCCTGGAATTCAGGGACTTGTGAGTCCGTTGTCTGAATCCACTCCATAAAACTTTCAGCGACGAAGCCTTCTTTCTTTCTTCTTGGTCTTATGATGGCCTTTGTATTTTTCTTGTTCCTTGCTCCAGATCATTTCTTAGAGGTTTGGGGCAGTTTTGCAATGAAATGACCTGGTTGTTTGCGAGTTGTAGCATAAAGTCATTAACTTGTTCTCTAAGAGCTGGCTGCTGGACTTCCTGTTGTCTGTTGTTTCTGCTTATATACCTTTTGAAGTGTTTGGTATTTGAACCAGCTTAGCAAACTCCTTCAATCATTTAGTTTTTATCATCATCTGAGGTCAGCGTTCTTTGAAGTAGATGGCCTTGAACTGCAAATTCCTCATTTCTTTCTTCTTTCCTTCTGACAGTAGTTTCTGCTTTGCTGTGGTCAGCTCTAATTTTCATAATGTAAGAAAGAATTGACCATATAAACATCTGAATAGTCATTTCATGCTTTTTGGCTCTTTTGTCTAACTGAACTGTTTTCTTCTGTTGTTATCAGTCCAATCTTTCTTTTAATTTTGATGAGTGACTTTATTTGGTTCTTCACTATGGTTGGCGTCAGCTTGGTTGGTACGTAGGGCCCACTGATGACAACATCAAATAGATCCTCGTCGATGGCATCCATGTATGCCTGTATGCGAACTTTTCAGTTAGCAAAATTTGTCTTTGTTGCACATAGGTGGTTTGTTTCCTCCACCTAGCTCAGAGCCATTTCTGGTTTGTGCCCATTGATCTACTCAATGCGGGTTAAGCTTTAGAAATGAGAAACCTGCTCTAATACTAATTGTTAGTTTTCAGAGGCATAAAAGATATCTAGAAGGGGGGTTGAATAGATTCTTTAAAAACTTTTTAACTTGTTTTCAAAAGAATGACTTATCAGTTTGGTTAATTAAACAAGTAATTAAGCACAACAAAATATATGATTGATTATAAAATCCCCCTTAAAGTTAAAACAACTATATAGATATGATATAAGCATTGATATAACAGTTATAACAGTTATGGCAGTTAAGGAGTACAAAGAGATAGAGATGAGGACTTTAAGTGGTTCGGAGCACACAAGACTCTTACTCCACTGTTCTACTCCTCGAGGAGCAAATCCACTAAAGATATCGTTACAAGTAAATCACAAAGATTCCTTCAAGAAACCGCAATCTTGGAACTTTAGTACACAACGTACTCTTTTAAAGCCAACAACCTTGGAACTTCTAGTTCACTTTTGAACTTCGTCAAGTCTAGCAGACTTGGAACACTGTAGACTAAGACTTGCAGCCTTAGAATCACCAGTACACTGAGTACTCTTCAAGACCAGTAGTCTTGGAACTGATACACTTGGTTAAGAGAGTGTGTTGAGCTACTAAGTTGCTTTAGGCATCAGTTCAGGTGAACTTAGTAGCAAAGCAAGATGTTTCCCTTCGAATTGTAGAAAGATACTTTGACAGATCTCGATTTCTTTTGTTCGTGCTTACTTTTAATCTTCAATCTGTTTGCCTCCTATAGATATCTCTGAAATCTTCCCGTTGGAATGAGACCGTTGCATCTATTGTTTTGGTTGAAACTATGTTGCTGATCTTAGTAATAGTTTATTCCTTGTTGACTGCAGTAGTGGGGTGAGTCAGCTTCCATTAGCTTGTACCAAGATAATGGTAGAGATAATGCCTTTTAATTCTGCATATCATGGCTGTTTATCCCCCACTGACTTTGATTCTTCTATTAAATCAATTAAGTAATCAGCAACTGTCTTGGGCAGGTTATTCTACTGATATGGATGTTGGCAATCCATTATGAGCAACTTAGAATATTCAATTTTAGATCTGGGTTGCTTGTCTGACGTGCTGACTCTACGATCTTGCTAGTCGTAGTGTTGTCAGTGTGATTATAGAGTTGCTTGTCTGAACTGCTCTACAATCTTTAGATACGACTTGATACTTGTAGACGTTCACTGTGATCTTCACATTTCGCTTTGATCACTCCAAGATAGCATTAATGTTTTGCCTTATGTTCTTCTTCAGAAGTGCTGATTTTAATCTTTGAAAACACTGGCAGAGACAACTCTTACGATTTTGCACTTAATTATAGACAGCCTATGGGAAATCGTAGAGTGACTGGCTATGTTGACTTTACGATCTTGAGAGTTAGCATTATGATGCCGAGAGAACTTACGATCTGCCGAAAGAGCTCTACGTCCTGCCGAGAGTGCTCTAAATTCTGCCGAGAGAAAACTCTACGATCTGTCGAGCTTCACTCTACGTTTGCCTGGAAAACTCTATGATGGCATACTTGACTCTGCGAAGTTGGTTGCAGGACACCAAATTGGCTGACTACCTCTACTATCCTTCGCTGGATATTTGTACAGTACTATTACGATCAGTCTATTTCAGCACACAAGATCAACAACCTAAACAGTTTTTGATCTTTTCTAATCTAAGTCCTTTGTACATCATATCTTTTAAGGACTTTACAATTTTAACTATTTAAACAAATATACATTAAGAACACAACATCAAATTTAAACCTTGTGATTCCTAACAAAATACCTCAGGGAATTCATTAATAGTGGAAATATCATTCAAGTTTAACGTATTTTTGTTTAAATTAGTTATATGGGCTAAAAAGGCTTAACATCTGTTTTCAATAAGCGGATGACTTTATGACTAGAAATGTCAGTTATTGATTTCAATAGTTTGGTGGTTCGAACTTGTATAACGGGTTGATTAGGAATATGAAAACTAATGATCTTATGAAACAATCTATTTTAGCATTTCTAAAAAGATAAGATCAACGGGTAATGTGCGGATGCCAATATGGACTAAAAAGGATTTATAGACAGTAGACGTAACGAATATTTCTCCTAGCGGAGTTTCAACAGCTAAGTCAAAATCTAATTTTTCAAGAGTCAAGATCAAATGTTGTGCACATGCAGGTGAAATAAAGGAGTGGATAGAGCCAATATCTAACAGGAAATAGACTCACAAGATATTATGAGTAGCTTACCGGTTATAACTTCGTTTGGGTTACATGCCTTTTGGGATGTCATAACAAAAGCTCTCCCTTGAACCATATGTTTTACCTTGTCTGCGTTAGCCTTGGGTGTCACCAGTATAGATGGGGTCGATTTTGCTGATGGGAAAAATTGAGCAATGTGACCTTTTCTTCCCACAGCTGTACCAAACCTTGGCTGACGGAGTACAATTTAGGCTGGAATGTCCCTCATGTCCACACTTGTAATATCTAACTGGTACTCGTTCTCCTCCCTTTGAAATTTGGGTTGGTACTGATGTCGATGCCTTTCCATGATAATTATTGAACATTGTTCTCTTGAAGTCATTCCCATTAAACTCACTCCTTCTACTTTCTGAGCTAGGATTGCCACCAAAGTGTTTTCTATTTTTGGCATGTTGATTTCCTCCTCTATGCATTTCGTTATTCCGATTCTTGTTGCTATTGTTACGATCATGACTTTTTCCCCTTTGATGATCATTGCCTCCTAGTTGAAATGTCTCATTTTTTCGCTCCAATAACTGAGCCCTATCCACAATATCTGAATACAGACGAAGTTTATGAGAAATGAGGTGTTGACGAATTTCAGGTTTCAAACCCCTTAAAAACATTTTGAGTCATCCGTTCCTCATTGTCCACCAAATGGGGTGTAACCCGGGGCAGGTTCATCAAACTTGGCCTCGTATTGCGATAACAGTCATGTTGTTTCTGCTCTAATTTCATGAATTTTACCTCCTTCATATGGCGAATACTTTCTGAAAAATACTTTTTCATTGAACAATTCTTTGAACTCCACCCAAGATATCTCGGAGTGCTGAGAGATGAGTATGTTTCAACTGATTCCCACAAGTGATCCTCCTCTCCTCGTAGCATAAAGGTGGCAAAAGGAACCTTTTGTTCATTTGTGTATCATAGTACATTCAAATATTTTGGTAATTTATTTAATCCATGCTTCTGCCTTGAGTAGATCTGGCTTTCCGAAAAACTCAGGCGATCCTAGTTCCTTGAATTGCTTAGCAGTGACCAGCCGCGAGTTACCAGCGTTTCCACCTGTATTATGAATATGTGTTTCTCTTGTCTGGTTCTGCATGAATTGTAGAAAGCTCCTAAGAAAGTCATCATTCATCATGTGATCAATAGTGTTTTTATAGGAGAATTATTGCCCTCTTAATTCACAGCATCTTGGTTACTGGTTGGCAGGGTCTCATTTATCTCATGTACTCCATTGTTTATCTCTTGGTTTTCAGATGTCATTGTGACACTCCCAAATCTATGTACTAGCTACAGTGGACTGGTGCTCACTATTCAACCTGAACTTCTTCTGAATATATAAATTTTAGACTCACACTTACTAACAACCAGGTAGTTCCCAGGAAAGAGGGGGCCTTCTGTATAAAACGGCGCGCAATCAAATAACCCATTTCCTTAATAGAACATTCTAGACATTGCTAGTAATGTTTAAATCTAAATTAAGAATACACACATCTTAACTAAAACATAACTTAGATAGTTTATTACAAATATCTCCGTCTAGTCCTAAGGTTTTTATAACCTTTACAAATACACACATATATAAGATCCTTCAAATTCATTTACACATATTATAAATATTTAATTATTATATAAATAACATTTATCCATCCATCTTTCCTTTTCCTTTATCCTTTCTCGATCCTTTCAGCCTTCTCAAGTTTAGCTTGCAAGTGTTTATTTTAAGCAAGAATGAGCACAAATTGCCCAGTAATCAGTAATAAGATAGTTTGACATCCAACATCAAGAAAAAGAATCATTTGCATATGAAGACTTCAGCAGTTGGAATAAAATTGAGAAGTATTTGAATAAACAAGAAATAATGAGATTTCAAGTTGTTACCATCGTACTGAGCATGTAATAAATACCTTGAACAAATAAAACCATCAGGACGAATATCAATCGCAAAGACCGACAAAACATCCTCCGCAGGTACTTTAGGGGATTAACCTATCGTACCATATATTGTGCACATATATAAATTTTTAACGCCTAAGAGTAAATGGGACTATATGCCCGATATCTGTTATCCCTTTTTTAGGGTTGTTCATCTCAGTTTTATACCACGAGTCCGCACCAAAGCAATTTGGATTGGTTTGACTTTAAATAACATCTATGATTTGAACGAATTCAACAATATATCATCGTACATCAATATTGTCTAGCCGAAACAATTGGCTTTCGACGGCATCTATTCAATAATTTATGAATATTAAGAACTTTAATAACATAAGAATTCGATAACGAAAACAATACTTTTAATGGACATAAGTACAAATACTAGAAACTATCATCAATTGAATAATTTATAATTCAACAATAAAGGAGACTTGCACAATATATAAACTTGTGTAAGTTATAATATCATCATCATAAGAACTTGTACGAAATAATAATTACACAAGTTAAGAAACTTTACATTCAATACATAAATCAAATGAATGTTAGGATACTTGCCTGATATGTCGTCTAAATATAACATTATTAATTTCTCTTTCAAAAGACCTACACATATCATTAAGGTCATCACACACCAATTAGTCCACATACGTTCACATGTCGTCATATTTTAGCCGATGGAACTTTACTCGAATTAATTGTTTTACCTTTACATAAATCCATTTTCTTTTATTAAAAGTTACTTAACCATTTTATTATTTTTCTTCCACTGGCCACACAAACATAGAATTATTACCAATAAAAAAAAAATTTTATTATAATTTTTAAGCTTTATTAAATATTTTTAAAATTTGTCAATTCGGTTCAAAACTTAGCAATTTTGCTTTAACGAACTTAAATTCAAAAATTACCAAATTTTTCCAGTATTTTTACTCATATTAAAGTATACTTTTAGTTAAAAGTTCATAACCATCTGAGTTATAGAACTAGAGTTATAGCAGTTTTGGCCGAGAAAACCCTAATATTAAATTGGTCATATCTCACTCATCTGAAGTCGGATTATGTTCATCTTTGGACAAAAAGATTTGTTATATCATATAGTTTCATTAAGCCAAAAGGACTTAATTTTTCTCACTAGTTAAGTGGACGAAACTAGTCCACACAAAAAATGGACAACAAAACTTTTACCGATTTTTCAGTTTTGCCTATTTTTGTAGAAATTCCATCATAAATAACTTATAAGGTATTTTCTGAAAATTCCAGTTTTGGAGGGGTTAGGGAAACTCATATATTTAATCAGCTCAAGTTGACCACACTTAAACAATTCAAAATATAATGAGAGTTATGGTTGTACAAATTTCAGTTTCTATTTTTAGGAAAAACAAATTTTATCTTCTTTATTGCAACTTTGGTTCTTCAACTATTTTTCATCGTCTAAGTTATTTAAACATCAATATCTAACATATTTAGACATATATGAGATATGATACATGTTTTATATACATATATGTAAGACCTTTACAAGAAAATTGAATATATGAAGGTTTTAGGTATTACCTTCACTTAGTTGGTAGAATTTCCTCCTTTTGCTCCTAAGCTTTTCCCCAAGCTCTCAAACTCTCTCTCTCTCTCTTCTCTCTAACTTAGTTTTCTGAAAATAAAGTAATGTAATGGAAGTATTATTGGTGTTGGCTATTTATAGGCCCAAATGGAAGAATTGTAAGTAGCTCCTCCTTTCTTGGTTTACATTTATGGTCCACTCCCTCATCTTTTTATCTTCCCTCATTTGTCCTAACTATTTGCCCTAGTTATCCAATCAATTAAACTAGGATTTAGGGTAGTCAAACTAGGGAAACCATGATCCGCATTTGCCTTCCTTGTTTCCCTCTTTGTTCCCCACTATGTCTCCCACCATCTCTTTATCTTTTCTCTTTTTTTAACTCATTTATTACATCATTAATGCATCGCCACATCTAAAAGTTAGATCAAGGACTTGGTCTTGGCTTTTTGGGTTCCTTGCAAGATTTATTAGGGCTTGTATTGGACTCATGTTTTGTAAGACCCCGACTTTATGAAATAAAAGTTTATTATTTTCTTTATAATTATTTTTCTAAATAGTGAAATGCTTAATTGTTATAAATGATAGTTAAAGATGTTATATGCAAATTATCTGATAAACAGTATGTCGGAAAATATTCTTTCTGTCGGGGAATATTATATTCGGTAACGTACGACGGCGCCGAAATAATAAAATATTGGTGGCCCCACAATGTTTATACAAATTGTCAACGGTGGTGGGCCACATAACGACTAATTGTCGGATACTGAAAATAACAGTATTTTGTCAACAGTATTATCTCCTGCAACTGTTGAAATACCTGGTAATAAAAAGAATAGTAAAACGCATTATTCCATAGTATTACGCTGTATTTCACAGTAGCACACGGTGTTGCACAATAGTTTATATTATTAATTCAATAATTGATAAAGTAGCAATTGCACAGTATTTTGATTCAATAATTGTTACAGTAGTATCTGCATAAATATTTTATATTATTTGTCACGACACTGTAACACATGTTATTTGATATGATAGTTTAGCATTATTGACAATGTCTAGAAATTCTGTCAAGGAAAGGGGTTATTTAATTGCCCGTCATTTTTATGGAAGGCCCCCTCTTTCCTGGGAATAATCTGGTTGCCAGTATTGTGAGTATATGCTATCTGTGATATTAATACATTTAACACAATAATACAAAAAATAGATTTATTAATAATAAAATTTTTGATAATGGAGTTATCTTTTTGATAATGGTTTTATCTTTTTGATAATGGATTAATCTTTTTGAAAAAATAATGGATGATATAGATTAAAGAAAAAATAGATGGATGATATAGATTGAAGAAAAAATGGATGGATGATATAAAAAGAGTGTGATAATTGATGTGTGATAGATATTGATTACATTTTACTATAAATAGAGGGGTTTAGTATAAGAAAAATCATAACTTCCTTACTTCCTTATACTTCCTTTCACTCTCTAAATTTCTTAAGTTCTCAAAGTGTGCTAGGCTATTGTGAGTATTTGTGAGAATACTAGTATTGTCCAAGTTAGTAAACTTCATAGAAAGTAACATTCAGTCACTTGTTAACGAAGGTAGGGGATATCATTTCTTTCATACTCATATGTAATATCATTGCTTTCATGTTCGTAAGTGATATTAGTTTACTTCATACTCAAAAAGGTTGTTATTCATTCCGTATTAATTTATGAGAATAACCTGTCCGTGCGGATTGACGCATGCCTGATGAATATCCTTCTGTATTCATTCCTTATTACTCTGTGGGAATAACTTGTATGTATGGAGTGTCGTACCTGGGGAATAACCCTTTGTATTCATTCTTTATTAATATGTGGGCATAACCTGTCCGTGCAGATTGACGCATGTCTGGTGAATAACCATTCGTATTCATTACTTATTAATCTTTTGTGGAAATGATCTGTCTAAGCGGATTATTGCATGACGGGTAAAAATCCATTTGCAGTTTCGTATATTCTTTTATACTCGTATAAAATATCATTTATTTTGTACTCTTTAAGGGATATCGTTCTCTTTCATATTTCTCCATTTATGATAAGAAATCTTTGTTTGTTTCCAAAACCTTATTTTTTTTTAAATGGTGAAAATCCCTGAAATTTGTAGAATATCCTTAATAGTTTGTGCTTCATCTAATATCTTTTCACCTAAATCTTTCTATTTTGTTTTATACGTTATAGTTGAATCGTGAACTTTATTCTTGAAAATCATTCTTGAATTTGACTCCACAATTTGGTCATCCTGTTGATAATTTGGCCAATCTTCGACACTGGATGAATTAAATTATAAATCTTTTATATTTATTCTTATCCTTAATCTCATTGTATTTATTTTATATCATTGTCATCATCCTCATACTTAAATTGTGGTGATAGTTCTTTTTGACCCGTAGTGCAAAGATGAACTGACGTGACATGATTTTGACCAAACTATATATTGGTATAATCATGACTTTTGGTGTTACAAACAAAGGCATATGGTGAAAGTTCTCTTTGGCCCGTAGTGCAAATATGAACTGGCATTTGGCATGATCATGGTCGGTGGTGTTATAAATAAATATCTTTGACACATGGTGCAAAGAGAGGCTGTTAAATATAAACTGTTGATTTGGATGTTCATGAACAGGAACTGTTGATTGGTATTACAAGGATGAAATATTAGTGGTGAACCTTTAATTTATAGAAGATGGTAGATATTATAATCTACTTGACTCTTCTAATGAATTGTTAGTTCCACTGCAGTTGTTGTTGAAACAATTAAAATATCTATAAATCTCTGATTTATTACTGTTAAAGGTTAAAAATAATTTATTCTTCATTATCTTAATCATGATATTCTTTACTGGGCTATTTGAGCTCACCCTTTTCAGTTTTGTCCCATTGTTCTTCTCAGGAAAGGAAAGTGTAGCTGGGAGTAGCCGGGGAGTGGAGTAATGGTCCGAGTTAGTGGTTGTCCTCTTCAAGTTATAGCATAGTATAATAATAATTGTATTGAAGACTTAAAACGTGTGTTGCCGTCTTTTTACGGCATTGTAATAATTTGGGTTTGGATACTGTGGTACCATACGGTACGATATTTGTATGGAAAGTCACAGTATGTGTGTTGTCGTATTTTGCACGACAAATATTAGTTGTAAATGGAAAAATTTGTATTTGTACTTATATTTTTATAGAATGTTATTGGCGACTCAAAATGGGTTGTGTGAGCCTATTTTAGGGGCGTCACATGTTTGGGCTATTTTAATTCTTTCTTGGACCTCTCCCAATTAACATTTAACTTGGGCTTGCCAACTAGGTTTAATTCCTTAACTATTTTGCCCCATTAGTAACTTACTTGCATAATTAATTTGGGTTCTCTTATATTGCCATACAAGGCTAGTAACCAAGCTTTGTTAGTTAATTACCTAAGCTTTAATTCTCTTAACATTTAATCAACTTGATTAAATCATTTCTCTTGGTTTTTTTCCCTTAGTTAGTTCAAACTAATTAAATTAATTAGTCTTGTCTAACCATTAATTTACATCTCTCATCATTTAAATAAATATATTACACACATATATATTTATTCATTTATAACATTTGCACACAAAAAAAATTCAAACAAACTCCATTTCATTAATAACTATACATAACCTTATTTACACATGATTTTCTCGGTTATTATAGTCATTCTTAAATGTTGTCACAAAACAAAGGCACGTCTTGTCCCTATATTCAGACCGACTAATTAAATAACAAAATTCAACTTAGGTAGGACACACACTAGTGAAGGATTTTACTCGTCTCTCCCCTCCTAGTTCTAATCCTAGATCTCCACCAGAGATCATATCCTAAGCTTTGATACCAACCGTGACGTCCCCAAATTCGAGTCTATACCACCAAATTTGAATCGTTAGAATACAAACAATATCCATAAATTTTCTTATTTACAACTATTATAATGTCGTGTAAAATACGATAACACACATAT
This sequence comes from Aralia elata, assembly GCA_034770075.1. Taxonomy (NCBI): domain Eukaryota; kingdom Viridiplantae; phylum Streptophyta; class Magnoliopsida; order Apiales; family Araliaceae; genus Aralia; species Aralia elata. Next base: position 68,192,223 of record CM068380.1, on the reverse strand, counting down.
TTTAAGCTCTCAGTATAATTATTGTCACACTAATTTATAATATATTGAGAATTTTTACAACTATTAACTTGGACCATCACTTCATTCTCTTGTTTTTTCCACTAAACCCAGCTACACTCTTATTTCCTGAAAGGAATTATGAAACAAAAGGATGAACATAAATAGCCCAGTAAAGAATAACATGACTAAGATAACAAAGAACAAATTATCTTTAGCCTTCAACAGTGATAAATCAACTATTTAGAACTTATGGTAGAGGATATAAGTTTTCAATAAATAACTACAACGAAATGAACAATCCATTAGAAGAGTCAAATGGATCATGATGTCTACTATCTTTTTCAATTAAAAAATTCACCATCAATATTTTATCACTATGACACTAATCAACAATTCCTGGTCATAATGATGTAAATCAACAATTCCTCTTTGCACCCAGGCCAAAGAGAATTTTCACCATGTATCTTTCCCTGTAACACCAAAGGTCATGATTATACCAATTTATATTTCATGGTCATAATCATGTCAATCAACAATTTTCCTCTTTGCACCCAGGCTAAAGAGAACCTTCACCGCGTATCTTTGTCACATAGGCTAAAAACACTCCACAATCATTTTGTCTTTGCAACCAGGCCAAAGACATTCTCAACAACTTAATTAGTACAAATCAATGATATGACAAATGGACAGAATAATCAGAATAATAAGATAATTAGCGATTTTTAATTTAATTTATCTAGAGTCCAAATTGTTAACATGATATTTAGAAAATCGATTAAAGTTCTTCATAAAATATAAAGTTCAAGAAAATATAAAGTTCATAATTGAAAAATAACAATTCAAAGATATTAGATGATGCACAAAGTATTCTGGGTATTCTAATCATTTTAAGAATTTTTACCATTTAATGACAAGGCTGTAGAAACGAATAATAAATTTCTTACCATAAATTTAGAAGTATGAAAGAAAATGATATCTCTTACCTTAGTAGAAGACTAGATTTGACTGTTATATAAGAGATTAACTTGAGAAATTCTTGCATTATTAGCAACACTCATGGTATCCTTATACTTAAAAGAAATACTCATAATATTGTAGTAGTAGAATTTTATATTTTTGGTGTATCTCATCTTCTGAAGGTGCATTCCTTTTATAGGCAAAGTTGGGAGGTATGCTTCCGTTAATTAAGGAAGAAATTCAAACCCATCAACCCACCAATTTAGAAAGTTTGATAAATTAGGGACCACCTTTGCCAAACAATACACACCCGCCAAAATCTCAAAAAGGAAGCACACCACCTTAGAAAATTTGGTAATAAAGGACCATCCCTTGAATAAGCTGTTTGATTTAAAAGTAAGAATGTTGACGGATTGAGCACTAATACATTATTAACATATTTTACATAATAACTCCAACGTAAAAATGTAGATTTTAATATATTCGTAGAGTGTCACCTTTTAAGTAGGAAATAAATAAGATAAGGATCATTACATTATATATTCTAAAGCACCAGAAGTTTAATTTTCAAGGATACTAAAACAATTCAATTCTACATGCTTTTCATTTAAAAACTATCACTTAATAATCCTGACACTCCTTTTGTCCCAAATTAGGTGTCCTCATTTCATTTCTTTCTTTTTGTCTTTTATGTCTCAAAACTTTTGTTTACTATCTTGTCAAAAAAAAACTAGCATTACAATAAACACCCAATATAATTACTATCAGACTTATCTTTAATCAACACTTTTTATTCATCAATTATTCATAATTATTATTGTAGACTCACAATACTGACAACTGGATCGTTTCCAGTAAAGAGGGGGGCTTCCTTATAAACGGGGCGCAATCAAATAACTCATTTCTTTGACAGAACTTCTAGAAATTGTCAATAATGCTAACTAGTCTAATTATATCATATCAAATAATATGAGTTATTGTGTTGTGATAATTATTGATTTAATAATATGAAATACTGTGCAGATATTACTGTAACAATTATTGAATTAAAATACTATGCAATTATTACTGTAACAATTATTGAATCAATAATATGAAAATACTGTGCAATTTCATGTGCTACTGTACTTTTATCACCGAATATTTTAACAGTTGTAAGTGATAGTACCGTTGACAAGTTTTTAATAAAAAGGTTATTTCCGTCATTTTCGGAATCCGACAGTTATGTTGTTTTGAGACCCACCAATGATTGGGTGTTTCGGCGCCATCATACTTTACCTAATATTCCTGACAGAACGAATATTCTCCGACATACTTTTTATTCTATAATTTATACATATCACCATTAACTTTATAATTTTATCAATTTAACACCTTACTGTTTAGTATAAGAATTATAAGAAAATTAAATTTTCATTATTAAAGTCGGGGTCTTACACCAAACACAATATCATCTAAATATATTTGTAGAACTAGAATATCATGCTTCTTATGCTTGATGAATAGTGTGGTGTTAATTGTGCCTCTAATAAAATTTTTACTTAGTAAGAACAGAGTCAGGGTATCATACCAGGCTCTGGGTGCCTGTTTCAACCCATATAGTGCCTTAGACAGTTTAAAAACATGATTAAGATTTTTAGGACATTCAAAACCAGGTGATTGTTCTACATAAACTTCTTCAGTTAAAATCCTATTTAGAAAAGTACTTTTGACATCCATCTGATATAATTTAAACTTCATTGAGCAAGCAAATATAAGTAATATTCTAACTTCTTCTAATCTAGCTACAGGTGCAAATGATTCATTAAAATCAATATCTTCCTCTTGGCAATATCCTTTAACAACAAGTCTAGCTTTATTTCTAACCACATTCCATTCTTCACCAAGTTTGTTTCTGTATACCCATTTAGTACCTATTACTGTTTGATCTTTTGGTCTAGGTACAAGATGTCATACATTACTTCTTTCGAATTGATTCGGCTCTTTTGTCATAACATGTGTTGTTGGGTCACCTATGATTTGTTCTGCTGGATAATTTCTACTTAGTATTCTTAGTTCTCTTGCTTGATTTTGTGGATTCTCCATAACCACAACATCAAAGTCATCAAATTCTTCATCATATACCTCAACAGGCCGAGTTACTCTATTTTGAATCATATCTTCTGACTCTTCCTCATTTTCTTTTGTTTTTGCTCCTTGGATATTTTCTTTCTTTCCTGCATCATTAGCAACAGATACCTCTCCCAGCAATTTGGGGTTTGATTCATCAAATTTCACATGCATAGTTTCTTCAACTTTTAATGTAGACTTATTATATAATTTATAAGCTTTACTATGAAAAGAATAACCTACGAATATACCTTCGTCTGACTTAGAGTTAAATTTATCCAATTTTTTTTTGTTATTATTCAATATATAGCACTTACTTGCTGTAACGCCCTCAAAATTCGGACTATATTAAAACCGATCTTGTACGTTAAATATAACTTCAATCTAATTCTTCATCAATAATCAATATTATAATTGATAAAAAAATGTAGATTTTTTTTTCGTTATAACTTTCCTTCATACCTTGAATTTTTATCATAATCCAACTGTATTATTACTGTACATAATAGTCAATATCAATATATGTATTAAAACTTAGCTAGTTCATTTTTTGTCCCTGAAATCGCAACCTTTAGCTTCTATACTTATATTAAGGATCGTATATAAACATATTCCATGATCCATTTCAAAAATGTTATATGTGAACATAAGGTTCAACTTCTAACTTTAAACATTCCCTGAATATTCACCATATAACCCATCAAGTATATATATTCACGAAACTCTAACTTTTATACACCATTGTCATTATATTTACCTACTCTACAAAGTAATTGTAAAGTTACATCTCGTATTTGAAACAAGAATTCTTTTCAACATTTACTTATCAATTAACAAAAGTTTATAAAACTCAACCATATTACATTACATCAAGTAGCACCGGCTTGGAACAAACTAAACTTAATAAAGTAATACGACGTCATAGTTATGTCACGTTCCAAATCTTCATTGTTATGATCATCCGATAATTCTACTTTCATCTGCAAATTGTATATTTTGCAAGGTTGAGCACGACGACCCAACAAGTCTAACAGTTTTCATGCATCACATTCATACATACTATGCATTTCAATCATGCATCATATTCCTCATGCTATGCATTTTATACTCGCATTATAATTCTTATGCAATGCATGTATATATGCTCTATACATCTCAAAATATGCATTTTCATATGCGAGCTTCCAATTTCATTATTTTTTATTTGGATCATACATCATATGTTATCAAACTTAACATTTCTAACATATCACAATTCATATATCACAGATAAATTGAGTCCCCATAACTCAATTGACTTTAGTCATAAGTTGACTTCAATAGTTCATATAGCATTGTAATTCAAAACATGTATATAACATAATCACAAAGGTTTTATCATATTGCAACAATAATTGCACATAATCAATATCAAATTCACATGATACAAGTAAACTGAAAAACTTGCCTTGCGTCCTCGTTTATTGCTATGCACGTATCGTACGCCACTGTATATCTTGTTCCTTTTGATTTGCATAATCCTTACATTTACATTCGTCGCATAACCTATGTAATTAAACCACGTTATTACATAGCTACAACACATCACATGTGTACAACTTTAATAAAACTTAGCATACTATATATATTAGTTTCAAATCTCTAATCGAGTTCCAAATTGACTTGATCATTACATATAAATAGGTTACTTATAACATCTTAAAACATTTCAAGTTGAATTATACTGTTGGTTTATGGTATTTTGGTTTTAATGATGACAACTTACTTTGTTGTGTTATTATTATTTTACAGGATTTGCATTTGCATGAAAATATTTATGGAAGTAATTTAATTAATTATGAAAATAATTAATTAAACTTTCAATATGTATATGGATCAAATGTTAATTAATTGATTGAATCATATTCATAGACCTACTACATTCGTTTGATCATTAGTTAACTGGGCATGCTAATGTATACTTAACATGAATCACTAAAGAATTAATGAAGTCATCTTCATTAAGTTTACATGCTGACAAATGCATTCCATTTCATTATATCTAATGATGTCCACTTTCTTTGTCTACCATCTCAATCATGAACAAGTTTTATTAATGTATTAAATATAATATTAATACCATCTCATCCGCCCAATTCTCCCATATCATATTCATGGGATCATTCTTGTTTTATTCCTTGATATATTCCATGCACGTACATGCATTGTCTTAAAGAAATGAATCCCCACTAAATTTTGCCTAGAATGAAACTTAATTATGTTGGGCATTAAAAGACTATGCTGAAGATTCACATCCTATTTTTCTACTCCAACATTTGATCATGGAAGGAATTATTTAAATCATTGAGTATGCTGCCCATTCCCATGATATTACTTTTTAACTATTCTATTATTGTTGCCTAGCATGAATGCTTTAATGCAAATAAGTTTATGACTTCCCATCAAAGGATTCAACTGAAGTTGCCTAACATTTGATCATAGTTACGAATTGTTTATTCCATATTGCTGCCCATTACTTATTTAATTTCTTTGGCACCATGCATCACTATCATGGGGATGATTCCCATTATTAAACTAATCAAGCATAATGCTTCCCATTGCCTTAATATTGTTGGAAACAATGTTTAAGGATTCTACTGAAATGATTGCCCGTACTTCCCACTCTTATAAAATCGGTAGCTGGCAACATCACCTCATGGGCAAAAATGTTTTCAAGGCTAATTAAATACATTGCCCATCATCTTCATGAGGTTGATTCTCTTTTTCTTTAGTAGACCAAGATATACTCCAACGGTAAGAAAAAAAATCCTGAGCATTAACTCTTTCTCTCTAAATAGCCAACAGCCATATTCCCTTCTTGAATAAATATGTCCAGCCGTGGCTCAAACACAAGAGAGAAGAACACGTAGAACCAAAAGATATACATTCAGAAATTCTCTTTTCACTAACAAGAGATTAAGAGAACAACCAAGAACTAAATTCTGATAATCTCTTCTCGCCTTGAAAAGAACTGCTATATTTTTCCTTGTGAAGAAATCATTCTAAGCTGTTGTGCTACATCAAGTATCAATTAATTTCAGCTTGCATTCATTGTGCTTAAACTGGTGATATCTTCATTAAACTCTTTGATTATTGCATATTAGTTGAGCCTTACATTGTAGATATAATTATTTCTTTGATCATAATTTATTTAGTTATTATCTTTCAATAACTTCTATGAACAGTTGATAGACTAAGTGGTTAGTATAGTGTTTTCTAATCAGGATTGCATTAGGGTATTTACAAGCAAGTTCAAGGAGGCATAGGTGCCTAAGGGTGCAGAGGTGCACAGGGAGCAGAGGTGCTCAGGGAGTATTGGTACTGAAAGTTATGTGGAACTTGTTTTGTAAAGGAGTTTAATTGTAAACTAAATTGATTAATAAAAGAGTCTCCAATACCTTTTGGTATTGGACGTGGATGTAGGCCGATAGACTAGAGGTTTAAGGGCTGAACCACGTATATATCCTGGTGTGATTTCTATTCTGCATTTGTTATTTATTTGTTTTAGTTTTCTACATATACAGGTTAAGTTCGTGTTTAGAATTATACTAAAACGGACAGGTATTAGCTGTTCGATTATAACAGACGAAGAACATATACTAATACGGACAGGGTTAACCTGTCCGATTATAAGCTTTAGCTGGGAATTATAAAAATTGACCATTGCAGATCACTTGTGGGTGTTTACACCTATTCACCCCCCTCTAGGTGTGCACACACGGAATTTCATTTGGTATCAAAGCTCGGCTCTACTAATATTTGTCTTTGCAGACTGTAGGGTAAGATCCTATGGCACACCTTAATTTTTGAGAAGGGCAATCCGCTAGCAGACCACCATTGTTGCTCGGCAGTGAAAACTTCAACTTTTGGAAATTCAGAATGAAGATATATCTTAACAGGAACCCGTGGGAATAGTGGGTGGTTGACAACGGACCCGTTATTCCAAGGTATGATGATGGCAGACCAAAAACACTCATGGAGATGGATGCTAATGAATCATACATGATGTCTTACAACTCAAAAGCCATGAATACTTTGCTGAGCGGAATGCTCCAAACAGAAATTGACAAAGTTTCTGGTTGCAACATAGCAAAGGAGATCTGGGATACTATCATCATGAGTCATGAAGGAACTTCCAAGGTGAAAGAAGTGAAACTCAGCATGTTAATGCAAGAGTATGAGCTGTTCAAATTAGAAAAAGATGAAACAATTAATGAAGCTCAAGCGAGATTTCTCACACTAATGAACTCACTCAGCATGCTAGGGAGAAAAATTGATCAAAAAGAAATCAATAGAAAGCTGTTGAGAATCATGCCCAAACGGTTCGCTCCAAAAGTAACCACTCTTCAAGACTCATCAATAATCAGCACCATGGAGACACTTACATTATTTGGAGAACTTAAAGAGTTTGAGAATTAGCTCAAAAGATATGATGAAGAAGATGAGACACCAAAGAAGAGGACTTTGGCACTTCAAGCTGATAGCAATCATAATAATCAAGACGAAGATTTTGATGAAGAAATTGAAATGATATCAAGAAAGTTGAGAGATCTAATTAGAAGGAAGAATCAGTCAAAGCTTCAAGGAAAGAATTTCAACAACAAGGACTTCAAACAGAAAACACAAGATAATACTTGTTTTTGAATGTGGAAGGCTTGGCCATTTCATGAGAGACTGTTTCTTACTTAAAAAGAAGCACAAAGGTAGAGCTTTGATGATATGGAGTAATGATGAATCCGAACATGAAGCTGATCAAGATGATGAAACTGCTCAACTTTGCTTCATGGGATTAGGCAACCAAGAATCATCCGACGTAAACAATGAAACTCATGAAGTTAATTTTTCAGATTATATTGTGTTAAAAAATGAGAACCTACGCCTTAAAGAAAAAGCTGCTTATTTAAAGAATTGCGTAAATGAGCTAATAGATGAAGTTAAGTTTCTTATTGAAGAAAGAAAAGAAATTGAATTTCTTAAAAAAGAAAATGATATTTTAAAAGAAAATCTAAAAATGAGAGACACTTGCATAGATGCTTTTAATGATGGAAAAATAATAAGCATGCAAATTGATAATAATGAAGAAATAATATCATTGAAAAAGAACCTTGCTAAATTTGTTTAAGGAGAAGAAAATTTGAATATAATTTTGGGTACTCAAAAATCAAGTCTTGATAAACAAGAAATTGGGTACAATCCTATAAAAATGATGAAAAGTAAATCTAGAATGATTAATAGTAAATCAAGGCATAAACCACTTTATTGTTCACCATTTGTTACTTGCAAAAAATGTGGTTTTAAAGGTCATTTTGATTCTAAGTGCAATAAAATTAGAATAAAACAAATTTGGGTAAAGAAATTTGATTTATATGCTACTAACCCAAAAGGACCCAATGAGATTTGGGTACCAAAAGGATATAGACTACTTGTTTGTTTTGTAGATGTCTCAAGGTCAAAAAGGAGTACTTTACTTTGAAAGAGTAAGTTTTCAAAAAATTATTTGGCAGAATTTGTAAGTACATCCTGTTATGTTTTAAATAGAGTATTAATTAGACCTATCCTTCTTGGTTATTCATTTCATAGTAAGGCATATAGGGTCTATAATCTTGATAAATCAAAAGTTGAAGAATCTGTGCATGTAATATTAATTGATGAATTTAACCAAGATCTGTCAAAAGATGAGGATTCTGCAGGAAATGACAATTTGAATCGTGAAACCCAAATAATTAAATCTGGATAGCCTAAGCCGTCTGCATCAGAAGGAAAGACAAATGAAATCAGACAGCCTGACCCGTCCATTTTAGAAGAAAACTCAGAAATGCAGACACCTAAATCCAGACAGCTCGACCCGTTTGCATTAGAGGAAAAATCAAACGAACAGTCAGATGCAGAACTTGACATTCCAGAGCCTGAACCTGAAGAGCAAATGACTGCAGCAAGGCTTCCTAGATCATCTAGAACAGTGAGAAATCATCCTCCAAATCTGATCATAGGTGATCCTAATACTTGGATGAACACAAGAAGGAAAGCAAGGAATTATTGTGCCTTTTCAGCCTTTCTTTCACAAATAGAACCAAAGAATGCCAAGGAAGCAATTGAAGATGAAAATTGGACAATCGCCATGCAAGAAGAATTGAACCAATTCGAAAGATGTCAGGTATGGGATTTAGTTAAACCTCCTAATGATGCTTCTATAATTGGTACAAAATGGGTTTTTTTAAAAATAAATTTGATGAAAATGGCATAATAACTACAAAAGGTGAATACTTGGCAGCAGGCAGTTGTTGTTCACACATTTTATAGATGATTCAATCTTTGCATGATCTTAATGATATATGTGAAAATGTGCCTATTTTGGGTGACAATACTAGTGCAATAGATATTCCAAAAAATCCTATGCTTCATTCTCGTACTAAACATATTGAGGTTAGACATCATTTTAGATAATGTTGCTTTAAATGTTTCTTATGAACTATTTATTTTTGTCAAATGGGGAGAAAATTGGTATTGGAGGTTATGGGGGCAAATTAATTTGATTTGGTTTTGATTTCTAATGAACTAATGTGAGTTTGATGGGTATGATTATTTGCTTTGATGGCTCTACGATATGATTAATGATGGGACATGCAAATCTGTTTAAACCTGTGTGCATTCTATTCATGCTAAGTTGTTTATTCGTTATGTTGACAATTTTTATGATCATAGTATTTATTGATCTTTAATATGCATAATCTTAGGGGGAGAGATAATCTATATGAGTTTAAATACTTCACCTGAATTATTATTTTTGTTGATGACAAAGGGGGAGAGAGATATCTAAATTAATATCTATATTAATATGCATATGCTATAATTCATGAGGAGCAAAATAAGTCAACGTGTGCTTAATGATTAAATGCATGGTTTTAGGGGGAGTATATATATTATAGGTTGTCATCATCAAAAAGGGGGAGAATGTTAGTTTATGGTATTTTGGTTTTAATGATGATAACTTACTTTGTTGTGTTATTATTATTTTACAGGATTTGCATTTGCATGAAAATATTTATGGAAATAATTTAATTAATTATGAAAATAATTAATTAAACTTTCAATATGTATATGGATCAAATGTTAATTAATTGATTGAATCATATTCATAGACCTACTACATTCGTTTGATCATTAGTTAACTGGGCATGCTAATGTGTACTTAACATGAATCACTAAAGAATTAATGAAGTCATCTTCATTAAGTTTATATGCTGACAAATGCATTCTATTTTATTATATCTAATGATGTCCACTTTTTTTGTCTACCATCTCAATCATGAACAAGTTCTATTAATGTATTAAATATAATATTAATATCATCTCATCCGCCCACTTCTCCCATATCATATTCATGAGATCATTCTTTTTTTATTCCTTGATATATTCCATGCACGTACATGCATTGTCTTAAAGAAATGAATCCCCACTAAATTTTGCCTAGAATGAAACTTAATTATGTTGGGCATTAAAAGACTATGCTGAAGATGCCCATCCTACTTTTCTACTCCAACATTTGATCATGGAAGGAATTATTTAAATCATTGAGTATGCTGCCCATTCCCAAGATATTACTTTTTAACTATTCTATTATTGTTGCCTAGCATGAATGCTTTAATGCAAATAAGTTTATGACTACCCATCAAAGGATTCGGCTGAAGTTGCCTAACATTTGATCATGGGTACGAATTGGTTATTCCATATTACTGCCCATTACTTATTTAATTTCTTTGGCACCATGCATCACTATCATGGGGATGATTCCCATTATTAAATTAATCAAGCATAATGCTTCCCATTACCTTAATATTGTTGGAAATAATGTTTAAGGATTCTGCTGAAATGATTGCCCATACTTCCCACTCTTACAAAATCGGTAGCTGGCAACATCACCTCATGGGCAAAAATGTTTTCAAAGCTAATTAAATACATTGCCCATCATCTTCATGAGGTTGATTCTCTTTTTCCTTAGCAGACCAAGATGTACTCCAAAAGTAAGAAAAAAATCCTGAGCATTAACTCTTTCTCTCTAAATAGCCAACAACCATATTCCCTTCTTGAATAAATATGTCCAGTCGTGGCTCAAGCAGAAGAGAGAAGAACACGCAGAACCAAAAGATATACATTCAGAAATTCTCTTTTCACTAACAAGAGATTAAGAGAACAACCAAGAACTATATTTTGATAATCTCTTCTCTTCACAAGCCTTGAAAAGAACTGCTATATTTTTCCTTGTGAAGAAATCATTCCAAGCTGTTGTGCTACATCAGGTATCAATTAATTTCAGCTTGCACTCATTGTGCTTAAACTGGTGATATCTTCATCCAACTCTTTGATCATTGTATATTAGTTGAGCCTTACATTGTAGATATAATTATTTCTTTGATCATAATTTATTTTGTTATTATCTTTCAATAAATTCTGTGAACAGTTGATAGACTAAGTGGTTAGTCTAGTGTTTTCTAATCAGGATTGCATTAGGGTATTTACAAGCAAGTTCAAGGAGGCATAGGTGCCTGCAGAGGTGCACAGGGAGCAGAGGTGCTCAGGGAGTATTGGTACTCAAAGTTATGTGGAACTTGTTTTGTAAAAGAGTTTAATTCTAAACCAAATTGATTAATAAAAGAGTAAAAGGTATTGGACGTGGATGTAGGCCGATAGACTAGAGGTTTAAGGGCTGAACCACGTATATATCCTGGTGTGATTTATATTCTGCATTTGTTATTTGTTTGCTTTAGTTTTGTGTATATACAGGTTACTAAAACGGACAGGTATTAGTTGTCCGATTATAACAGTCGAAGAACATATACTAATACAGACAGGGTTAACCTGTCCGATTATAAGCTTTAACTGGGAATTATAAAAATTGACCATTGCAGATCACTTGTGGGTGTTTACACCTATTCACCCCCCTCTAGGTGTGCACACACGGAATTTCATATACAACCTAAATGTTCAACACTTATAATCGTATACAATTTTGTTTCATAACTTCGTTTGTTTCTAGACTTTCATTCAAATCTTTAATAAACTTCCCAAAATTGGTTTCATCATTCCATAACTAAGTTAGTTTAAACCTCATTATGCTTAATATATCAGTCCATGAAATTACATCACAGTTAACAAAATAGTGGAAATTTTCTTCTAAGTTCAATTTTAAACTTTTTGAGTTGTCCAAAAAGTGTTACGCAACGATTACATATTTGAACTCTACACGAAAAACTAAACAACATATTAAAAAACTGCGTAATGCCCAAAAATTGACTCGACGAACCAAAATGGCTCGGCGTGCCTAAAACAGCATGACACTGGCCAAACAGCCTGCAAACTGCCCAGATTCTACGGAACAAATTCTGGAGATTTCAGATTTTGTGATTCTTGGGCTAGATTTGTGAATTTTTATCTCACTTGATATACATCAGATTGAAGTCATTTTTGGATATGTTCTACCTCATACTATGTAGTATTTTTAAAAAATATAACATGTATGAAAAGAGTTTGTAAAGACTTCAAAAAATGGTCTGAAACTGCCTGCTCAGAGCAATTTCAAACTCGGCCAAATTCTAGATTTCCAGCAACTTTGTTATTTTCCTACCTATTTTAAAAATCCATATCTTGCAGTACGCACATCCAATATAATCTAACTTTTAATATGTTGTAGAAGGCATATCATACTATTTAAAAAAATAACAAAGTAGCATAAACAAGTGCCTTAGGCAGGTTTTTCAAGGCCTCAAAACTGCTCTGTTAGAGCAGTTTTTGAACAGAGCCAAAATTGGTTCATTAGTTGCAAAACAAGTTCCAACCCCATTTGGCTTACATAGATTACTCAAATTACTTCACATAACATGTATGAAGACTTCCTTGCTTACAAACTTTACTAAAGTTATCTATTTATGTTCAACGGTCTCTAAGAGAACATTTATCGAACATAACATGTGCATTCCTTTTTAGGACAAAGTTCGTAGATATTTAGAGGTGGTTAAACCCAGAATTTTCCACCCTTATAACTCCATTCTACCTGCATAAGATATCCTTAATAACCAAGCCCAATAATAAATCAATCACGACAACAATTTATCAACATTTACACATATTTTCACTTACTTTCGCATGAACATAATGAAAATACATGGGTTACCTCTTTGATTGCTATTCTAATTTGAATTCGTTGTTGCAATCCTCCTGTTGACAGCCCTTGATGCCAGTCTTCTTCAATTTCAGTTTCTAGTTTCAATTTCTTAGGAATTTGGTGATAATTTAGAAGTATGGGACGAAGACTCCAACTTTTAGAGAGAGAAAATGAACGAATGGAGAATGAAGTAGATCAGACCTCTCTCTCTCTCTCTCTCCTCAATTATTAGCTGTTATCCATCAGTTTTGGCCCCTAGCAATTGGCCCCTAAGCTTCCTAGGTGCTCCCTAGCAAAAATCTCTCTTAAATTTCTCAGCATTCACATAACATACATACCTTTTACATATTACATGCATACATTTAGCATATATGCATAATATATGTATTACATGAAATTTAATTAGTACATGTACCATAATTATGTGTATTAGCTCTAAAAACATAAAAAAAAAATTATTTTTTTGTAGCTCATACGTTTGTGATTATGTATAAAACCATTCCACTAATTATGGAATTAATCCATAGTAAAGTTAACACTTTTAGTGTAACGAACCATTACATCAAATAATTAATATTTGATTCATTAATTATTTTAAATAACTTATTTAATTTATACAATTAATATTGTATAATTAAATCAAATTTATTCCTTCCATTATTTGTTTTCCAAACAATTTATTCACATATTAAATATATTTATTTAATATACTTAACCATTATTCAACTTTATTAACTCAATTTATTAATTTGGTACCAATATATACATCTCATATATTGGACCCTCAATTCATTTTTAATACTTTTCCATTTGGCGTAATATCTTACATTATGTCACTGTACATGTTACATTTAATACATGTAAGATATCACAATTAAACTTAATTAACTTCTTAGATCGTGATAGATATTTTTATATAACTTAATACAATACAATGTATTCTCCTTGACTTAATTTACTAAATCATCAAATCTCTATTACATATAATATATGCAATATATTAAAAATCATGAGTTGAATTATCTCACTCATTACCATTTACATCAAATACATACATTAATCCGCTATTTTATTTGAGCAAATTAATTACCTCATTTATGAGATTTAACTCTTCATTTATTCGTTCATTGCCACACAATGCTAAAAATTCAAATGTATTAATTTATAGTATAATTTCATCTCAACCTCAATTAATTAATACTAATTAATTAATTCCCTTGGCTCCCATATTCCATTTCGTAATTAATTTCATCAACTCTCTTTAATAGTTTAATTAATTATTAAATCTCATTTCTCCCAATATATGTATGTGTGTGTGTATGTGTGTGTATATATATATATATATATATATATATGTATTTCATATTGATATATACACAATTAATCCTTCACACATAATCACATATTTCAAAATATATAACACATATATATTTTTATTCATTATCTTGTTAATTTCCATCCAATTAATTATTAATTTAATTTACTATTTTAACACCAATATTCATATATTGGTCTCTCACCTCATATTTTGAATTCACCTTCATTTAGTATAATATTAAATATTATACCATAATATGTTATATTATAATAACATGATTCTCATTATTAAATAATTAAAAGAAAATAACTTTCTTTATTCAATTTATTGACATGAATATTTTAATTCGCAAATCTTCAAATATTAACTACTTACCTCATTTCATATTCAATTTATATTCGTTTGGCGTAACATAATATATTAAGCCATTTCATAAATTTATATATTACATTTATATATAATATATTAAAATAACAAATTCAATTAACTCCTTCATGTTTATTAAAACAAAGATACTTAATCGCTTCATTTATGAATTTTAATTCATAATAACTTCATTGCCAAACAAGGCTTATTATTCAAATTATTTAATTCAATTTGACTTAATCTCAATTAATTAATATTAATTGACTTTCTTTATTTCCATATTTCATTTCATAATTACCTCAAGCTAACTAAATTAGCTATTAACTCTTTCGTTCCAAATATATGTATATATTTCCTACTTATATACACGTTCAATTCGTTACATAAATCACATAAATATATATATATATATATATATATATATATATATATATATATATATATATATATATATAACACTCACATATATACTTATTCAACCCGACACATCTCATAATAAGAATTTTATTTAATAAATTCTTATTTTAATTAAAAATAATTTCTGGAAAAATTCGAGTTATCACACTTGCAAATACAGGAAAGTAACTTACATTGAGTTTCTTGTCTTTCCAAAGTTCATATGGAGTCTTGTTCAAGCTCTTTCGTATGGAAGTTTTATTAATCATATAGTATGTTGTGCTAACTGCCTCTGCCCAAAAGTGTTTTGGTAACTTGTATTCTGCAAGCATGGTCCTTCTAGTCTCTATTAAGCTTCTATTCTTTTTTTTTTTTGCAACACCGTTCTGTTGTGGTGTTCTAGGGGCTGAGAAGTTATGTTATATGTCATTGTCATCACAATAAGCTTCCAATTTTCCTTCGCCAAATTCTTCTCCATGGTCACTTCGAATGGCTTTGATTGACTCACTTTTATCATTTTGAACCTGTGTGCAAAACTTGATGAACACATAAGTAAGTATTGCTCTTATATTTAAGAAAGAATGTCCAAGTAAATCTTGAATAATCATACACAAGGACTAAGGTATAACTTCTTCATCCAATACTAGCAGTACGTATTGGACCAAAAAGATCCATATGTAACAGTTCTAGAGGCCTAGAGGTGGAAACAATATTTTTAGACTTAAAAGAACTTCTAACTTATTTTCCAAATGCACATGTTCCACAAACTTGATCATACTTGTTGGACAATTTAGGAAGGCCATGAACTAGTTCATTCCTTTGCAATTTTAAAATGGTGTCCATGGAAGAGTGTCCAAGTTTTTTATGCCGCAACCAACTGTTATCCATAGAGTTCACTATTACTAGGCATTTAACATTATGTGACTTCATGTATAACATATCAATCACATAAATATTTTTCTACCTATTAGCAATGAGTTTTACCTTAGATGTGTTTGCTTCCAAGATTTTGCAACAGACAATGGAGAATAACACATAAAAACCAGATTTGCAAAGTTGAGAAACACTTAGTAAGTTGTGCTTCAGTCCCTCGACCAAAGATACATTTTTAATTGTAATGTGAGCAGTTTTAATTGATCCAAATCCAATTATTTTTCCTTTATGATTGTTCCTAAAAGTAACTGATCCACCATTCTTCATTTTGATCTCTTTGAACTAAGATCTGTCTCTTGTCATATGCTTGAAACATCCATTGTCTATGTACCACACTTTCTATTATGTTAACTTTGTTCTCAAACACACCTGTATGAATCAATTAGGTTTTAAAAACTGGTACCCAAATCACTTTGGGTCCTGGGAGAGTAGTACTACGCAAACCAATAGGTATCCAAACTTGTCTGACCTTTACATTCTTTCCAAATCCTCTTTTAAACCAGGAAGAATAACTAATATGACAATGTCTACCACAATAATAACATACTGGTTTGGATTGTTAGTGAGGTTTTTTTTTGTATCATTTGCCATTTTCTTTCTTCTAAAGGACTTAGCCATCTTGACTATCTGAAGTCTGTGTTCTGAATCAGTTTCCTGACTTAACTCGAATGACTCTTTTGAGCTAGATGAGTCAAGCCTGTGAGTCAGATCTACACTTGACTCACTGCTTTTGCCTGAGTCTTGAGAAGTCTTTGTGAACTGACTCTTTTCACTCTCATTGTCTAATTCAGGCAAAGTCTCTAGTTTCTTTTCATCAATCATTTTCTTTCTTATGATTTCAACATCAAATAATTCCTTCCAATAGTTTTTAGTATCATGCAAAATTTTCTTAAGTAATTTAACCTTTTCATAACTAGAAGGCATATAGATAGCAATTAAGTGATAATTCCCATCAGTACAATTAGAAACAAGTATGAAAACTGTTTTCTCAGAGTTACTAGGAAAATCTTTATTAAAACTTAATCCTCTTGTATCCCTTTGAACATTAAACCCAGAAAACACTTGATTAGCTTTTTCTTCTTTTTCTTGTAACTCTTTTAGTTTCATATTTATGTTTTCATTTTCAGTTTTCAAGCTCTTAAATTCTTGTACTAACTTAGCATTATCATTTGTGTTTATCTCTTATCTGATCAAACAGGTGATTCATGACCTTAAACATTTCTAACTTATCAAATTGAGCTAAGTCATGAATTACCTCAAAGTCAGAGTCACGTTATGTGTAAGACCCCGACTTTACTAAATAGAATTTAATTTTCTTATAATTCTTATGCTAAATAGTAAGATGTTAAATTGATAAAATGATAAAGTTAAGGGTGATATGTGCAAATTATAGAATAAAAAGTATGTCAGAAAATATTCATTTTGTCGGGAATATTAGGTAAAATACGATGGCGCCAAAACAATCAATCATTGGTGGGCCCCACAATGATATAATTGTCGGATATCAAAAAACGACGACAATAACTTTTTTATTAAAAAATTGTCAACGGTACTATCACTTGCAACTATTAAAATATACAGTGATAAAAGTACAGTAGCACAGTACTCTACAGTAGCATGCGGTATTCCATAGTAGCAGGCGGTACTCTATAATAGCACATTGTATTACACTGTGTTATACAGTATTTCATATTATTGATTTAATAATTGTTACAGTAGTAATTGAGTAGTATTTTAATTCAATAATTGTTACAGTAATATATGCATAGTATTTCATATTATTAAATCAATAATTATCACGGCACAGTAACTCATATTATTTGATATGATATAATTAAACAAGTTAACAATATTGGCAATTTCTAGAAGTTCTGTCAGGGAAATGGGTTATTTGATTGCGCGCCGTTTATACGGAAGACCCCCTCTTTCCTGAGAACGATCTAGTTGTCAGTATTGTGAGTCTATAATAATAATTATAAATAATTATGAATAATTGGTGAATAAAAAGTGTTGATTAAAGATAAGTATAAAAGTAATTATATTAGGTGTTTATTGTAATTTTAGTTTTTTTTTGACAAGATAGTAAACAAAAGTTTTGAGACATAAAAGAGAAGAAGAAAGAAATGAAATGAGGACACCTAATTCGGGACAAAAGGAGTGTCTGGATTATTAAGTGATAGTTTTTAAACGAATAGTATGTAGAATTGAATTGTTTTAGCATCCTTAAAAATTGAACTTTTGTTGCATTAGAATATCTAATGTGATGGTCTTTGTCTTATTTATTTTTTACTTAAAAGGTGACGCTCTACGAATATATTAAAATATACATTTTTACGTTGGAGTTATTTTGTAAAATATGTTAATAAAGTATTAGTGGTCCATCCGTCAACATTCTTACTTTTAAATCAGACAACTTATAATTCAAGGGATGGTCCTTCATTACCAAATTTTTTAAAGTGGTGTGCTTCATTTTTCAGATTTTGGCGGGTGTGTATTGTTTGGCAAGGGTGGTTCCTCATTTATCAAACTTTCTAAATGGGTGGGCTGATGGGTTTGAATTTCTTCCTTAATTAACAGAAGCATACCTCTCAACCTTGCCTATAAAAGGAATGCACCTTCAAAAGATGAGATACACCAAAAATATAAAATTCTTCTACTATAATAGTGTGAGTATTTCTTTTGAGTATAAAGATACTCTGAGTGTTGCTAATAGGGCAAGAATTTCTCAAGTTAATCTCTTATATAACAGTCAAAATCTAGTGTCCTACTAAGGTAAGAGATATCATTTTCTTTCATACTACTAAATTTATGATAAGAAATTTATTATTTGTTTTTACAGTTTTATCATTAAATGGTTAAAATTACTGAAATGATTAGATATCCCGAATAGTTTGTGCTTCATCTAATTTCTGTGACCCGATTCTTCCTATTAAATTTTAATTGTTATTTTTGAATTGCGAACTTAATATTTTATGAACTTTATATTTTATCAAGAACTTTAATTGATTTTTTGGATATCATGTTGACAATTTGGACTCTGGATAAATTAAATTGAAAATCACTAATAAGAGTGTAGCTGGGCTTAGCGGGGGAGAACAGAGAAATGTAATGATAATCCGAGTTAGTAGCTGTAGAAATTCTCAGTATGTTGTAAATTAGTAGGACAATAATTATACTGATAACTTAAAATGTTTGTGTTGTCGTATTTTGCACGATATTGTAATAGTTGTAAATAAGAAAATTTATGGATATTGTTTGTATTCTGATGACTCAAATTGGGTGGTGTAGACCCTAGAATTTGGGGGTGTCACAGTTGGTATCAAAACTTTGGGATATGATCTCTGGTGGAGATCTAGGATTAGAATTAGAAGGAGAGAGACGAGTAAAATCCTTCACTAGTGTGTGTCCTACCTAAGTTGAATTTTGTTATTTAATTAGTCGGTCTGGATATAAGGACAAGATGTGATATGACAATTAACCTTTGTTTTGTGGCAGCATTTAAGAATTACATCTGAAAACTAGTGGATGAACAATGGAGTACATAAGACAATATAGACCCTGTCAACCAGTAACCAAGATGCTGTGAATTAAGAGGGCAATAATTCTCCTTTAAACAACACTACTGATCACATGATGAATGATGGCTTTTTTAGAAGCTTTCTACAATTCATGCAAAACCAGACAAGAGAAACACATGTTCATAATACAGGTGGAAACGCTGGTAACTCGCGGTCGATCACTGCTAAGCAATTCAAGGAATTGGGACCGTCTAAGTTTTTCGGAAAGCCAGATCCACTTAATGAAGAAGCATGGATTAAACAAATTACCAAAATATTTGATGTACCACGTTGCACAAGGTAATAAAAGGTTCCCTTCGCCACCTTTATGCTGCGAGGAGAGGCAGATCACTGGTGGGAATCAGTGAAACGTACTCATCTCTCGGCACTCAAGATATCTTGGGTGGAGTTCCATGAATTGTTCAATGAAAAGTATTTTTCAAAGAGTATTCATCATATGAAGAAGGTAGAATTTATCAAACTGGAGCAGAACAACATGACTGTATCGTAGTACGAGGCCAAGTTTGCTAAACTGTCCCGGTTTGCACCTCATTTGGTGGACAATGAGGAACGGATGACTCGAATGTTTTTAAGGGGTTTGAAACCTAAAATTCGTCAACATCTTATTTCTCGTAAACTTCGTCTGTATTCAGATATTGTGGATAAGGCTCGGTTATTGAAGAGAGAAAATGAGACATTTCAACTAAGAGGCAATGATCATCAAAGGGAGAAAAGTCATGATCATAATAATGGCAACAAGAATCGAAATAACGAGATGCATAGAGGAAGAAATCAACATTCCAAAAATGGAAACCACTTCGGTGGCAATCTTGGCGCAGAAAGTAGAAGGAGTAAGTTTAATGGGAATGACTTTAAGAAAATAAGGTTCAATAATTATCGTGGAAAGGCACCGGCATTAGCACCAACACAAATTTCAAAGGGAGGAGAACGAGTATCAGTTAGATGTTACAAGTGTGGATATGAGGGACATATCAGCCCAAATTGTACTCAGTCAGCCAAGTTCTATTACAGCTGTGGGAAGGAAGGTCATATTGCTCGATTTTGCCCATCAACAAAATCGACTCCATCTATACTGGTGACACCCAAGGCTAATGCAAACAAGGCAAAACCTATGGTTCAATGGAGAGCTTTTGTTATGACATCCCAAAAGGCATATAACCCAAATGAAGTTATAACCCGTAAGCTACTCGTAAACTCTTGTTAAGTTTATGCCTTGTTAGATACTGGCTCTATCCACTCCTTTATTTCACCTGCATATGCACAATATTTGAACTTGACTCCTAAAAAATTAGACTTTGACTTAGCTCTTGAAACTCCGTTGGGAGAATATTCATTACGTCTACTGTCTATAATATCTGTTTAGTCCAAATTGGCACCCGCACATTACCCGTTAATCTTATCTCTTTGGAAATGCATAAATTTGATATGATTTTGGGAATTAATTAGTTGACTACCCATCATGCTAAAATTGATTATTTTCATAAGATCATTAGTTTTTATATTCCTAATCAACCCGTTATACAAGTTCGAACCACCAAACCATTGAAATCAATAATTGTCATTTCTAGTCATAAAGTCATCCGGTTATTGAAAAACGGATGTTAAGCCTTTTTAGCCCATATCACTGATTTAAATAAAAATACATCAGACTTGAATTATATTCCCATTGTTAATGAATTCCCTGATGTATTTCCCGAAGAACTTCTCGGCTTACCCCTAGACCGTGAAATTGAATTTTGTATTGATGTTGAACCCGATACAAAACTTATTTCCAAAGCCCCATACCGAATGGCTCCCATTGAATTTCAAGAGTTAAAAGTTCAACTACAAGAATTGTTAGATACTGGTTTCATATGTCCAAGTATATCTCATTGGGGTGCTCCTGTTTTATTCAGAAAGAAGAATGACGGGAGTATGAGATTGTGCATTGACTATCGATAGTTGAATCATGTCACCATCAAAAATAGGTACTTGTTACCACGAATAAATGCCATATTTGATCAGTTGCAAGGTGCTTAATATTTCTCAAAGATTAATCTTCATTCTGGATACCATTAATTAAAGCTTAAAGTTGATGACATTTCAAAGGCTGCCTTCAAAACTCAGTATAGGCATTATGAGTTCTTAGTCATGCCTTTTGGACTAACTAATGCTCCTGTTGTCCTCGTGGACATGATGCACCGAATATTCAAAGAATATTTGGATCATTTTGTGGTTGTCTTTATTGATGACATCCTCATATACTCTAAGAGTCGTGAAGATAATGAACACCACTTGAGATCGATACTTTAAAAGCTTCGTGAGAAGCTTTTTGGGCCTAGCTGGTTATTATCGAAGATTCGTTGAAGGATTCTCTCGAATTGCCACTCCATTAACTCAGCTGACTCGAAAAAGCATAAAATTCGAATGGAGCAAAGAATGCAAGAAGAGCTTTCAAGAATATAAGAGGAGGCTTATTTTGGCTCCTGTTCTGACCATACCATTAAGATCAGGAAGGTTTGTCATCTACAACGATGCTTCAGGTAGAGCCCTTGGTTGTGTTATCATGCAACACGGGAAAGTTATAGCTTATGCCTCTCGACAACTCAAGAAATACGAGAAGAATTACCCTACTCATGATCTAGAGTTGGTAGCGGTCGTTTTCGCATTAAAGATCTGAAGACACTACTTGTGTGGGGGAGAAGGTGGAGATTTATATAGACCATAAAAGTCTCAAATATTTCTTCACTCAGAAGGAACTCAATATGTGACAATGACGTTGGTTTGAGTTGTTAAAGGATTACGACCATACTATCCAATACCACCCTAAAAAGGCGAACGTAGTAGCCAACGCATTAAGCAGACGATCATATACGAGTATAAGTGTAATATATACTGACAACACAAGGGCGCATTCTGTCTGAGTACTTACAGAAAATGGAGATAGAAATAAAGCCACAAAGGAACCATATGAAGATTGCACATGTACGAGTAGAACCAACTTTAATTGACAAAATTAAGGTTGCTCAAGCTATTAATCCTGCACTGGTAAGTATGATGAAGAAGGTACAAGAAAGGGTTATTCCGGAAGCAATGATCGACGAAGAAAGGGATACTTCGAGTCAACTCTCGACTCTGTGTTCCTAACGATCCTAAATTAAAATATAAAATCATGATTCGGGCACACAACACACCATTTGCAATCCACCCTGGAAGTACCAAAATGTATCTTGATATTCTACTTACGTTTTGGTGGAGCAATATGAAGGGGGAGATCGCGAAATTTATCTCAAGGTGTTTATCACGTCAACACCTCAAGACAGAACATCAAGTACCTAAAGGTCCACTGCAACCACTTGAGGTTCCAAAATGAAGTGGGAGCATATCACTATGAATTTCATGACAGGTTTTCCCAAAGTTTCTCAAAACTTGGATGCAATTTGGTTCATTGTAGATAGATTGACCAAGTCCGCTCATTTTTTACCCATACGAGAAAACTATTCACTTGAGTGTCTTGCCAGTATGTACATTAGTGAAATTATGAGATTGCATGGCATGCCAGTATCTATAGTTTTTGACTGGGACCCTAGATTCACTTCATGATTTTGGACAAGCTTGAAGCTATAGGCACTGAGTTGCGATTCAGTTCTGCATACCATCCCCAGAAGGACGGGTAGTCAGAAAGAACAATTTAGACTCTCGAAGATCTATTGAGACTTTGCGTACTAGACTTTAAGGGAAGTTAGGATAAGTACTTACCCTTGGTTGAATTCTCTTACAACAAAAGTTATCAAGTAAAACAATGGCTCCATTTGAGGCTTTGTATCGACAAAATGTCGCTCTCTAGTATGTTAGGACAAGGTAGGAGAAGCAAAATTATTGGGCCCAGAGTTGGTACGCATGACTACAGAAAAGATCCAAATAATCCGACAACAAATACAAACAATGCAAAGGTAACAAAAGAGTTATGTTGATCTTTATCAAAAGAACGAAGGATTTAATACAGAAGACCATGTATTTTTGCGCGTTGCTCTACGGAAGGGAGTTACGAGATTCAAAAAGAGAGGAAAGTTTAACCCTAGATTTATTGGCCCGTTTGAAATCCTCGACCGAGTAGAAACTGTAGCCTACAGACTAGCTTAATCGACAAACATGTCCCGTGTTCATAACATTTTTCACATATCCATGTTACGTAAATATGTGAAGGACCCGAACCACATCATTGAATTGGAACTAAACATGATAGCAGAGGATCTAACGTATGAGGAGATACCTGTCAAAATCTTGGATTAGAAGGAACAGATTCTACGCTCAGAGGTTATACCTCAAGTCAAAGTTCTATGGAGAAATCATGATACAGAGAAAATGACCCGGGAGTTAGAATCAGAAATGAGAGCTAGGTATCCTCACCTCTTTGAAATGCTAAGTACGGACGTCAATTTCGTAAACGAAATTTCATAAGGAGGGGAGGTTGTAAGACCCCGACTTTAATAAATAGAATTTAATTTTCTTATAAGTCTTATGCTAAACAGTAAGGTGTTAAATTGATAAAATAATAAAGTTAAAGGTGATATGTGCAAATTATAGAATAAAAAGTATGTCAGAGAATATTCGTTCTGTCGAGAATATTAAGTAAAGTATGACGGTGCCGAAACAACCAATCATTAGTGGGCCCCACAATGACGTAATTATCGGATACTGAAAATGACGGAAATAACCTTTTTATTAAAAAATTATCAACGGTACTATCACTTGCAACTGTTAAAATATCTGGTGATAAAAGTACAGTAGCACACAGTACTCTACAGTAGCACACGCTACTCCAAAAGTAGCACACGGTATTATACAGTATTTTATATTATTAATTCAATAATTGATTATTTTAATTCAATAATTATTATAGTAACATCTGCACAGTATTTCATATTATTAAATCAATAATTGTCATGACATAGTAACTCATATTATTTGATATGATATAATTAGACCAGTTAGTATTATTGGCAATTTTTAGAAGTTCTGACAAGGAAATGGATTATTTGATTGTGCGTCGTTTATACAAAATGCCCCATCTTTCTTGGGAACGATCTAGTTGTCAGTATTATGAGTCTATAATAATAATTATAAATAATTATGAATAATTGATGAATAAAAAGTGTTGATTAAAGATAAGTATGAAAATAATTATATTGGGTGTAATGCTAGTTGTCAGTATTGTAATGCTAGCTTTTTTTTTTTACAAAATAATAAACAAAAGTTTTGAGACATAAAAGAGAAGAAGAAAGAAATGAAATAAGAACACCTAATTTGGGACAAAAGGAGTGCCTGGATTACTAAGTAGTAGTTTTTAAATGAATAACATGTAGAATTGAATTGTTTTAGTATCCTTGAAAATTGAACATATGGTGCATTGGATTATCTAATGTAATGATCTTTGTCTTATTTATTTCCTACTTAAAAGGTGACAGACTACGAATATATTAAAAAATACATTTTTACATTGGAGTTATTATGTAAAATATGTTAATAAAGTATTAGTGGTCCATCCGTCAACATTTTTACTTTTAAATCAGACAGCTTATTCAAGGGATGGTCCTTCATAACCAAATTTTCTAAACTGGTGTGCTTTCTTTTTTAAATTTTGGTAGGTGTGCATTGTTTGGCAAGGGCGATCCCTCATTTATCAAACTTTCTAAATGGGTGGGCTGATGGGTTTGAATTTCTTCCTTAATTAACAGAAGCATACCTCCCAGCCTTACCTATAAAAGGAACGCACCTTCAGAAGATGTGATACACCAAAAACATAAAATTCTTCTACTATAATATTGTGAGTATTTCTTTTAAGTATAAAGATACTCTGAGTGTTGCTAATAGTGCAAGAATTTCTCAAGTTAATCTCTTATATAACAGTCAGATCTAGTCTCTTACTAAGGTAAGGGATATCATTTTATTTCATACTCCTAAATTTATGGTAAGAAATTTATTATTCGTTTCTATAGCCTTATCATTAAATGGTGAAAATTCTTGAAATGATTAGAATATCCTGAATAGTTTGTGTTTCATCTAATATCTTTGACCTGAATCTTCCTATTAAATTTTAATTGTTATTTTTGAACTGGGAACTTTATATTTTCTTGAACTCTATATTTTATCAAGAACTCTAATCGATTTTCTGGATATCATTTTGAAAATTTGGACTCTGAATAAATTAAATTAAAAATTGCTAATGTTTATTCTTTATCTTATTATTCTAAGTATTCTATCCATTCGTCATATCATTGATTTGTACTAATTAAGTTATTAAGAATGTCTTTGGCCTGGGTGCAAAGACAAAATGATTGTTGAGTGTCTTTAGCCTGTGTGACAAAGATACGTGGTGAAAGTTTCCTTTGGCTTAGGTGCTAAAAGGAACTGTTGATTGGCATGATTATGACCATGAAATATAAATTGGTATAATCATGACATTTGGTGTTACAAGCAAATACACGTGGTGAAAATTCTCTTTGGCCTGGGTGCAAAGAGGAACTGTTGTTTGACATCATTATGACCAGGAATTGTTGATTGGTGTCACAGTGATAAAATATTGATGGTGAATTTTTTAATTAGAAAAGACAGTAGACATCATGATCCATTTGACTCTTCTAATGGATTGCTCATTTCGTTGTAGTTATTTGTTGAAAATTTATATCATATACCATAAGTTCTAAATATCTGATTTATCATTGTTGAAGGCTAAAGATAATTTATTCTTTGTTATCTTAGTCATGATATTCTTTATTAAGCTATTTGTGCTCACCCTTTTGTTTCATAATTCCTTTCAGGAAATAAGAGTATAGCTGAGTCTAGCGGGGAGAGCAGGGGAATGGAGTGATGGTTCGAGTTAGAAGCTATAGAAATTCTCAGTATATTGTAAATTAGTGTGATAATGTTGTACTGAGAACTTAAAATGTGTGTGTTGTCGTATTTTGCACGACATTATAATAGTTATAAATAGAAAAATTTATGGATATTGTTTGTATTATGACGACTCAAATTAGGTGGTGTAAACCCGAATTTGGGGGCCTCACATTATGAACTCACATTATTTTATGAGTCACTGTTTATATTAGCCATGAGACAGAGATGTGCATACTCCTCAGTGTTGGACTTTTCTTCATCTGAGTTCTCAGAAACACTTCAGGTTGCTTTCATTGCCCTAGCTTCTTTCTTCTTGTACTTGTTTGGAGTGTACTTCTTTTCTTTGTCTCTTTTCTTTAATTGAAAACAATCAAATTTATAATGTTATGGCTTTCCACATTCATAACAAGTTGGTGTTTCCTTAAGTTTGTGATCTTTTTTGTATCCTGATCTTTTTCCCTTGAACTTTTTATTCTTGAAGAATTTGTTGAATTTCTTAGACAGCATGGCAATCTTTTCTTCTGTTACTGATTCACCATCAGAGTCAGAGTCGTCACTTGAACTACTTTCTGCTTTGAATGTAACTGCCTTCTTCTTCCCGTCATCGACATCTCTTTCTGTCAGGTTTAGCTCATGTGTCTGCAGTGAGCCATATACTTCAGCTAAAGTGATTTTTGATAGATCTTTAATTAACTTCCTTTATTACTGTGAATTTTGGCTCCCACTTCTTTGGTAACGATTTTAACAGCTTCTGAATATTCTCCTTAATTATCGGTCAATTTTTTTTCAAGACAGCCAAACTTGTTGATGACTATTACTAGCCTAGCATAAGTCTCAAAAATGCTTTCATTCGGTAGTATCTTGAATGACTCATATTCTCAAGTCAATTTGGAAATTTTATTTTTATTGACTTGATTTGTTCCTTCATATGCCATTGTTAGAGAAGTCCAGATCTCCTTAGAACTATTACCGGATGATATCTTCATGAACTTGTTTCCACTTAGAGCACACATCAACACATTGTAGGCACGATATTCTAAGCTGACTTTTCTAGCTTCTTCTTCAGTCCATTCACTTCTTAGCTTTGGACCTCCATTGTCAGGTTTCTGTAGAATTGTCATGCCATCTGTGAGACACCTGAACATGTCGAGATCCTACGCCATCATAAAGGCTTTGAGTTTTTACTTCCAGTAGTCGAAGTGTTCTCCTTTGAACATTGTCGATCTATTGATGCCATAACCTTCTTGGAGTAGGTCATCCATATTAGCCATATTGATCGACTTAATGTTTTGAGCTTAGACTCTGATACCAGCTGTTGGCCTAGCGTATGGTTAACCAATAAGGGGGTGAATTAGTTATTTCAAAACTTTTTCAAGTTTTTCAACAATATGTAGTGGAATAATAAAAACACTCTCACTTTAAACTGTTTGACTCTATTTTGGGTTTGTGACTGACTTTCAGTATAAATATGACTCTATTTACCGATGAACTTGACTGACTTATAGTGAGTTCAATATATAAACATAACTCAAGTTAAAGTAAAATACGCAAGCAATCATACAGACAGGAGATTTTTATGTGGTTCAGCACAATTTGTGCCTAATCCACGGGACACTAGTCCAAAGCCTTGTTACACAACTTACAACTTTCACAGTTTCCTAGGCTTATCGAGCAACCTTAACATCTCCTATGCTACTTATGCACGCGGGTGCATAAGCCATCTGTTTTTGTAGGTTTATAAATAAACCTATTCCTTTTTTCTTCTGTTTTTAGGGTTGACAGAAAACCATACCTATCTAAAAGAAAGATAGTGTTGTTTAAGGAAAAATAACAAACCTCATAAGTTGTTTAGGATGCACAACCAACCATATAGCCTATGATCTCTACAAACATTTGATATCACAATATAAGCTCGATATCTAGATCATCAACCTTATAACCAATCTAACATTGATAGTACAAAAGGCAATGAACTAGTGTAGGAATGTTTTTGGATGTGTCTGACTCACAGAATGAATGTGACTCTCGTCTGGACTTTAAACTCTCCTTTTCTTGTACACTCCTATGTTTTATTCTGATGAACATGAGCCTTTTTATAATTGCTTAATCCAGTAGATAGGCGTTTGAAATATGCATACTTCATTGGTGGGAATTTAAAATTTTCTCCAACGGTTTGATCTTTTTCCAATCTTGATCCAATGGATGTATTTGTATTTGAAATGCAATTTGAATTTCAAATACATTGGACTAAGTAGGTGAGGTCTACAGAGTCTTCTTTCATGTTTAAGGTAAAGTCCAGCTTTGTCAAAGATTTTTAGGAGAGACCAAAACTTTCTTTTTTGGTGTAAGTTTCCAGCGCTTGACTCTGAAGATGACAAATTTGTCTTTTAGTGTCTATCTTGTTCTATTGTTTGAATCTTTGCTTTTCCTTGGTCAAGATGAAGCTTCTTGTGTACTCTTCATCAACTAAATGCATATTATATCAAACATCATTAGAAATACCACTAAAATAACTATTGGGCATAATAAGTGGCACTGCCTCTGTTTTTGAGCATACGCGTGACTCTCGATCAACTGACTCTACTTTTATGAACATAACTCTGTTAAATTATGGTCTCAACATATAACTTAACTAGTCTCTTTTCTTGCACCCTTGACAAACTTGTTAATCACACATTAATGTGTTTTGTCAATCATCAAAATTTAGGTAAGTGCAATAGTCTCCCCCTTTTTAATAATGACAAAACCTTATACAATTTTAGATAAATAATCAACACTTAACGTAGTTCATAATAACCACAAAAGCAATTCACATAATAATAATTCAAACAGACATTCAGTTATAAACATTCATAATAACATCCCAAATTAATGCCCTTCAAAAACAAACATAGGCCCCCAAATACGATAATTAAAAATAGTCTTAAATAATGCAGTCTTAAAATAAAATATGCATGCAGATGAGTGAGTGTGTGTGTGTATGTGAGTTAGAATCTCTCTAGGGGTTATTAGCACTAATGGTGAACACTTCCTCTCCATCTGACTTTGGCCTTCTTCAATTGCCTCAGATTTGTCTGACTCGTCCCCCATCTCAACTGGCTCTGTCTTGACAATCACAGGAACTGACCTGGTCTCCTCAGCAGTTTGTCCAATTTCAAGTATCATACAATCTTATACGAGTAATTTTGGCGCATCATACAATACTTTTTTTTGGGAGTTTTCAAAAAAAAATTTATTTTTTTAAAAAAAAATGTGAAAAGGATATATTATTAAATAGATTTTTTATGCGGTACCTTTCTAGAGAAGATGGCTTCATGCTTTAATAAAGGCCGTCATTTAATTTCTGTTGTACAGCTTTATTTCAAAACCATTATTGCATGTGTGGTATTATTGCTAGTGCTGGACTAACCATTATTGCAAGTGTTGGACTAACTTTGCTTTTCCACCATATGCATATTTTCTTATCTTTTCCTTTAGTTGTCCCCCCACCTCCACTTAATTGATTTGTATGTTCACCTTTCTATAAATCATCACTTAATTCTTGTAGCTAGCTAAGGATCATCACTCTCTAATATCGGATATGGAGAACCTCTTTTTCTCAACTGCAATTCTATTATTTGCCCTTCTCATTTCACTTTCATTCTCCCACAATTCAGTTACAACTGCCGATGATTCAATTGCCCAAAACAATAGAGAAACACTAGAGATTGTCATTGCGTTTGGTGGCCCTGCCCACCCTCCTGATTATGAAAACAATTGCCCCAATTGCTTTTCTCCTCCGGAACCACAATGTCCACCCCCACTTCCTCCTCCCCCGCCTCCGTCTCCGCCACCACCGCCTCCTCCGGAACCACAATGTCCACCCCCACCTCCACCTCCCCCGCCTCCGTCTCCGCCACCACCGCCTCCTCCGGAACCACAATGTCCACCCCCACCTCCTCCTCCCCCGCCTCCGTCTCCGCCACCACCGCCTCCTCCGGAACCACATTGTCCACCCCAACCTCCTCCTCCCCCGCCTCCGTCTCCGCCACCACCGCCTCCTCCGGAACCACAATGTCCACCCCCACCTCCTCCTCCCCCGCCTCCGTTTCCGCCACCACCGCCTCCTCCGGAACCACAATGTCCACCCCAACCTCCTCCTCCCCCGCCTCCGTCTCCGCCACCACCGCCTCCTCCTCCACCAGGTGTTTTTTTGCCTGCGCTCGCCATGAAAATCCAAAAATATGGAAGAAGAATAACTAACGACCCCCAAGGCATTGTGAAAACCTGGAAAGGTAATAACATCTGCAAATACAAAGGCTTCAAATGTGCGAGGACCAGAAACAAGTATAGAATCGTTGGCATCAACTTCAATCAATATAACTTCGATGGCAAATCACTGCGCACCAATGACCTTATTTACATTCTACCACCAGACCTGGTCTATTTCCACGCAAACACCAACAAGTTTACAGGTCCCTTCCCCTCCAATATATCCAAACTCGCGTACCTGTACGAGATCGACGCAAGCAACAACCACCTCTCCGGCTCATTCCCAAAGGAGGTCCTACAAGCAACCAACTTAACATTCTTGGACCTCAGGTACAATCGAATAACAGGGCCTGTGCCACCTGAGGTGTTCGATCTAGACCTCGACGCCCTCTTTCTCAACAATAACTTGCTTTCCGGAAATTTACCGGAAAATCTCTTCAAAACCAGAGTGATTTACCTCACCTTAGCAAACAACAAGTTCACCGGTCCGATCCCTAAAAATATCGGCTTTTCTAACATCACGTTGCTCGAAGTGCTCTTCTTGAACAACTATCTGTCTGGTTGTCTCCCGTATGAGATTGGGTTGTTGAAAAATATAACCCTTTTCGATGCCAGCAAGAACAAGTTGACAGGTACAATCCCCCATTCTTTAGGGTGCCTGTCAAAGTTGCAGCAGCTCAACCTGTCGTACAACCAATTCTTTGGACCGGTGCCGGAGATTGTGTGCAAGTTAGGTAACTTGTATGAGCTTACCTTAAATCATAACTATTTTACGCAGGTTGGTCCAGAATGCAGGAAATTGATCCGCAGAAAATTGCTAGACGTGAGCATGAATTGCATTTTAGATCTCCCACAGCAGAGAAGTGCAGCTGAATGTGCAACCTTCTTCTCAGTGCACAGGCCTTCTTGCCCTGATGATCATATTATTCCTTGTAATATCAAACTTGCCAATTCACAATTAGAAACATCTGATGTCAGGCCGCGCCGCGCAATGGCTCCATCTCCTACTTATGCTGCTCTGGAAAATCACCATTGATAAGGCGCTAATTAAGATCTGTGTGTTGCGCGCGGCTTTGGCTAGATAAGAACTTGTGTTGTAATATTGATGTTCACTATTGTGTATAAGTATATATATAATAATGCTGCAAGACTAGATGCGGTCATGTATGTAATAATGCTGCAAGACTAGACTGGAGTCAGTGAGACGGGGTAATTCATATGTCTACGATAACAAACCTTATGTTCTTTATACATGTTAAAAACATCTAATCGAGAGCGTAAGCTTCATGGCAAAAGGTTTGCCCATAAATTTGTCCATTAGCTAATCAAGGATTGGTTAAATTACTTAAATATTACATATAGTTGCTCCATGTAAGATTTAGGTCTTTCATATAAAATTACAAACATGCGTCGCGTGGCGTAGCTAGATTGGGACGGAGTCGTCCATGGTTCTCCCCAAAATTTCAATTTTTATCACTTGGTATATACCGGTAGCTGTATATTTTGTTAGTAATTTATCTTGAATACTTACAAATTGTGGGGAAAAAAAGTAATAATAGTGGATTCATATTTTGTGAATACAAATTTATGGTATATTAGGTCCAAAATAACATATAAAATTAATTTTCATATTTTCATACATATTAAATTCTATTGTAATTTTCAAAATTAAATAAATAAATTTAAACTTAACGTTGTGTTTCTGAGTTTTAAAATGGCCAGAAAAGAAAAGAAATAGACGGAAAGTTTAAGTTTTCTTTCCAATTCCTATGTTTCTGAGTTTTTTAATAAACGGAAAAGAAAAGAAATGGATAGAAAACTTGGCCACTTTTCCTGCCAAAGTTTTCCGTCCAAAATTGGCATGATTTGGACGGAAAAGAAATTGGAATAAGTAATATTTTTATAATTCTCATATTATCCTCAATTTCAATATAATAAATTTTAAATTACAACTCATGTCCCCAATTTGTTTTTATCTACTAAACCTAACGTCTTTCTTTCTTTCTCTCTCTCCTCTGTAGAAGCAAATCAGATTCATTAGTGGATCAATTACCTTTATCTTTTCTAGTAAAGAACTAAGTATTTTACATGCAACTATGTAAGAATTCTTCACAGCAGTGGAATATAGATTTTAATTTTCTTCATTAGTGAATCTTCGTTAAAAAAAATTTGGCAAACTACTACTGTGAAAAGAAATGAGATTTTATTGGAATTTTTTTCTTAGTAAATGAGATTCTTCAGAGAATATTATTTTAGGCCCTGTTAGATACTAATTCTAAAATAGTAAACTTTTTTTATTTTATTTTATTTGTTAATTGTCAAACAAGATCCTAAAGAATCATTTCTTCCAAATTTTTCCAATAAAATAGCTGCAATTTATTCCTTGCTAGCATGAAGACTTTAAAGTCTTGTTCAATCAACTCAGATATTTTCTTCGATCTCTAGACTCCAAAATTTATTAGTCAAATTTCAAATTGTAAATTATTATTGATCGATGTTTAAGCAAGTAAAACACATGTTTTCTCTTTTAGCTTTAGTTAATAGTATCTCTTCCATTTTTTATATAAAAAAAGTCTTATTTTCATAATTTAGAAAATTTAATAATATATTTTTTTTAATTTTATGTTCGTTGATAAACGTGAATGAATTGTTATTTTATATTTCTATAAAAATAAATAAAACTATTTTTCTCTCGAAACAAAGAAAAAGAAATTAAATTAAATTCTCTTTATGGAACAAAGGTTGTATCTTCTTTTTCCATTTAATACAGATTATGTTTGATGACTTTTGGATATGGTATGACAATGACTTTGTAGAAGTAGTTTTTGTTTAACATTTATTTGGATATTTGTGTTTGATTATGGAATTTTTTTTCTTTGGTTAAATTTATCTTGCATATTTTTATTCATGGTTCAATGGTTATAATTGATATAAGGGTAAATTTATAAATGTGATATTTTTCTTCTTTTTTTTTCATTGGAACTCAAAAACGCAAGAAAAGAAAATTTTTAAATTTTCTATTATTTTCTATTAAAAACTCAGAAACAATACAAAGAAAAACTTCAAGTTTTCTATTATTTTCTTTTCTGTTCTAATTTAAATTTTCTATTCTTTTCTTTTTTGTCCAAAACTCAGAAACAAAGTGTAAGAGGTTCACTTACAACCCCTCTTTCTCTCTCTCAATCGACTTAGTATTAGTAGTTGTTACTTATCATAAGTTATCTTTTATCAAAATCTACCTTTTACTTTTACATGATCTATACGACTACACCGTTGAATATAGGTACCCACAAATAAATGTAAAGTGCTAACTTATTTATTTTTTTAATCTTTCTTTTTGAAAATTGTGGATGTAGATATGCTAAAAGTTTCATATTTATTATATAATGGGAAAAGGAGAAAATAAGTGTCTTCTTAAGGTTTTGTCCCATTTAACTTTCTTTTGCTCTCCTATATTTTAATTTATTTCTAAAATCTCTCTCAAATTTTCTTATCCACATTTTATAAATTTTTTTTTAAATTTTTTTTTTTAATTGCACTCGCAAATATTAATTGTATAATGTTATTAGAGCAACCACATGTATAGTCGTGATGTTTGGGGGACCATAAGTTTTCTGTTGTGGTCACGGTTTTAGTGTAGACATTGATTACCGGGGAGAAAAATCCATGTCGGCCCACACTTTTACATAAATAGTGGGCCTCCCTTCTCATATTTTCTTTAAAATTTGGTCCCCAATCTCTTTCAAATGTGTCCTTCAAAGAAACGATAATAATTGAGGTTTTCTCCTAATATTGCACGGCAATATGGTTCTCTATTTTTCTTATTCTTTTATAATATTTCGAGTTGTAAAGGAGCAGAGAGTAAATAATATGAATAAAAAATATATGTCTATTAAATATTGACACGTGTACAATACATATATCTCTACAACTTTCCTTTTAGAATAATTTTTAAGTGTTTTGCTAATTATGCAGGTCTAATTGTATCACCTTTTTGTAGGGTTTTGGACACATAAACGCAGCGGAATTTAAATTTCTAAAACAATTTTCCGAAACCCTAAAACAGGATCCATGCGAAAAGAACAAATTAATTCAGAGGTTTAGATTTGTTTTACCGATTATCCGAGCTTGAATGGAACGATGAAATTCTGAACGACTTCGAATCTCCAACGCAATCCAACGGAACTGCGTCTCTACGGTATCCACACGAACGTCTCACAAATCGTCACACGATCTGTAGCAAAGAGAACTCCGGTACTAGTCGCCAAGATCTGGATTTTCTCAAGTGTTGCTTTCAACTCTCTTTTCTAAAACGGCTAGGGTTTTTCTATTTAGTTTCACGTAAACAAGACTGCTGATATATCTGATATATATAGAGTCCAAAAGGTTAAGCAAAACCCTAATACTATTAGAAAAGTAAAATCCGAATTTATATATATATATATATATATATTATATTTTAATTAAGTCTTACTTAATTAATATACATATATATACAAATTATCTTGTTAATTTAAATTCGTAATTTAAATTCGTAATTTAAATACTATCAATCATATTGATATATTTAAATCCTTACAATTTAAATTAATTCTCTTTTAATTACGTTCTAAGTGTGTGACCCTATAGGTTATCATTATATTGGCAATAATTTTAAAATCATATTATAAAATTATAAACAGTGAGTGGCATCTAGTAATGCATCACTGCTACCCAAATAATAATAAGATCGGTGACTCGATGCAACATTTTCATGACCAATGTTTCAATGTAATTTAATCCTTTTAACCTTGACATCCTAGATTAAACTCGAGTCATGAAATGTATCATATTCTTCATAATTTAATCTGAGTTTTCTTGATTAATGAGTAGACTATATGAAACAAATCACTATTTGAGCATGGCCATGCATTTCATAGTCCTACTCAATCAAGAGGCCTATGGATATCACCCTTAATATATAGGAGGGTTAAATTTCATCTAGATCACTCATATTCCTCACACGATTCATGACGTACCCAATAATTACCTTTATTGTCCACCCTATTAAAGGTGACTTTTGATGATATCAAAGTACATAAATTCTCGTATAGTAATATAGTGATTTCAGGTCGGAGGACCATTACATCATTGTCACTATGAGAATTGCTTATGACACTTTGCATAATGCTCCACGTAGAATTCTCATGATGGGTCTGTCCAGTACATTGTTCTCTAACATGTACCTATGCATTGACTTAATATCTCATATATTAATGACCAATGAGATTTGGTCATCAGTCAATCCACATACTAGTCTCAATATATCATTGTTGTCTCATTCTCAATGATACTCGACTAGGGACATTTAAGAGTAATGATACTTATTGTAATTATATAATCTCATGTTCAAGTCACATACTTGAAGCCAAGGTTTTAAAAACCGGACCGGCCCGGCGGTCGGACCGGTAAAAACCGGAACCGGTCCGTCTTCCGGTCCGGTTTGGCCTAGAAAACCGGTTTTGGTCAAAACCCGGATTGACCCGTTAACCACCGGTTCAACCGGTGGTCCAACCGGTAAACCCGGTTAATTGACCCGGTTGACCCGGTTTTTTAAAAAAAAAAATTTTTTTTTTTTTGCCAAAAAAAATTTTAATGTTAAAATTAGTCACTTTTATTAATATTGTAACTCATCTTTATTATGTTATAGTTCATAAAAAATGAGATTTTTAAAAATTTTATTAATTACTAATAATATATATTTTTATATATTAATTACGTCACCGGTTCAATAACGGTCCGACCACTGGTTGGACCAGTGACCCACCCACCCGGTACCCTTTCCGGTTCGATGAACGGTCCGGGTTTAAGAACACTGCTTGAAGCTATATAATTTGTATCATTATTCTAAGGACTTTTATTATGTTAACATTTATATAACACAGTAAATGAAACCATAATAAAACAATTCATTTATTCAATCAAATATCAAGAGAAATGTTAAGCAATTACATTAAATAATTGGCCTCTAGGGCATAAACTCTAACACTTTTCGGTTTCAATAGTTCTAGGGAGCTCGGGGAATGGAAACCGGTTTGGGGACCGATTTTGTTTTTTTTTTTTTTTGGTTTTTTTTTAGTTTTGATTCTCAAATAATTTATATGATTTATTGGAAGTGAAATTTTTAAAAAAAACAGTAATTTAGATGTATTTTGGATACATATAAAAACAAACAGGGTTATCAACGCTCCTTCAAGTATATACTTTTTGACCGCATTAACAGTAAGAGTAGTACTCCCAGTCTATGTACTCTAGTCTGTATAGACTATAAGCATGAATATTATTATGTTTAAAAATTGAGGCCAAAAATATTTTTATTCTCTAGATATCCACACAGTATATGATGATTATTTGTTATGTAGCAGTTGATAAATAACCATCATATATATAGTTTTTTTTATGAGTTTTGAATTTTTAAATAAAATTGTGTTTTTAAACCCTATTTTCACTAAACTTTAACCTTATGACATGTATTAGATACACTAACAAAATGATGCGAATAAACCAAGAACATATAGCTTGTTAACTATATTCAATAGAAAAAATTAATTAACTTGTTAAAATTTATTTGCAATAACAATGTTAAAAACTTTAATAAAAGAACACAAATGAAAGCACACCTTTATTTTTATTTTTTTTTGTTGAGGTATGAGGTGGAGAATTAAAGACTTAAGTTGGTCTCCCCTTAAATTAGAGTGTAAGATTGAAAAAAAAAAACTTTAATTAAAGAACACAAATAAACAAAGTATAGTTTTTTTTTTTTTTTTTTTTTACTGAGGTATGAGTGTCAGGTAGAGAATAATAGATTTAAGTTAGTTTTCCCCTGTGAGGGTTATGTTGAAATTGGAGTGTAATTAAGGTTGAATTTCAAGCGGTTGAAATCGTGGATTTGTTATACTTCCACCTTCAACCTTTCAAATGCATAACTAATCCTTATTAATCATATACAACACATTAGTAACTCAAAACAAAATGTGTTTGAGAACATTAAATAAATTGAGTAATAGTGGTTAAAATATATAGAGCGCTTTGTTACACGAATTTTTGAGTTAGAGCGACGAGTTATAGCTATGATCGACACGAAAGCATAGCTATAGAGGTCTATAGGAACATTGCTAGTTATAGCTACGCCCCACCCGAAATAGATGGGTTAGCTAGGTCGAACGCATAAGGACATGTGCACCAATTAGTGCCGGTAGGCTGATAATCAAATAAATTTACGTCATTTCTTTGTCTGTGCGATGCCAGAATTTGTCGGTCAACAAATTAATTATATATTGGCCATGCTTCTGACGTCTTTGTTTGAATAGAATATGCTTATTAATATTACTACTACTCATATTTATAAACAACTGATTGAGGCGGGTAGATAATATTTTATTCTATTTTTAACACAGCTTATTGGTTAATTTTTCAATCAATTTAACAGTTTTAATAAAAAGCGAAAGCAAGCATGCATATATGCAGTGCCGGATGAATAAATCTTTGCATAATAATTATTTATAAATAAATTCAAACTAGTTCAGGGACAACTAGATTTTTCAACACAAGATGTTGGTCATCTAGTATTATTGTAATAAAAAATTTAGTTGTTCGTCTCCTACTAATTGTGAGTTTGTAAGTTGTTAGTTACTCGTATAAGATATAATAATTTAGCAGTAATAATTAATTGGCACATGATCTCTCTGTGAGGGGAGCTATTATATCCACAATCATGCATGCATGCATGCATGTGAGTAGGAATTTTGTTTCTTGGCTGTACCAATTAATCAAGTACTTTAATTATAGACTATGTACGTACATCAGTAACAAATTGATCATTAACATATGTCACATAATACAACGTATATACTCGGTACAAAATTTTGTTTGGCCCACTGAACAATCCTTCAAAAAGTGGATGCTATGACCAGAATTCTGGATGTACATTAATTGGCTATATATTTATTGAGCGAGGATGTTGAGAAGAGAGACTGTGCTCTGGATTAATTGCCTATAGAGACAATCTAATCCAGCCTCAACAGCTTCAATGCAGGAGTCTAGATCCTGCAATCTCCTTTGTGCCATCCGTAAGGTTTTAAGTCCAGTAAAACTCAATGTTTTATTTTATTTTTTTAATAATAAAATTTAATTTCATTTTGTATAATTAAATGTGTCATAAATTTTGTCCGTAATTATACATTTTATAATTTATGTATATGAAGGAGTGTCATATACAGAAGACATAAATTATATGTTATGTATAATTAAAGAAATATATCATTCTCAATCTTAGATGGAAATGGACATACCATTCTAGTAGATTGTAATACACTCGATTGGATGATTTGTCTTAGTCATGTAAAGTGAAGACTTTAATCTCGTGTATTGGTGTATTTTTGAAATACATAGAACTGGATCGTTACGAAAAATTATTTGTTAAATATTGTTATTATAAATAATTTTTCTAATATGCAATTACTCTTAATCCTGAGAGAATAATGAACTTGATTTCATAATGTATGTCACTTTAATATATTAAAGAGTGAGATTTTTAATACAATCAATACCTCAATATGTTAGGTGATATATGTTATGAAATTAGGAACATGTATTTTTCAAGATGGAATTCTACAATCAAATTATAATATCCCCTTGATATAATTTATTGGTTGATCACCAGAATCTTGGCCAAGTATTTTAGTAATTCAAATTACTAAAGTATTAATTTAATTTATTAAATTAATGTGTGATCAAAAGTTTATAAATTATGTACTCGAGGATATAAGCAGTAAACGTAATGGGTTAACATTTTTATTCCTACACACGTTTATGGATATTATTGTAGAGGAGTATTTTTGCAAGATACTAATAGTGGAAGGATTTAATTAATTAATTTTAATTCTTTTAATTCTAGAGTGCAATTATAACTATTTAGTGGAATTAGTTATAATTAATATAATTCTAATTGATTAAAGAGTTAATCAGAAATTAGTATTATATTGGAGCTAGAATTATAAAATCCTGTTTGATCCCCACTCTAGCCTTTATTAAGATATAATAAAATAGCAGGATAAAATATATCAGAAAAGTTTTCAAATATCCTAATAAATATCAGGGAGTTGAGGACTCTATATATTCTATCACTTTGCAGTATTTTGAGCCCACACTCAGAAAAATACGTGATATCAAAATAAGGGTCATAGGGAGGAAGATCAAGAGGGAGAAAAATTCATCATCAGAATAAGCAAAAATTCTCCATTGTGCTACAACCGAGCACGAGGTATGTAATATCATTTTTAATTATGCTAAATTATGAGAAAGATCTTGGGATAATAATTTTTAAAAGTAAAAATTATTAATTTATTTGGAAATCGTTTCCTACAATTGGTATCAGAGCAAACTCATAATTTTCATAAATCATGATTATATTATTTAATTTGAATTATATTCGACAGATGTATAAATATTTGTTTTCCTATACTGTCTTTAGATTTCATGATTCGACAGATCATATTTGTTTTATAATTCAATTAATTGATTTTGATTTTGTGGACACGACTCACGAGACTATGGAGTCAAAATGATGAGTTCATCTTCGCAGGCCAAGTGGTTCCATATAAAAAGGTTAATAAAAAAAATGTATTCAATGCTTATCTTTAAGGAATGCAGATACAACCCTATGTACATCACAACTTTTTCTATTGTATTCTTTAATAAATGTGATACGTGTCCAAATGTTTGGGGATCTGGTGGCAGGACGTAGTTAAGAATTCAAGTGTGAGGTGCGTAAAAAGTTTATGTAAATATGCAGATTCATATATATATATATATATATATATATATATATATATATATATTTTTCTTTTAAAAAAGTAATAAATCATTAGTTATCATATTCACATGTTTTAAATTGTGGGCCTATTTTCATTCATATTAAAATGAATTGATAGTTAACAATTATAATATTTAATTGCTGAATTTTCATAATATTGTAATTGTTAAATGTGAATATGCATGTATGTTAGTTTACATGTTTATATTTATTAATATGAGATATTAATATAATTATTATATTTTTAAATAAATAAAAATCCTCAATTTTATATAAATAAAAAACTCAAGTGGGAGAGAGAATGGTATGTCTTACGGCTTCCATCATTGGTCCATTATATTGATACATGTATCTAATCTCAAATTTTGTGAGTTCCCTTCGGAAGATACATGAATCTAGTTATATTAGATATGAATTTTCTTGTGATAAATTTATTTAAAATTTTATTATGAATTATTTCCCATCGAAATATTTGTATTAAAATTTTAAAGAAAATTTAAATTGATGGTATACACTTGACAAAACATAAATAATAATTCTCCTCATCGGAGTGATACTTATTATTATTGTTTTGGGCTGAACAAAATGGTGAATTATTTTTATTTCATGAGATGTCAAGATATAAAAATAATAGTAATTTCAAATTATTCTTATTTTTCCATTCGAAAAGAGAATTATTTGAAATTAAGTTGTCATGTTTATTTTATGTTTGTGTTTGAGGATTACACTTTCATATTATATGCAAAAGTTTATTTTTTATTGAATGACCATTTAATTTATGCATATTGTATAATTGTACAGATCACCATGTCGTCTTTTAATCCCCTTGTTGTTATCCTTAAAGAAAATAAGTTAACTGGACCAAATTATGTGGACTGGAAAAGAAATCTTGACATCGTGTTGACTGCTGAGGACTACAAGTTTGTGCTGACTGAACCTTGCCCAGTTCTTCCAGAAAATGCTACTATTGCACAAAAGAATAACCATAAGAAGTGGCAAAAGGCAAATGACATGGCTCGTTGCTATATATTGGCATCTTTGCCAAATATATTGCAATACCAATATCAGTCTACTACCACTGCTAAAGAGATCTTGGATAGCCTTCATGAAATGTTTACTGACCAGAGTCGTGCTACACGACAGACTGTGATGAAAACACTCATGAATTCCAAGATGTCCGAGGGATCTTCAGTTCGAGATCATTGTTTAAAAATTATTTCTTACTTAAACGAACTGGAAATCCTGGGAGCAACCGTTGATGGGGAAACCCAGGTTGACATGTTGCTAGAGACCTTGCCTAATTCCTTCAATCAGTTCAAACTTAATTACACTATGAACAAAATGTCTTTATCTTTACCTGAACTGATGAAGGAACTCCAAGAAGCAGAGAGTATTCTTCGTGCAAAAGGAAGCATTCATGTTGCAGAAATTGGTACTTTTATGGGATAGCCTAAAGGCAAGAACCAAAAAAAGAATAACGGTAAGAAAGCTGCAAATGGAAACCTACCTCCATCTGGAGGGATTGGGAAGAAAGGGGCAAAAGCAAAACCTCAAAGAAAATGTTTCCACTATGGGGAGAAAGGTCACTGGAAAAAAAATTGTTCTACTTACCTAGCCAAGATCAAAAATCAAGGTATGATTGATTGTGTGATCGATCAGTTTGGCAAGATAGGTAAATATTAATCTTTCGTTCATGAAACATGTTTTGTGGGCCGTTCTACTGAATCCTGGTGTGTAGATTCGGGAACCACTAATCATGTCTGCAATTCTTTGCAGGGGTTTCAGGAAACCAAAAAATTAAATGAAGGCGAGATTTATCTATACCTTGGTTCTAGTGCAAAAGTAGCAGCTATTGCAGTGGGAGTTATGCATCTCAATTTTAATAATGATAGGACTTTAGAATTAGTAGATTGTCTTTATGTTCCAGACATTCGTAGAAATTTAATTTCAGTTTCTTGCTTGTTTAAACATGGATATTCAGTTAATTTTAATTCCAAGGTTGTTATTTACAAGAAAGGAAATTTCATATGTTCTGGTTCATTGGTAGATAATTTATATATTCTTACTCCTAATTATTATTCATTAATGCAAACTGGATGTAGTCAACATATACTATTAAAAAGAAAAGTTTTTTCAGTTAATCAAACTTATCTCTGGCATCTACGATTGGGTCATATTAATCTAAATAGGATCCAAAGACTGGTTAAAGATGGTCCTCTAAGCTCCTTAGAAGTTGAAAATCTTCCAGTTTGCGAATCCTATATAGAAGGAAAAATGACCAAAGGGCCTTTTAAGGCAAAGAAACATAGAGCCAATGATAAGTTAGAATTAATTCATACAGATGTATGTGGTCCTATGAATATCCGAGCACGAGGAGGGTTTGAGTACTTCATCACCTTTACTGATAATTACTCAAGATTTGGTTATGTGTACCTTATGCATCGAAAGTCTGAAGCATTTGAAAAATTTAAAGAATTTCAGGCAGAAGTAGAAAGGCAATCTGGTAAAAACATAAAGTCCCTTCGATCAGATCGAGGAGGTGAATACCTCCTTGGGGAATTCAAAGATTACTTATCTGATAAATGAATTATATCTGAATTGACTGCACCGGGTACACCCCAACAAAATGGTGTGGCAGAAAGAAGAAACAAGACTCTTTTGGATATGGTAAGGTCTATGATGAGTTTTTCTACTCTTCCTATTTCCTTTTGGGGTAGAAACAACAATGTACTTATTGAATCTTGTACCATCAAAGTCTGTTCCTTTAACTCCTAGAGAATTGTGGAGTGGGCAAAAGCCAGTATTGCACCATATTCATATATGGGGCACACATGCACATGTACGAAAAGGAAAGGCAGACTTAGATAAGTTAGGTTCAAGAATAGAAGTATGTTTGTTTGTAAGATATCCAAAAGGAACTAGAGGTGGTCTATTTTATAGTCCTTTAGACCAGAAAGTATTTGTTAGCGCAAATGCAGTTTTTCTGAAAAATGACTACATAATGGATCACAAACTAGGTAGTAAAATTGTCTTAGAAGAAATGCCAAGTACATCAATTACTCAATTAATTAATCCACCACAAGACTTGGATGAATTGCCACAAACTAATCAACCGGATTCTTCTAATACACCGGAGCTTCGTCATAATGGGAGGAATATCAGGCCTCTTGAGAGACTTTCACTTCTTGGAGAACTTACGATGTTATTCCGGAAGAAGTGGAGTCGGATCCCTCTAACTACCATGAAGCTATTAATGATGTAGATGCATCCAACTAGCACAAGGCTATGAAATAAGAAATGGATTCCATGTACTCAAATAAAGTATGGGAACTTGTAGAAGCACCTAATGGGGTTAAACCTATAGGGTGCAAGTGGGTTTACAAAAGAAAAAGAGGGGTAGATGGAAAGGTGGAAACCTTTAAAGCAAGGTTGGTAGCAAAAAGTTTTACTCAAAAAGAAGGTATCGATTATGAGGAAACCTTTTCACCAGTAGCTATGCTTAAATCTATCAGAATACTCTTATCCATTACAGCTCATCTCGATTATGAGATATGGCAAATGGATGTCAAGACTGCTTTTCTAAATGGATATCTTGATGAAGAAATCTATATGAAGTAGCCTAATGGTTTCATAGTTAAAGGCCAAGAAAATATGGTATGCAAGTTGCAAAAGTCCATTTATGGACTTAAGCAAGCATCAAGGTCTTGGAATATAAGGTTTGATCAAGCAATCAAATATTATGGTTTTGAACAGAATCCAGAAGAATCTTGTGTGTACAAGAAGAATAAAGATGGGGTGGTGGTATTCTTAGTTCTTTATGTGGATGATATATTGCTTATGGGTAATGATGTGGGAGTATTATCTAGCGTCAAAATTTGGTTGTCTAGTAATTTTGAGATGAAGGACCTAGGAGAGGCTAATTATATTCTAGGGATCAAGCTTTAGCATGATCGCAAGAATAGAATGTTGGGC
Organism: Aralia elata; assembly: GCA_034770075.1. Taxonomy (NCBI): domain Eukaryota; kingdom Viridiplantae; phylum Streptophyta; class Magnoliopsida; order Apiales; family Araliaceae; genus Aralia; species Aralia elata. The sequence goes on along the minus strand of CM068380.1, from coordinate 68,147,416 downwards.
CTATCTCAAGCTGCATATATAGATATAATTTTGGCTAGGTTCAACATGCAGAATTCCAAGAAAGGACTACTTCCTATCAGACATGGAATTCCTCTTACTAAGGAGCAGTGTCCTAAGACACCTCAAGAGCAAGAGCACATGAAGACAATCCCTTATGCTTCGGCGGTGGAAAGTCTTATGTATGCAATGTTGTGCACTAGACCAGATATTTATTTTACAGTAGGCCTGGTCAGCAGATATCAGTCTAACCCTAGACTCGAACATTGGATATCAGTAAAGCATATACTTAAGTATCTACGGCGAACAAGAGATTATATGCTTGTCTATTCTAGTGATGATCTTGTCCCGAAAGGATATACAGATTCGGATTTTCAGTCAGATAGAGACTTTAGAAAGTCAACATCTGGTTATGTGTTTACTCTTGGAGGTGGAGCTGTTAGTTGGAGGAGTGTTAAATAGTCTTGCATAGCTGACTCCACCATGGAAGCTGAATACGTTGCTGCTTCCGAAGCTGCAAAAGAGGCTGTATGGCTCAAGAAGTTCTTGTTAGAAATAGGAATGGTACCTTCAGTATCATCTCCTATTGTCCTGTTTTGTGATAATAATGGGGCGATTGGACAATCAAAGGAGCCTAGGAACCACAAGAAAGGCAAACACATTGAAAGAAAATATCACCTCATCCGAGATATAGTTCAACGAGGAGATGTGATAGTTTTAAAGATAGCTTATGCGCAAAATTTGGCTGATCCTTTTACGAAGACCTTGTCTTCTAAAGTTTTTGATTTCATCTTGAGGGGATGGGTATTAGACATATGGTAGATTGGGTTTAGGGCTAGTGGGATATTGTAGGGTTTTAAGCCTAGAAAAACCCAATGTTGATATTTATTTTATTTTTTTTAATAATAAAATTTAATTTCATTTTGCATAATTAAATGTGTCATAAATTTTGTCCATAATTATACATTTTATAATTTAAGTATATGAAGGAGTGTCATATACAGAAGACATAAATTATATGTTATGTATAATTAAAGAAATATATCGTTCTCAATCTTAGATAGAATGGACATACCATTCTAGTAGATTGTAATACACTCGATTGGATGATTTGTCTTAGTCATATAAAGTGAAGACTTTAATCTAGTGTATTGGTGTATTTTTGAAATACATAGAACTGGATCGTTACGAAAAATTATTTGTTAAATACTGTTATTATAAATAATTTTTCAATTACTATTAATGTGCAATTACTCTTAATCCTGAGAGAATAATGAACTTGATTTCATAATGTATGTCACTTTAATATATTGAAGAGTGAGATTTTTAATACAATCATTACCTCAATATGTTGGGTGATATATGTTATGAAATTAGGAACATGTATTTTTCAAGATGAAATTCTACAATCAAATTATAATATCCCCTTGATATAATTTATTGGTTGATCACCAGAATCTTGGCCAAGTATTTTAGTAATTCAAATTACTAAAGTATTAATTTAATTTATTAAATTAATGTGTGATCAAAAGTTTATAAATTATGTAGTCGAGGATATAAGCAGTAAACGTAATGGGTTAACATTTTTATTCCTACACACGTTTATGGATATTTTTGTAAAAGAGTATTTTTGCAAGATACTAATAGTGGAAGGATTTAATTAATTAATTTTAATTCTTTTAATTCTAGAGTGCAATTATAACTATTTAGTGGAATTAGTTATAATTAATATAATTCTAATTGATTAAAGAGTTAATCAAAAATTAGTATTATATTGGAGCTAGAATTATAAAATCCTGTTTGATCCTCACTCTAGCCGTTATTAAGATATAATAAAATAGCAGGATAAAATATATCAGAAAAGTTTTCAAATATCCTGATAAATATCAGGGAGTTGAGGACTCTATATATTCTATCACTTTGCAGTATTTTGAGCCCACACTCAGAAAAATACGTGATATCAAAATAAGGGTCATAGGGAGGAAGATCAGGAGGGAGAAAAATCCATCATCAGAATAAGCAAAAATTCTCCATTGTGCTACAACCGAGCACGAGGTATGTAATATAGTTTTTAATTATGCTAAATTATGAGAAAGATTTTGGGATAATAATTTTTAAAAGTAAAAATTATTAATTTATTTGGAAATCGTTTCCTACACCATCTGCACATCAAACTTAGAATCATCCTGGCGAAATTGGCCATGGAGGGAAGAAATAGCAAAATCTACCATCCCGACCTTGTTGCCAATATTCACCTGCCTTCTCTCTGATGCTTCTTCTTGTTGTTGTTGTTGTTGTTGTTGTTCTTCTTCTTCTTCTTCTTCTTGTTGTTGTTGCCATCATCAACTTTGAGATCAATGACCATCCAATAGGCTTAGGCTTAGTCTGTGAAATCGGACAAGAGTACAAGAATATCAAGAGCGAACGGAAAACAGAGATGGTTACGACAGTTGCTTCCCTTAGCACTTTGAATATTACTATTGACAAATGGTGATGATCTTGATGATGATCATCATCTAAGAGATGATGAGATTTTTTTGTAAGTTTGTTTCCCATAGGCTTTAGTTCTCTTAGGCTTTTGCCCACATCCTTCTTCACTTTCTTCCTAAAGCTGATATACGCACTAATGTTTCTCTCATCTCCACTCTTCCTGCGTAAGGCTGATTGAAGGTCTCGTACTTGTTCCTTCATTGTTATGAATAGTTCTCGTATTCTCCCACACCAGTCTAGCAACCCGACTGAACCCTCAAGCTCCTCTTCCACCAGTACTCCATGTTGATACCGTTGAAGAATAGCTTGTTGTGTTTGTGGATATAGGATGAGTTGCTCGACAAATGTGTACAACTCTCGATCTGCAATCCCAACCAAGCTAGCTATCGTCGTCATCGTCTTTGTGCTGCAAGAAGGTGCTATGGTGGAAAATGATGAAGTCAACTTATGTATCTCGGCTTCTATTTTAGGGTTTAATCTAGAAGGTAAGCTTATGGACCTCGCATGATATTGTAGACCGAACGATGCAGATGAGCATGTGGCCATCTTTACTTTATGAGTTTAATTTCCCACCCTTGGTTTACAAGTTGCTCAACTGTTAATCGGGATTAGCTTGGTTGAATTTTGAGGATGATCGATGCTTCAATCATTTATAGGGGACACGGCCTAATCGGTCAACATGCAATCTGGCATTTGTAAGGACCATTTGTCCTTTAAGATCTTGCTGAATTTTGTCTTTTTGGCCAACCACCGGCCATTCCTTTATATTTTATTCTCTACTCCTATGGCCATGAGGGCAACAACGTTTTAGCTTTATTATTATTTGCATGTTAGAAGAGCTGCATTCTGCATTTGCTCCCCAATCATTAGTGGTATAACCCTCCAACCAGATCACTCAAAATAGATTATGTTCTCCAAAAGGTTGATCATTCTCAACAACATTGGCTTGCATAGCATGCAGTTCAGGAACAGAAAAATCATGAACACGAATTATATTAATAGGGAGTGTAGATTCGAAATACATACATACATACATATATATACATACATATACATATATATATATATATATATAACACGAAAAGTTAAGCCAAAAATAAATAAGACTAGTGTGAGCCCAAGTACAAATTAGGGTTCACAATATGACCTAATCGAATTGAATGCACAAATTAGGGTTTGCATTGTGACCTAATTGAATTAAATAAATAGACGAAAAAACCAGAAATAAATGTGCGAGACCCGAGAGAAGCCTCCATGTGTCCTGAGGCAGAAGACTCGTGGAGGCAACTCATCATTTTGGGAATTGATTGAGGGATTGGATTGGTGGCAAGAAGGACAAGGGCGATATGGGCATTACTTTAGTGACTAAGGGTATTTCTGGAATTTCCCCCGAGGGCATGTGCCTGGCACATGACCGCTTTCCAGGAAACCTTATAAATACTCCTTCCACTCCATTGAGGAAGACACTTTTGGATTCCTGACTTGGCGTGGATTTTTGGAGAAACTAAAGACTTGGAGATTCTCTCTCGACCTGAAGTACACTAAGGCTCTCTGGATCCTAGTTACTCTAGAAGGCACTTGGATCCTAGGAGTTCTGCTACGTGTTACTAGGATAATCGCCTACCTGTTCTTCTCCCCTCTTCAATCAATCAATCAATTTTGTACTCTTCGTGGATTTCTCTCCTCTTCAGCCAGGACGAAACCCTAACCCTAGAAAGGTACGATTTCCTTGCCCACATTTCTTTGGCGACTCTGCTAGGGAAGTGTAGAATTCGTGAAGGGTATGCCCACAACTCAAAGTGGGAGAACTACAAGAAGAGTTTCACCGACAACAAGCATCACTTCACCGAATCTGATTCCAAGGCAGGAAAATCCAGTGTTACAAAGCGCGAATCTAGATCTCGATCAACCCATCTTAGAAGACGCTTTGGAAGGAAGTTCAACATCACCATACATGGCTGATCAACAACAAACAAATGTCAGGCAGACAAGCACGGGAAGGCAAGGTGAAAAAGCAAGTGGAGAACAGACAACTGGGAACGTTGTGCAGTTGAAGATACTTAAGGTGTTAAAGGAGGCACGAGAAGGACATGGAATGATGATGACGATGATGCTGGAGATGCAGAAGAAGCAGGAAGAGATGGGAAATTTTCGCCAATAGGTGATGCAGATCCCCACTTTCAAGGTCATGTTCCCAGGAAGTTCGCAGGGGGAACGAGCAGGAGTGGAGGACAACAACAACAACAAATAGAATTAGATTGTGCCTCCAGTAACGGAGAGTCAGTCGATTCCAATCATCAACTTGGAGCCCCAAAACAGTGGTGACGTGCCACAATTCAGATTGGAGGCGAGCCAGCCTCAACCAAACATCATCCTAACCACTATCCTAGCATTTTCACAAGTGCAGATACCAACCATCCCGAACCACATACAACTAACAAGCCAACAAGCACAACCGATACAAATCTTACATGATGCTAGTGTACACCCGCCAATTTCCTTACCATACGCATCGCCAACGCATCCATACATCACAACCCCTCAAAGAGTCCATACCACAAGCCAGTATGTGACGAAGGATGATATGATCGATGTGATCAATCAACTTCGCAAACAGACATCTCGACCTTCAGAGTTAGACTTTACTCCACCCTACCAGGCACACATTCGGAGACAACCTTACCCAATAAGATATATTGAGTATCCCCTATAGTTTTCAAAATACAATGGGGAGAAAAGAAATGTCAGGGAGCATATTGCCAGGTTCGTGGAGTCAATGTCTCCATGGTTGGGTTATGATGAGGTGAATAACCACAACCTGTTGATGAGGGAGTTCAACAAGACCTTGACGGATGGTGCTTTCAGTTGGTATTATAACTTGGAGAAAGGGTCAGTCCATGATTTGAATAATCTAAAATTACTGTTTTTTAAGAAAGTTTTCTACGTGCAAAAGCAGGTAACCATTGTAGAGCTCATGCGATTCAAGCAGAAGCCGAACGAGGAGCTGTCAGATTATGTGGACAGATTTAGGGCTCAAGCACAGAGGTGCGCAGAGCCAATTGAAGAAAAGAACTTGGTGAGCATATGCATCAATGGTGTCATCGATGCCTTCAAGCCCCACCTCATTACAAAAGCCTGTGATTCATTTGCAACTCTCTCGTCTTTCGCACAAGACTTGGGAGGAATCATAATGTTGCCTACAAACCATGCAATTGTTACATGGAAGGGCAAGAGGACGACTACTGTGGCTCTGGCAAATTCTCAGCCAAAACCACAAGGGGACAAAAAGGAGAAGAATGAGAAAATTTTAAAACGAAACAAAGGAAAGCCTGGGGACAAGTATGCAAGAATGCCAATCTCGTAGGCTATTACATGCAGTGAGAAGGCGTTTAGGGACCTGTATGAACAATGGATAGAGCATAGAGTGGTGAGGCCTCCAAAGCCTAGGTTTGTTGTGACGGAAGAAATGAAAAGAAGACCAGACTTTTGTGTATACCACCAATACGCAGGACATTTTACTATGGATTGTTATAGTCTGCGGAGGATATACAATGAAAAGTTGGCAGCAGGAGAAATCGAGTTAGGAAAAGGAAGTAGCATACATGACAAGCCACTGCCTAATCACAAGGGAAAGGAAACGTGCAACACTGTTACTCATAGTGAAGCACCAGAAGTGGAGATGATGGAGAATGCAAAAATGATGGAAGAAAGGTTGGATGTTGATCCAGGCCTATAGATGACGACACTAATGAATGGAGCTAAATTCAAAAAAAAATTCGACCAGATAAGGTTGGCCAAGGAAGCAAGGATAGAAGCAACAAGGGCGATCATTAAAGCAACCGAAACATAAGAAACCTGCATAGTGGTGACCAAAGGATTTGTGAAGGCAGTGGAAGAGGAAGAAAGCAAGATATCTTTCTCTAAAACTGATAGAGAGATAACATACCCGCACAACAGACCGCTGTATGTGACAGCAATAATTAATGGCATAGAAGTACGGAGGGCGTTCATTGACAATGGAGCGTCTATAAACATTATGCCCTATACCGTGTTTAAACAGTTAAGCTTGCCAAAGAAGAGAATTGTGAAAGAACAGACAAACATCACAGGGTTTGCTAATCAAAGCACGAGAACCCTTGGACACATCAAGGTTGATATGTAGGTAGGAAAGATCTGAGGACCTGTGATGTTCCATGTAGCAGAAGTGAATGCAGCATATCATGTGTTGCTAGGTAGGGCTTGGCAGAATGACTATGGGGTAGTACCCTCAGTCTTTCACCAATGCCTGAAAGCTATTTGGAAAGGAAGAGAAGTGAAGGTACCTGCGACAAGGAATCCCTTCGGACCAGAGGAGGTGCACATCACCGAGGCAGTTTTTTAGATGATGTCGCTTAAGAGGGAGAAAATCAGATTACGAAGCCTGACTCCCTAAGGCTGACAAGCTGGGAGGAAGTGCAGGAGGACAAGTTTGTGCCTGCAAAGAAAGAAAAGAAGAAGACCTTGGAACAAGGTAAATGTTCCAAAAAAAAAAGAAGCCAGTAGTGGTGGACTTGGAGTAGGAAGGAAAAGAAGAGGGTAGCAGGCCTTGAAGATGCAAGAAACATAATCGATGCAAAGCGAATAGCCCAATCCAAACCTAGAAAAGAGGATAGAAGAAAAGAAGAGCAGAGAACGAAATGGGAAAGGGTTGTTAAACCAGATGGAAAGATAGTATTTCATTTATGACGGTGCACGGGGGAGGAGCCCGAGGGAACATTCAAACCTAACAAATCAGGAGGTGTCCCCCACTCCAGCAGTAATAAAGAGGAAGAAGTTGTGCAGCAGAAGGTAGAACCAGCTCCAGAATGCTTGAGGATAGGCCAAGGCCTCAACAAAATGAATTAGAAGAAGTTGATCTAGCAACAGATGGAGGAACGCCAAGACCAACTTATGTCAACAAGGAGCTGAATGTTAATCAGAAGTTACTGCGAGATTGTGGGGATGTCTTTGCTTGGAACTACGATGAGATGTCCGGGATCGACAAGGAGCTGGTAGAGTATAATCTGAATATAAGCCCGGGAATTAAGCAAGTAAAGCAAGCACCTCGCAATTATGCACCGGAAGTCGAAACACAAATAAAGGAGGAGATCAAGAAGTTGCTGGAAGTAGGATTCATCAAGCCAATTCAACATCCAATATGACTATCTAGCATTGTACCAGTAAAGAAATCCAATGGACAGTTGCAGATATGTGTGGATTTCAGAGACTTAAATAAGGCGTGCCCAAAGGACATGTACCCCTTACCCAATATAGACACTTTGGTATATGCAACGTCAAATCATGAGATGATGTCGTTCATGGATGGGTTCATGGGCTACAACCAAATCAAAATATCCGCAGAAGATGCAGAATTGATAGCCTTCCGTACCTCGTTTGGGAATTTCTACTATGTAGTAATGTCATTTGGGTTGAAAAATGCGGGAGCAACTTATCAATGGGCAATGCACGCTATCTTTCATGACATGATTCATGATATAGTGGAGGACTACGTGGACGATATAGTGGTTAAATCTAAAAAGGTGGCCACCCATTTAAAAGACCCGAGAAAAGTGTTTGAGAGATGTCGAAGGTACAAGTTGAAAATGAATCCAAAGAAGTGTGCCTTTGGGATGACAGTTGGAAAATTTTTAGGCTTCTTAGTCCATAATAGAGGTCTGGAGGTAGACCCAAGCAAGACGAAGGCTATCAGAGAGATGCCCAACCAAAAACACAAAAGCAGTTGAAGAGCTTTCTAGGGAAGGTTTCCTACGTGAGAAGATTCATGCCAGCATTGGCAGAAGTCACGGAACCTTTTGGGAAGTTACTAAAAGGAAAGGTAAAATGGGATTGGGGGCAAAACCAGCAACAAGCCTTCGAGAACGTAAAAGGAATTTTGGCTTCAGCACAAACGATGGTAGTACCACAAAGAGGAATACTGTTGCAGTTGTACATCACATCTACCATAAAGTCTGTAGGAGGATTGATCACATAGGAGGTAGATGGAGAAGAAAATCCTGTGTATTACATCAGCCAGATAATTAGAGGACTGAAAACCCGGTATTCGCAGGTTGAGAGGCATTGCCTTACATTAGTGTTCATTGCGCAGAAAATGCGGCATTATTTTTTGGCACATGAAGTAAAGCTTGCAACAAAAACTGACCCGATCAGATACTTGTTGACTAGGCCAGCATTGGTAGGAAGAACTGTAAGATGGATGATGATCCTTTCAGAATATAACATCCAGTGTATAACACCGAAGGCAATCAGATGTCAGGCTTTGGCAGACCTACTAGCTCAATTTTCAAATGGAGAATATAAACCTCCCTCCGAGGATCTTCCACGGGGAGAAGTGGAAGAAATTAACATAGTAGATGAGGACTCAAAATGGTGGAGTTTGGCCTTTGACGGGTCGTCTGTAGAGGGCAAAGGAGGAGCAGTAGTGGTGTTGACCACCAGGGAAGGAAAGGAAATGGCCTTGTCATACAAGCTGGATTTTCCTTGCACGAACAATGAAGTAGAATACGAGGCATTTATATTGGGATTGTTGGCGGCTCAAGAGTTGGGAGCTAAACGTCTTAAAGTAAGGGGAGATTCAAATCTGATAGTACACCAAATAAGAGGTCAATTCGCAGTAAAGGAACCTATCTTGGCACCATATCGAACGGTAGCACAAAAAATGATGGAGGCCTTCAAGAAGGTGGTGATTGAGTATGTGCCAAGGGGACAAAATAAACAACCTGATGCATTCGCAACAATAACATCTAGAGTGTATGTCCAAGGAGAAGACCTAGATGTGAAGGTAATAAAAAGAGCCCTCCCAACCACGACGCTAGATTTGTTCCCCAAAGATATGACAGATGATTGGAGACATGATATTTTCCATCAGTTGCAAACAGAGGAGGGAACAATCTCACCAATGGAACTTCAGAAATACAGCATCATCAAAGGGGTCTTGTATCACAAAGAAGTAAATGGTGTATTGACACGATGTTTGGGGAGGCATGAAGCGAATAGAGTTTTGAATCAGGTATATGAAGAGAGCTGCAGATTGGCAGATATTGGGCTGTATCGCAGGATGCAGCGCCAAGGGTATTATTGGCCTAAAATGAAGAAGGAAGCAGATGCACTTCAACGACAATGTGTTTCATGCCAACAATACCCTGGAGAGGAGGAATACGCCTTCATTGATGACATAGCAGATTGGCGAATCCCTTATGTGAAGTTTTTACAAAGCGGCAGTCTTCCTGCCGAAAAGAAGGACGTAGTTATAATAAAGAAAAAATCACAACGATTCTTCTTACAAAATGGAGAATTGTTTAGAAGAGGGTTCAATGGCAAGCCCTACGGTGTTTGGAGCTAGGCGAGGCCAAAGATTTGGTTTATCAAATACACAAAGATGAGCACCAAGGGGGAGCCAAGTTGTACAAACAGTTGATTAATCATGGTTATTACTGGCCTAAAATGGAAGGAGATTGTTTGAAATTTGTCAAGAAATGTCATGTTTGCCAAATTCATGGGAATTTGATTCATGCTTTCGCTGTAGACCTGCGGACCAAAGCAACACCATAGCCTTTCCATACATGGTGAATGGATCTTATAGGTCCCATTCATCCTAATTCCAAAGGTAATATATGGATCTTGACCGCCACTGAGATGTACACAAAGTGGGTAGAGGCAATCCCTTTGAAGAGGGCTACGGGGCCAGCAGTGGCAAATTTCATCAAGGAACATATCATTTGTTGTTTTGGGATCCCGAAGATCATTTTATTAGATAATGGAACTCCCTTCATCAATAGGGACGTTAAAAGTCTGATGGAAAGATATAGGGTGAAGCACTACAAATCATCACCCTACTACCCAAAAGGCAATGAGTAAGCAAAAGCCACAAACAAAACCTTGATCAAGATTTTATCAAAAACCCTAGACGATCATCTGAAGACATGGGCAGAGCAATTACCAATAGTATTATGGGCATATCGAACTTCAAAAAGAAAGCCTACAAGTGAAACCCCATATGCTTTAGTCTATGGAGAAGAAGCTATCTTGTCCGCCAAAATAGAAATCCCTTCGACTAGGATGAAACTCCGAAGCTTAGTCGAGGGAGAGAACTGACCAGTAGCCCTGGAGGCCTTAGCTGACTTCCGAGACTGAGCCAAAGAAAAATTGGAATGGTGTCATGAAAGACTGCGACGACAATATAATACCGCAGTGATACCGTGACAAATTCTGGTCGGGGACTTGGTGCTCAAGACAGCAAATCAAGTCATGAGGGGAACACCAACCACCAAATTCTACCCCAAATAGGAAGGCCCGTATAGGGTACGAGAGATCTCCGAAAGCGGGTATTGCAAAATATCTCGTGTGGGATCAAATGCTATCTCAGGGCCATTAAACCTGAAATGGGTAAAGAAATATTACACATGAGATAGTAATCACAAAAGTTATACTTTCAACTTCATAAGTGACCGAGGAACCTGACTTTACAGCCCTCGAACCCGACAAGTTATACTTTCAACTTTGAAAGTAATTGAGGCACCTGACTATAAGCCCTCAAAGTTATACTTTCAACTTTAAAAGTAATCGAGGCACCTATAAGTCCTCAAACCCGAAAAAGTTACACTTTATCTCTAAAAGTGGCGAACGTTATGCTTTCTCCGACAAAAGTAAGATTTATTATTTTTATGAAAATTTTGAAACATTATACTTTTCGTTAAAAGCAGACTGATTATCAATAAAATATCAAACTTTCACTTATACTTGAATATTCTTTGATTTTAAAAGTATGGATTCAAGTGATGGTTTGCGAGAAATCGAAAAAAGCATGTTACTAAAAAAAATTCATGTTTACTCTTATGTTATGCATATTGTTGTCTTGGAGTATTAATTTGAATAGGTTCAATGTTAAACATTGGGTCTTAAGGAAAAATTCAAGTTAAAAGCAATCAATAATGCTAAAAAAACTCTATTATGATAATTGACATATAAATGAGTTCTTTGATACATGAAATAACAAAAAGCTACAAAAAGCCATGATCTAAAGGCCAAGACATATCAAACTAAAGAGGGGGCAGGGCTAAAGCCTCCATGTTGGCAATGGTAGTATCCTGAGTCTTTGCATTTGTGGCCATCAGTTCCTTAACATCTCGGGTAGTCGATTCTGAGTTTCGAAGCTGGGACCCCAAATCCCAAAGTTGGGTCTTTATTTTGTGGGTGGTTTCTTCAATATCTAAAAGTTGTACTACAAGCGAGTTACCCTCATACTGACATATATCAACCTTCGAGCGTAATGAGACAATACGAAAATTGGAACTGAGGAGATCTAGCCTCTCGTGAAAAGGAACCATGTTTAAGCCCATAGAGGCAAAGTTTGCAACCTCACAGCTAAACCTATGTAAGTCCTCTGCTCGTAAAGAATGAAGAGAAAGACTGTGCACCTCAAGAACAAGGATTGCAAGGCGGTCTAATAAGAAGGTCTGGAGGGCGGTCCCGCGAGTACGCATCTGATCAAGTATATGCAGAAACCAAGCTAAGAGACGATCGAGGATTTCTTGACTAGAAGAGGATATCTGAAAACCCCTCCAAGGAACAATACCTCCGGTTAGATTGAAGGAAGCTCTAGTAGGAGCCACTTTGGAAGTAACCATAGTATCCATCTAAGTGAGAGCTGTATGAATCGACGACTGTAAGACTACCTCTGGCTTTATGAGACCCTGACTATTAGGTGGATAACCAAGGTCGCTAAACGGTGCGATAGCACAATCAGGATTAAAAGAATCAAATAAAGCAAGTGCCTCAATAGGCAAAGGCAGATCCTTCATTCTCTCGCTCTGAAAAGGAAAATGACAAAGCATAATACATTATAAAGAAGAAAATTTAAGAAGACAAGTATATGTTAACTAAAGAAAATACTCACAATGTAACCAATAGAGAGAGTCGTGAGGTTCCATGGAAAGCAGAATATCAGTGCCCCACCCAAAGTGCTAGAAATAGTACCCTCCCGGGCACGTACAATCTCGGCAGAATCCCCTTGGGGAGGATGAAAATCAGCTATAGGTTCAGGCGGATTCTCCCTCGAGAAAGGAGTCACGACCATAGGATCACCAACATCAGCATGAGTTTCATCAATACCCTCAATGCTATCATGAAGAGATGCAGTAGGAGGCTGTGATGGGGGCAATGTACCACGTCCAGCAGGATTCGAGTCCACATTAGATAAGGAATCTACAGCCTCAAGGCTGACACGAACATCATGAGATGAAGAGGACTCGATAGCAATAGGGGCGAGTCGAGAAGGCTCACAAGTAGTAGAAGTTAGTAGCATAAGTAAGAACCCCATTAGGGATATTTTCATCATCCACTTCCTCCTCTTCCTCAGCAATCTGAAAAGCAAGGAACAAATAATATAACGAAATATAGAAGTAAAATGTGAATGCTGACAGATATAAATGAATTGAAGAAAATGTATACCACGAGTTTCCGACGTCTCTTGCCCGAATCCACGGCTGCCGGTATACTAGAGCTAGCATCTTCATGAGGACGTTTTGACAAAGGCTTCAATATAAGGGTGGTCCCATTTGACATTCGCCTAATAATAGACTGACCGACTTGGGCCATGGCAGAATCTACAGGGGGCACTACCTTAGTAATAATATTAGTGGGGGACCTCACCCTAGAATGAGTAACCCTCATCTCCTCGACAGCTGTGGATCCCTAGGGAGGAGCTGCTAGAGGAGGAAGAATCCGAGATGTCACCCTTGGTGGAAGACGCCTAGAAGTAGTAAGGGCCTGTGCTAGAGGAGCATCTGGAACATTCTGAGGAAGATCCTCTACTGACAATAGAGGAGGAGACTTAGGCATTAAAGCCTCTCGTTCAATAAGCCGACTGCTAGCTGGCCAACGCTCTGAATGGTTATTAAGTCTAGGAGAACATAGCATCTTAGCCCATTAGAGACGATTGGGAGGAGAAATCGGCAACGAGGAAATCATGGTATCATCCTGCCACATCTTTAGGTTGATGAGCCAGAAATTGCGCTCGCCAGTAGTCTATCGCCCTTTCCGAGAATCATCTGGTATGACAAAGGGAAGAGGGTCATGAGGAGCAGTTGAAGACCTCGGAAACTCCCATGCAAATGAAGGGGATGTGGGGATGAAATTGAGGAGAGCACTCTCGTAATCCCCTTAGCAAGACTGGCCAAAAGGCTGATCTTGATCAAATCCAAATTGCCGCATAACTCTGTGAAGAGAGTAGAGTACAGTACCAAACTCCTCATCCTCAACGAAATAGGGGAGTTCTGCAGCTCAGAGGAATAAGAACCAGGAAAGCGAAGACCCACTCAATTCTCTGACGCTCGAAAAGGAGCAAAAGTCGCTCCTATAAAAGTGAGGCAGAAGATCGCCTTCCAGAACAATGGTGTAAGGACGAGCAATGAAACATGAAAAGTCATCGATGTAAAACCACAAGTCCAAACTAGTTTTATGGTCAATCCAATGAGCAGTACGGGGAACAATGTGAGGCGATGAGAAGGGAGGTGGAAATTTCTTCTTCTTCTTAGAAAGATACAATGAGGTAGAATGACCCCAAAAGCGCTCGAAGAGAAAGATCTGAAGAAAGGAGCCCGAAATAAAGCAGTTCAAATCATACCTGAATAAATGAGAGAAAGGTTGATAAGAAAAAGAGAAATGCAGTATGAAAGATTATCGACACAAAAATAAAACTAAAAAGGGAGTACCTTCCTACAGATTCCCTCATGATAAGGACAATCTCGTCCAAGCGGCGATACATGGTCCCCAAGAAGAGAAGAGCAAGAGGAACTTCCAGACCCTGAGATAACATAGCTACCAAGTTAAACATACGGGTTGAGGGACCATCGATAGATGACCCGAGGAAGATAAATCGGGATAACCACATAGCCAGAAAAGCAGTCAGGGGAAAAAGGCAAGGCTCTTTATGAATAGTGAGAACGGACTCGCCGTGGACAGAACTGTTCCAGTGACCAGGTTTGTAATCCCGGAAGAAGTAACGTATCCAAGAAAACCAGGAAGTCTTCTGCCGGTTAGAGGTCTCAAAATCCGAAAGGATCGAATCCCCCTGAAATCGCGAAGTATAGTTAGAAGTCTGCTTGAAGGCATCTGTTAAAAAAGCAACACGCTCTGTATCCTTGGGGGACAGGCTGGATGGGCTACAAGAAGCCAAAGCAGCAATATGAAAACTGCAAGATACAATTTAGAATAAGTGCATAATCAAAGAAAAATAAAGCAGAATGAACAAAACAGAATAGGGGCTTACTGATAAATGGCATAAATATCCTCTAGAGTAGGGGTGAATTCCCCCCAAGCAATCAAGATGGTAAGAGCATCATGGTCTTGATGGATACGGAGATACTTGCATAGCTGAATGCAACGCAGAATGCCAGCCTTCTCCAATATACCCACATAATCAGAATTTTTGAGGACCTCATCGGTCCAATGTTGCCATCCCTGAAGGCGACTGGATAAGTCGGGTAGGATACGAATGGGACTGTAGGGGTACTCCTATTTTTCTATACACATGCGGGGAATGCGAGCAGAACAGGAGAAGCTGTCTGAACTTTTGCAGTCCGCAGCATATAGAAATAAGCCTTCTTTCTCAGGTGGAGGAAAGGCTGCACGATCATAATTCTTCACTTGTTCCCAGAAAGTGTCAAAGGACCCATAGAAGGGAGCTTTTCCCCACTCACTGATGAAAGGAACTTCCTTAGTAGTTTTTGGGTCTGTAGAACGTTCACTGGAATTGGCCTACGACAAGAAAACTTAGCATGAGAATTATGGAGAACAATAAAAGAAAGTGAATAGGCATTTGAAATTAAATGCTTACCATAGCAAGAAAGAAGGTTTGAGATTCACAATGAAAAGACCTGGTCAGAAAAAGAAAGACTACCGGAAAGGATGCTTCCTTGTTGTTGTAGAAAAAGTATAGCCTTTTCTTTGAGAATATCCAGACCAAAATCCTTTTTAAGGTGAGATGGCCCAGAAAAGAAAAACTTTAATTACCTAAAAAGAGAAGAAACCCAAAGAAACGAGTCAAGTAAGCAACAAAGTGAAAAGAAAGCAAAGACAAGAGGTAGAGGTGAGACCCCTAGGGTTCGGTTTTATAGGGCTAGACCCCTAGGGTACGACTATCTAGGGAGGAATCCTTCTTGCCTTAGTCCTTTTGTTTGCCTGGATTGAAGAAGAATGGGTAGGACCCCTAGGGTTTGGCCACCTCCTAGGGTTCGGCCTTATAGGACTAAACCCCTAGGGTTCGGCTACCCAGGGAGGAGTCCTTCTTACCTAGTCCTTTTGTTTGTCATGATTGAAGATTGCTTACTTGATGCCTTTTTTATGGCTTCCTGATTTAAAAAAAAAACAGAAAGAGATAGAGAAAACTATACCCATTTGATAATTTTTTTAGCCGAGGGATGGTGGTTTTCCCACGTGCCCTCGTCATGACATGAAACAAAACCTTTTGCTAAAAAAAGAAAATAAATAAAAAAATATGAATCAAGCAATCACCAAGAATTTTCCTTCTTACCAGACTCGGACAACTTGTAAGAGGCCTACACTCTGATTAGTTTTCCTTTAGAAGCAGAGGTCTTCAAATAGAGACTTAAAATTTTCTTAAAATTTTTTGGTAGCGTCGCCTTGTGTTTTTTTCTTCTATGTACTTTCCAATGACATAGAGATTTGAACCGCCTTTCTCCTTCAAGGCTAATACATCTTCCTTGATCATCTGCAATTCGTGCCAAATGCCATATACTAATATCATTCACAGTTCTCGATATATATAATCTATTTTTGATGATATCGAGACTAATATCAACGTCTAAAATTTAGCCAACAATCTGCTAAAGTTTGATTGTCCTCTTGATACGGATTTTCCTCCATTCTTCCTTTTCTTTGGGCTAACAATTGGTTGTGCTAAAGGAAATTCCCCTACTCGCCGAAGGAAATTGAATTCAAATCATAAACGAATTCGACAAAATTATATATATATATATATATATATATATATATATATGTGTGTGTGTGTGTGTATATATATATATAAATTAATTAAGGAAACAAGGAGATTGTGCAAGGTTTTGAAAGATTTGATGGAGTATTGCACAAAATATCTTGGAGAGCTCCCTTAGGGATTCCCTCTCTTAAGGATTTTTGTTTTCGAGGCTTGCAAGATCGAGTTCAGCGGATGGTCCAGAAATTTGAAGCATAACAGAGGCTTGAAGTACTTTGCATGATCATCACTCCAATGGCGTGACTCACGTACAGGGGGCAAATGTGAGCCCAAGTACAAATTAGGGTTCACAATGTGACCTAATCGAATTGAATGCACAAATTAGGGTTTGCATTGTGACATAATTGAATTAAATGAATAGACGAAAAAGCCAGAAATAAATGTGCGAGACCCGAGAGAAGCCTCCACGTGTCCCGAGACTAAAGATTCGTGGAGACAACTCATCATTTTGGAAATTTTTTAATTGAGGGATTGGATTGGTGGCTAGAAGGACAGGGGCGATATGGGCATTACTCTGGTGACTAAGGGTATTTCTAAAATTTTCCCTGAGGGCATGTGCCTGGCACATGACCACTTTCCAGGAAACCCTATAAATACTCCTTCCATTCCATTGAGGAAGGAACTTTTGGATTCCTCACTTGGCTTGGATTTTTGGAGAAACTAAAGACTTGGAGATTCTCTCTC
Organism: Aralia elata; assembly: GCA_034770075.1. Taxonomy (NCBI): domain Eukaryota; kingdom Viridiplantae; phylum Streptophyta; class Magnoliopsida; order Apiales; family Araliaceae; genus Aralia; species Aralia elata. Next base: position 68,130,195 of record CM068380.1, on the reverse strand, counting down.
GACCCGAAGCACACTAAGGCTCTCTGGATCCTGGTTACTCTAGAAGGCACTTGGATCCTAAGAATTCTGTCACGTGTTACTAGGGTAATTGCCTACCTATTCTTCTCCCCTCTTCAATCAATCAATCAATTTTGTACTCTTCGTGGATTTCTCTCCTCTTCAGCTAGCACGAAACCCTAACTCTAGCAAGGTACGATTTCCTTGCCCACAATTAGCACAATGTTTAACATTACTGAGGGTGGAGACTTGTTTGCGTTCATCACTAAAAAAAGGGCATAACTAAATTTGAATACCCTTTTGTTATGATTTTGTCAGGAAAAAATGGTAGCTGTCGTTTACATTCCAAAATTAAAACTTTACTTTTACTTTATAAACACAAAATTCAGTATAGTGACAAGTAAGGGTTGAACCCACAGAGAGTGATATTACTTATATTTATCCTAATGTTTCTAATAATGAAATAAATTAATAATAATAAAGATGGGGGGTTTTTGAGTTTGCTTAACTAAATCTAATAGAAGTAAATTTAATACGAATAACCAATGAATTAAAGACTTTAATTCTTTAGTTCAGTATTACCTTTTCACATCAATAGAATAATTAAGTATAACAATATTTATCCTTCAATAAAACTAATAGCCCTAGGCAACAATAAGCTCTGCTACCCGAAACTCCCCTTAGATTATCACTTAATGAAATAAGTTTTCCACAAGATTCTAACCATTATACAACCTAAAACAAGTTCTTTAGATTTAATATAACAGCAGCATTAGGAACTAGGGAATTAGACTATTCCAAACAACAATCACATAAACTCAGATTATTTAACCTGTCTTCTGATAATCATAGCAATACACAAAAGCTTGACCACAATTAGGTATTACTAAGTACTACTTGTAACTAGGAACAATATCAATTACGCGTAATACTATTGCTTAATCTAGCAGATGATATTTAATCGGATCAACTTGACTGGTCACATTAAATCAGTCAGAATAAATATCATTCAAACGATAAAATATATTATCAAGAATGAATTTTATATAAGAAGGAATAAATAATGTAGACTCAATTAAACCATTAATTGTAAAGAAGGTTCAACATCCTTTATAACTGAAATAGAAAACTTAGTCTAACATGCTTTATTCCATCTTGCCTCTAAATCTAGGGTTTACAATTGTGTGTAAAAGTAGTCCCTAAAACTTGATTAAGAACATCTATTTATACAAAATCCTAAAGCTCTAAGAAATACAATTCAAATTGCAATAAAATTCCTCAAAGGTTGCAAAGCTAAAAAATCTCCTGCCGACCACGCGCCTTCTAACGCCGCGACTCAACATCCAGTGTCGCGACCCTTCCTTTTGAGCGTCGTGGCTCTCTTCATTCTGCCACTTTTCTCTTCTTTGCTCCTTGCGCGCCCATTTTAATACCTTTTCCTTCTTTTCAGTTCTAATTCCTCCTGAAATCAATAAACACCTTAATAAGCTCATATATACATGAAACATATAATAAAACTAAACATAAAAGAATCAAAATTATAGAATATTATGCACTTATCAAATTATCACACACTTAGCCTTTACACGTCCTCGTGTAAATCATAATAAAAGTCTTATTAAACTCATCTGAATTCTATTCAACCAAAATTTCAAAGGTTTTAATTCAATTTCCAACCATGAAGATCAGTACTAATTAACAGAAATTCGATCAACACTTCATTAATCAATTCATAGCAATAACCTTGTCATTCACCACTTAACATCTTCAAATTAAAATGCATCCACATAAGTATCCTTCCTATGATCAACATAAATATTTAACTAAGTTCATATGGAACAACAACTGTGCACAACTGACTCACAACTCAAAACCTAGCTTTTCCTGCTATTCTTTTTCACCCAACAGAACCTTCAACTCAAATTTTTATAGGTGAGTGCATTTTATGCTCCATCTCACATTATACACATTCTTTTCTTTTGCAAGTGAGCGCGTTTTACGCTCCTTTTCACTTATTTACATGTGTTTATAGGAGAGTGCGTTTTACGCTCCATCTCAACCCACCACATGAATTTGCACTTCTTCTTTTTTTTTCTCTTTCTTTTTGTTTTCACATGGTCCTGTAAACAAAACAAGCAGATAAATAGTTCTAAATCATGAAATCAGTATTGCACATAGTCAGATTCCACATATAACCAAGTAAACATGTATCTCATATTTAAGCACTCATATAGCACAAATTAATTAGAACCAGTCAATTGTGGATCCTAACTCAATTATCATTATTCATCAATTAATTAACCATCAATCAAATTCTATCAACCAGAATCAATTTTCATTCTACAAACATAACCTTTAAAAGATTAACCAAACAAAATCATATAGCCAAAAATTTTAAAAGAATTTTTTTAAAAATGTTTCACAAAAAATAGACTTAGATTATCAAATTTAAAGCAAAACCTACCCTAGACTAACCTAAACCTCTCCCCCACACTCAAATCTTACATTGTCCCCAATGTAAGACAATCATGCAAAGACGAAGTAACTAAATAAAATGCAACTAAAAAGTAAAATGGGAAAGAAAAGTAAATATGAAATCTTGGGTTGCCTCTCAAGCAGCACATTTGTTTAATGTCGTTTGCCTGACATCAATCCTCGTAATCTACGTAATTGGATATTCATACTTCAAGTGAATTGGTAATGGTCTCAATTCCAAGGTAAGAGTCTGCATAACAAAAGGTAACAGCGTCTTGTGAGTAGCAGGTAATTGAATGAAAAATACTACATACCTGTTAAAGATTTTTGGCAAAGAATCCAATGCAGCTATTGTATCTTTCAATTCCTGAGTTTGTTCAATTTTTTCCTCTTTTTCCAATTCCAAGTTGTTCCTGATGGCAACCTCCAAGCTTTCCTTATGTATTTCCTCAAAAGATTTCTGCACTAAGGAGTCAATAACATCAATAGCAAAAACATGATTAATATCACTAGGGCACCTCATGGCCTCATAAATATTGAATTGAATCCTTTCTCCATCAAACTCCATAATTAAGGTCCCATTGTGCGCATTAATCATTGTTCTGGTTGTTTTAAAAAATGGCCTCCCTAATAGAATATGTGCAAGATTTAGAGATGTATCATCAACCATGTCCCTAATGTAGAAATCTATAGGAAATACTAACTCATTCATCTGCACCAACACATCTTCGACTACCCCTTCAGGGTAAGTGTTAGTACAATCAGCTAATTGTATAATAACACCAGTTTGTTTCAAGGGGCCTATATTTAAAGAAGCGTAAATAGATATTGGCATGACATTAATAGAAGCTCATAAATCTAGCATGGCTTTTTCAAATATGGTATTTCTTATCTTATATGGAATTGTAAACATGTCTGGATCTTTACACATAGGAGGCAATTTTCTTTGAAGAACTGCTGACACATTTTCTCCAACAGTCACTTTCTCATCATCTCTCAATTTTCTTTTGTTAGTGCATAATTCTTTCAAAAATCTTGCATACCTTAGGACTTGTTTGATTGCATCCAATAAGGGAATATTTACCTCCACCTTTCTAAAAGTATCCAGTATCTCCTTTTCTTGCTCATCCTTCTTTGACGTTCTGGGATTCCTGGGGAAAAAGGTAAATGATTAGTCTTAAGCTGAACAAGAGGGTTAGGTATTATCTTGGATGTCTTTGCTTTCTCTTTATCCTTTTTCTCATCATATTCAGTAGTAGCTTTAGGTTTATCCATCTATTTTCCACTCCTTAGTGTGATGGCACTAGAATTCTCCCTTGGATTGACAACTGTCTGAGAGGGTAACTTCCTTGAGCCCTGAGAATCTAATCGACCAACTGTTGTAGCCAGCTGACTCATCTGGTTTTCTAAATTATGAATGAAAGTCCTTGTCTCTTGTTGAAACTGGTGTGTCTAATTCATGAACTGTTGTATCTGGTTCATTAATGCTTTGAACATTTCCTCAATAGGTGTCCCAGACATAGCAGCTGTTGGTTGTTTAGGTTGGTACTGAGGTTGGGCTGGTTGAAAATCTTGCTGTCTATTTGGAAAAGGATTCTGCATTGGTGGTTTGCTTCCTCCATAACTTAGATTGGGATGATCCTTCTATCCTAGATTATAAGTATTAGAGTAAGGGTCATATCTTTTCTGAGGTTATGCCTGATAATTCCCTACTGCATTTGCTTGTTGCACAGTCTCATCTTCTTGCAGTGTTGGGCATGCATATGTACTGTGACCTGCTAACAAATAAATTCCACAAGCTCTTGCTTCTGGCATGTTTCCTGCAGCCATTTGTCTAACCATAGCAGTTAAATCAGAAATTTATTGTTCAATATTACATGTGCTTACCTCATTCACTTTTTTTGGTCCATGATCATTCCTGATCCCATACTGCTGTGAGTTGGCTGCCATGTTTGCAATTAAATTCCTTGCAGCCTCTGGAGTCTTATCGACTAGTGCTCCTCCAATTACATCATCGATCATACTCTTATCCATTGGCAACAATCCCTCATAGAAATATTGAATCAAGTGTTGCTCGTCAATTTGGTGTGGTGGACAACTAGAGCACAGCTTCTTGAATCTCTCTCAATACTCATAAAGAGTTTCTCTATTGAACTACCTGATGCCACATATCTCCTTCCTTATGTTAGCAACTCTTGAAGCAGGAAAGTACTTCTCCAAGAATCACTACAAGAAAATATATCAATTCCGACGGAATTAACTCCGACGAAATATAATCCCTCGGAATTAAGTTACTTTCGACGGACTCTTCCGTCGTACTTAAATCCGTCGTAATTAACTTAATTCCGACAGAATTTCGTCAGAAATGATATTAATCTTTGGCGCCAACATTCCCGCTCGCGCCAACACTATTCCCGACGGAAATGTATATATGTTCGACGAAAATTCCGTTGAAAATACAATAATTACGAGAAACTTAGTTTCGACGGAAGTTCCGTCGAAAATATATTATAAAACCTAATTCTTCTTCATTTCCACCGAGCCGCCACTGCAATTTTTTTCTCTCTTCTCTCTCTGTCGCTCAACTCTCTCGTCTCTCTCTGTCGCACCTTTCTAGCTCTTCATCTCCGACGAAGCTCCGAGGAACCAAGTCCGGCAGCCAACCTTCGACGCCAACGCCCTCCTTCAGTCATTCTCCTCCGGCGAATCTATTCCTCCAGTGAAAAAAAAATCTGGTTAGACTCTCCTCCTTCAGTCATTCTCATCCTGTATCTCCAGTTGTCCCAAGGTGTGTGTTCTAATTTTTTTTATTTAGTTTCCAAATATTGAGATACTATCAATTAGATTTATAAAATTGATTGACTGAAATACATGACTTCAAATTACATTAGTATCAAGTCTAATTACATTAGATTGCTGAAATTGGGAATACAATACTTATGCGTATGGGATTATTGTTACATTATTGTTGATGAAATTGGGAAATTCCTAATTTTTGACAAACTGTTGGAATTAAAAAAACATGAAATTAATCTGCTAATTTTTGACAAGCTGCTGGGATTATATTTTTGTGAAATTAAGAAAACTGTTGGGATTATATTTTTCTGAAATTGGGATTATTTTGTTGTTTTCTATCGGTGTAAGAGTGGAGATATTCAATTTGTGTTCTTTATTTATTTATGGAATAATTTATATGTTGTTTATACATGTTAGATGTTAACTCTATTATTGTGCATGTATGCAAAATATTTGAGACTGAAAACAGTTTGGTTTGGGACTGAAAATAGTGTGGTATGTTATATTTCTGACAGAATTTCCCACAAAAATTATGTCAGAATTATTCAGGAGCAAAATTGTGGGCCCTCCTTGGTAATATTTATGTATTTTAATTAGTTTCCAATATTGAATTGAACTAAGTAGCATTTACTTAGTTTCAAACTGCTAAACTAAATTTAATAACATATAAATAAAATAAAATAAAATAAAATAATTAAAATAACATAAAATAATACAAATTAAAGTAAATAAAATAATATAATTTATAAAATAAAATAAAGTAAAATAAAATAATTAATATAACATCAAATAATACAAAATAAATTTAAAAAAAATAATATACTTTATAAAATAAAATAAAATAATTAATATAACATAACATAATACAAATTAAAGTAAAGATAATAATATAATTTATAAAATAAAATAAAGTAAAATAAAATAATTAATATAACATGAAATAATACAAAATAAATTAAAAAAATAATACACTTTATAAAATAAAATAAAATAATTAATATAACATAAAATAATACAAAATAAAGTAAAGAAAATAATATAATTTGTAAAATATAATAAAATAAAATAAAATAATTAATATAACATGAAATAATACAAAATAAAGTAAAGAAAATAATATAATTTATAAAATAAAATACAATAATTAATATAACATAAAATAATACAAAATAAATTAAAGAAAATAATATAATTTTATATAACACAAAATAATACAAAATAAATTAAAAAAATAATATAATTTATAAAATAAAATAAAAATAATTAATATAACACAAAATAATACAAGATAAAGTAAAGAAAATAATATAATTTATGTAATAAAATAAAATGAATTACTTAAATTAAATTAAATATTAAACTAAATTAAATTAAATTAAATATAATAACATATAAATAAAATAAAATAAAATAAAATAATTAATATATCATAATTTATTATTGAACTAATAAACTAAGTAGTATTTGCTTAGTTCCACTCCTACATATATAAAGTAAAGTAAAAATATTATAATATATTCAAATAATAGTTATCATATACTGAGTAGCATTTACTTAGTTTATTATTAGAAAATTAAACTAAGTAGCATTTGCTTAGTTTTCCACAATTACAATAAACTGCATATATACATGTGCATGTAGTATAGTTGATAGCTTAGAAACCCGTTTGACATTCACTCATTAAGAGTGAATGTTGAATAGTCCCCAGTTTGGGACTGTGACTGGATGTTATGTCTCTCACTTAGGCCGGTGTCAATGAGTTAAGTACGTTTTTAATTATTTTGATGATTTTTGACGGTTATCTCTACATGTTCTTCGAGTGCATACTTAGACTAATTTATTTTAGTCTATTTCGTGTACTTGGAGACAGGGGCGGATCCAGGAATTATCCCGAGCAGGGGCGGATTTTTATTTTTTTGTGAAGTTAAATAAAGAAAACTTGAACTAATCATAATATTCACTAATCATAATAATGTTTACAAATTAAAATGCTATCTTCCTAGGCCCCATAGCTTGAAAATGTTCTAAGATAGCTTCATTATCAATAGTTTCAAATACATCATTTTCAATGTAAGGAACCAAACAATCACTCAACCATTTATCACCCATTTGGTTTCGAAGAGTGGTTTTAATAATATTCATTGCTGAAAATATCCTCTCCACCGTCGCAGTAGCAACCGGTAAAGTTAAAGCCAATTTCAACAACAAATAAACTCGAGGATACAAATCAGCCTTATTCTTCTTAACCAACTTTTGAGCAAGTTCACTGATTCCTTTCACATTAGAAAATTCAAGATCATTTTTCATATCTGCAAGTTTGATATCTATGTGTTGCTTTCGGTTCCTCAAATCTTGACAAGCCAACATGCATCGTCTATGAATATTATTGGGTGACTTTCCAACATGTTCAGATAAGTATTCTGTCTTCCTCCAATTATTAAATCCATTACTGACAAATGTATTCCCACCCCCTTGACCACCAATATCAGCTTTGAATAGATAACAAAATAAGCAAAATATTGCATCTTCCTTTTCACTATATTCTAACCAACTGGCATACTTTTTGTACCATTCAGGATTAAATCTACGTTTCTCTCCATAAATAACAGTTTGAGGGAATTTGGAAAGCATTGGTTGATGAGGGCCCTTAAGCAAATATCCTCGGCGAATACTTTCTCTCTTGTTAGCATCATATTCCATTATCAATGGTCTTAGTCCCGGATCCGCAACAAGTTCCTCTTCTAAATTGAATTCAACTTGGGATTGAGAATTAATATTTTGAGATGGTTCTTCAATAGGTGTTTCATTTGAGAGATTTTGAGTAGTGTCATCGACTCGGATGGAGTGTGATGTTGATGATTCATTATTGGAACGTTTGAATTTTGACCACATGTCATGAATGCCTAAATCAATCAAAATACAAGTATACAACAACCCAAACAAACAATTATTTTAAGCACCATAAATAGAATTCTATAATTTACAACAAATAAATATTAATTCATAATCCAAACTAAAAAAAGAATTTGAAAATAAATAACATTTAGATATAATTTAGAAACTTACTTCGATTACTTGCCATCCTTCAATTTGAATGATTCCCCAAATGCTCAAAGTCTCAAACCAAATTTGATTTCTATATTCAAAAAAAATCATGAATTAATTTCTTTCAATGCATTCTTATATATTTCTTATTACATTAATCGGCCTATATCAGTTACAATTACAAATCAAGGTATAGTTCTCCTCCAAACCATTAGATATTATCATGTTCAAATCATTTAACAGAACAAGTACATATGTAATAAAAATAAATTAAGTACTAATTACATAATCCTCATTACAAATATATTGAATTTTGTAATTATGAATTTATGATTATGAACCACTTACTACGTTACAGACTTACAGTTCCAATTTAACAAGATAATGAATGTCCAAATAATCCGATTATTAAAAACCCATTTTGGAACATCAAGTCATCAATTATCAAACCCAAGCAATTTTAGGTGAATGAGCTTTGGTTGCTTTGCAATTTGCAAACTGAAGCAGGAAGGCAGGAAGGGAAAAACATATATAATCTAATAATAGTGAAACTTTAAACTATTAAACAAAAAAAAGCCCTAATTAGTAACCTATTAAGTCCAAAATATAAAAAAAATACATCTAATAAATCGAATTGGGTTTAATCCCAATTCCCAAACCAACAACAAATTCAAACAAAGTACTAATTTTAAATTATCAAACCAAAAAAGCCCTAATTTAGTTACCTTTTAAACCAAGAGGTGTGTCGCGACTCGCGTATTGGAGACTGAAGAAGTGGAGTCTGTGGAGATGTAGACTTGCAGTCGCAGAGACTAGAGTTGTAGTAGAAAACAATTAACAAGATTACAAGAAGAAGTAGGCAGAGGGCCAGAGGTGGAGCCGCAAAGGACTGTAGGAGAAAAGTGAGAAGAGGCCAAGAAGAGGACTATAGGAGTATGAAATAAAAAAACTATGCAGAGTTGTAGCCTGTAGAAGAAAAGTGAGAAGAGGCCAAAAAATAATTTAGAATTGATTTAAAAATTTTGTTTCAACCCCTCCAAGTTTATATCTTCCATAAATCTGCCCCCCCTTAAGTTAATTAGTTTACACATTTACCCCTACATCCATACCTAAAAAAAAAAAAAATTCCAGCATAGGCAGGTGCCTATGCTGCCCCTTCATAGGTCCGCCCCTGCTTAGAGACCATGGGGAGGTGCTGCCGAAATTTTCTTGAAACAGGTAGAAACGTCATGAACGTGTTGACACTAGTGAGGAGACGCATCTAGGAACGGGATAGAAGCCTAACCCCTGTAGAGTGGAGATACTAGGAACATATAATTTATGCATGGACCATATGAATGAATATCCCTAACCTAAATGTGTCTTTTGTTCAGTTAAAGATGTCAGCCGACCGAAGTTGGATGTACTGTAGGATACCCATTGACGGGAGGGGATTAGTGGAAGCTTACCGTGAAGGGGTGTGCTACTTTCTGGATAAAGCCATAGAACATGCTGATGATCCGAACGGGAAGATGAGATGCCCATGTGTCAAGTATAAAAATTTGATCTGGAAGAAAGTCGACGAGATTAAATTCGACTTATTTTCTCGTGGTTTTGTGGATGGGTATTCTATATGGATCCATCACGGGGAATCAGTTGAGTTGAGGGAACTGACCGGCTCAGTAGACCAACCAATTCACGGTGATTCAAACGCCGATGACTATGATGTTGTGGAGATGTTGGTGGATGCTTATGGGCCTAACAATATCAATTGGACTGAAAACGATCATTCTTCAGGTAGTGCTCGACAAGAGCCAAATGACACAGCTGCTGCCTTTTACAAGATGCTATCTGAATCGGGGGTCCCATTGTATCCCGGAAATGATCAGCACACCAGGCTATCTGCAGTTACAAAGCTCTTACACTTCAAGAATGAGCATGACTGCAGTGAGAAGGGTTTCAATGCTTTGCTCTCTCTTATCAGCAAGTTCTTACCCAAGAATCACACTTTGCCCTCGAACTATTACGAAGTGAAGAAGATGGTAAAGGGGTTGAATATGGGTTATCAGAAGATCGATGCTTGTGAGCAGGACTGCATGTTATACTATGGGACAGACAGAGATAAGGTGCAGTGTTCTATATGTAATTTACCTCGGTACAAGGTGACAAAACGTGGGGGGAAGGAGAAACATGTGCCCAAGAAGATCCTACGGTATTTTCCTCTTGCGCCGAGGCTGCAACGGTTATTCATGTCGTCTCACACGGCTCATCATATGAGTTGGCATAGAACAAGAGACATCGTGCCTGGTCAACTGACACACCCTGCAGATGGAGATGAATGGAAGAAATTTGATGAAAATTTCCCACTGTTTGCGGAGGAAGTTAGAAATGTGAGGCTCGACATGGCTACGGATGGAGTTTGCCCTTTTAATAATTTTAGTCAGCCTTACTCAGTTTAGCCAGTCATAATGATAGCTTATAATCTTCCACCGTCAATGTGCATGAGGGATCCGTATTTGTTCTTGACTTTACTCATACCGGGTGATAAGAGTCCTACAAAAGACATAAACGTGTACCTCAGGCCGTCAGTCGATGAACTAAAGATGCTATGGGAGACAGGGGTCCAGACGTATGATAGATCAATTGGGCAAAAATTTTTGATGAAGGTAGCCTTGTTGTGGACTATCACTGACTTTTCGGCTCTTGGGATGATTAGTGGTTGGTCGACTCACGGGAAGCTGTCATGTCCAGTCTGTATGGGGGATGCGCAAGGTCATCAGTTGCAGCATGGGCGAAAATGTAGTTTCTTTGGAACAGCTCATAGATTCTTGCCTGTTGATCACAACTACAGAAAGATGTCTGCACAGTTCAACAGAAAGACAGAGAAGAAGGGGGTTGTTGGTAGACTATCGGGCAACGAGGTCTTGACCTGGCTGAACGAGTTGACATTTCCACCGCCAGGCAAGGGGCACAGTACACTGAGAGCAATTGGGTACGGGAAAACTCATAATTGGACACACGTCCCCATATGGTTTGAGTTGTCATACTGGGTCACACTTTCAGTCCGTCATTGTATTGATGTCATGCATACAGAAAAGAATGTTTTAGAGAATTTGTTTTACACCGTGTTAGATGAGAGTGGTAAAACAAAAGACAATGACAATGCCCGAAAAGACTTAGAGGCACTGAACATCAGGCCGGAGTTGTAGCTTCGCGCTAACAATTCGAAACCTAAAGCTCAATTCTGTCTTACTAAGTGGGAGCTGTCGTTTTACACTCCAAAATTAATACCTTACTAACACTCTACTAGCACAAAACTTAGTATAATGACAAGCAAGGATCGATCCCACAGAGAAGTGAATTAATCTTTTACTTATTCTAGCATTCCTATTATTTCTATTAATGAGGGGTTTTTGAGTTTGATTCACTAAACTAACAAAAGTAATTAAGAATGATCAATGAATAAAAAGCTTCAGTTCTTCAGTTCAGTATCACCTTATCACAATTATGGGAAAATCAAGTTTAACAATATTTATCCTTCAATGAGACTAATAACCCTAGATAATCGCAATCGCTAATTATCCGCAATTCTCCTTATGTGTAAATCTAATGTGACAATCGCCTCAAGAGACTCTAACTATCATATAACCTAGAACTATCAGTCTAGATTTAATATAACAGCAGCATAAAGAATGAGAGAATTTAGGTTATTCCAAGCAACAATTGCACAATCAGGAATTATTTAACTTGCCTTCCTAATAATCTTAATAATATCCAAAAGCTTGTCCACAATCAGATACTATCAATTGCTACCTATGATCAGACATAATATCGTTTACTTAATACTATATCTTAATTCTAGCAGATGGTATCAATCAAATTAATTCAATTGGCCAAATCAAATCAAAAGATTAAATAACATATAATCAATTAAAAACAGATTACCAGAATAAATCTCATGCAAGAAGAAATAAATAAATAAAACCTGATTAAACCATTAATTATGAAAAAGGTTCAAACATCCCTTAGAACTGAAAGTAAGAGTTTTAGCCTGACATGCCTTCAATCTCCTCCTATTAGAGTTACAATTGTAGTTGCCAAGAATCTCTAGCTCTAGAATAATAATCATCTAAATCATAAAAAGTCTCTAAGTTTTTATACTTAGGGTTTCCTTCTCACTATCTGATCAATATAAACTAGAATCCTCTTTCAGAATTGGCTTCCTTTTCCTCCTTCAGCTGAACTTTGGCATCAAAAATCCGTGACCTAGCGCCGCTGGCGCTAGCCCAAGCGCTTCTGGCGCTGCTATGCAGTATGCTTGATCAAAGCCTAGCGCTTCCTAGCGCTGTCTTGAGCGCTGTTGCGCCTTTTGTCTTGCAGTTTGTTGTGGCATGGTGTAGCGCTGCTGGCGCTATGTAAGCGCTTTCTGGCGCTGGTTTGGGCGCTAATGGCGCTAGGGTGCAGCAAGTGGAGCGCTTCTAGCGCTGGTCCCCTAGCGCTTTCTGGCGCTAGGTTATGTCCCCAGTAATTACAAAAAATGCCATTTTAAGCCCCAATTTTCCATCTTTTTTCCATCTTTGACCCCTGAATTCTCCTGAAATCAATAAATAACCTAATAAGTGCATATACACAATAAAAACATGCAATAAACTAGATATAAAGGAATAAAAATAAATGAATAATATGCACTTATCAAATTCCCCCACACTTAGTCTTTTACACGTCCTCGTGTAAACTAAAAACAAAGATTATAATGAAATCATTTGAATTCTATTCAACCAAGCTCCCAAAGGTTCAAATTCAATTAGCATCCAAGAATACCAACACCAATCAACAGAAATTCGTTCTATACATCATCAATCAATTCATAACAATAATTCATCAGTCCCCACTGAACATCTCTAAATCAAATTGAAAAACCACATAAGCAGCTCCTATGATTTAACACAGATACTCAACTCAGTTTATATGGAACAACAACCATGCACACTGACTCACAACCAGAACATGTTTTTTTCCTGCCATTCATTTTTTTCTTCATTCAGGTGAAATGCATTTTATGCTTCCATTTCACCTTCCTCATTCTTTTCTCAAGTGAGTGCATTTTATGCTCCATCTCACTTTTCTTCTCACCAACGAGTGCGTTTTACGCTCCATCTCATTGCATGTGTTTTATGGGTGAGTGCGTTTTACCGGCTCCATCTCAACCCACCACATGTTTTCCTTTTGAGAACAAAATGTTTTTTTTTTTCTCTTGCTCTCAATTTTTCTAATTTCCAATTCTTGATTTTGTCCTTCACATGATCCTGGAAACAAGATAAGCAGTTAAACAGTTCTAAATCATGAAATCAGTGCACATAGTCAACTCCACAACTAACCCAGTCAAGTAAACATGTATCTCACACTCAAGTACTCATAGCAATACCAACCTCAATCTAAATCAGTCAACTATGGGTCCTAACTTCATTATCATCTTTTATCAATTAATTCAGCATCAAAACAAATTCTATCAATTAGCATCAATTTTCATTCTAAAACCAAAAACCTTTTAAAACTTGACCAAACACAAAAACTTTTTGGAAAATTTTAAAGTCAACTCAGATTTCCAAACTTAGAACAAAAAGCAAAACCTATTCTATAATTAAACTAAACCTAAACCTAAACCTAAACCTAAACCTAAACCTAAACCTAAACCCCTCCCCCACACTCAAACCTTACATTGTCCCCAATGTAAGATAATCATGCAAAAGACGAGCAAAATAATAAAAAAAAAACAAATAAAGAAATAAAAAGGGATAGAAAAGCAAATCTGATGTCTTGGGTTGCCTCCCAAGCAGCGCATTTGGTTAACGTCGTTAGCCCGACATCAATGCTCCTCAATCATTCATAGCTCGGATCCACTAGGTCTATCATCTCCACACTCTCCATTGAAAATCCTTCACGGAAAGGTTTCAGCCTATGTCCATTGACCTTGAAGACTTTCCCTGTCTTTGGATTCTTTATATCTATAGCACCATGAGAGAACACTTTAGTAATAACAAATGGACCCTCCCACCGAGAGCGCAACTTACCTGGAAATAACTTCAGCCGCGAATTGAATAGGAGAACTTGTTGGCCAACGGTGAAATCTTTCCTCAAAATCTGCTTGTCATGGAAGGCCTTTGTTTTATTCTTGTATAGTCTAGAACTCTCATAGGCTTCATTCCTCATCTCTTCTAATTCCTGCAACTGAAAACTTCCTATGCATCCCCGCTTCATCCAAACTCGTATTACATTGCTTGATCGCCCAAAAAAGCTCTGTGTTCTAATTCCACGGGTAGATGACATGGCTTCCCAAAAACCAATCTGTACGGAGACATACCAATGGGGGTTTTGTATGCAGTTCTATACGCCCACAATGCATCTTCTAACCGCAGACTCCAATCTTTTCTGCTTGGCTTGACAACCTTCTCCAAAATCGATTTCACTTCACGGTTGGATACTTCAGCTTGACCATTGCTTTGCGGATGATAAGATGTAGAAATCTTATGCAAAACATTATATTTCCTGAAAAGTGCTGCTAGCATCCTGTTGCAAAAGTGAGTTCCTCTATCGCTGATGATAGCTCTAGGAGTTCCAAATCTGACAAATATATTAGTTTTGACAAAATCTGTAACAACTTTAGAATCATCAGTCCTGGTGGCTTTAGCTTCCACCCATTTAGAAACATAGTCAACAGCCAAGAGAATGTAAACATTACCATGAGAAACAGGAAAAGGTCCCATAAAATCAATACCCCAAACATCAAAAATCTCAACAATTAAAATGGGAGTTTGTGGCATTTGATTTCTATGTGATATGTTACCTGTTCGTTGACAATTCTCGCATGATTTACAAAATAGATATGAGTCTCTAAAAATTGTTGGCCAATAAAAACCACTTTCTAAAACTTTATGAGCAGTCCGTTTGGGTCCAAAATGACCTCCACAAGCATAGGAATGGCAAAAATTTAGAATAGACAATGTTTCGGTATTAGGCACACACCTACGGATTATTTGATCAGCACAAAATTTCCACAGATATGGATCATCCCAAACATAATGTCTAGCATCACTCCTAAGCTTATCCTTCTGGTTTTTTAGAAAATTCATTGGGAATAAATGCACTTGCCAAATAATTAACAATATTCGCGTACCAAGGCAATTCCTCCTGAATAGAAAAGAGATGCTCATCTGGAAAGGAATCATGCAAAGGTAGTGCCTCCTCATCTCTCATCAATCGGCTCAAGTGATCTGCTACCAAGTTATCTGCTCCCTTCTTATCCTTGATTTCCAAGTCAAATTCCTGCAACAGCAGAATCCATCTGATAATCCTGGGTTTAGAGTCCTTCTTGGTCAACAAATACTTGAGAGCTGCATGGTCAGAATAAACTACAACTTTAGTGCCAAGTAAATAAGATCGAAATTTATCTAAAGCAAAAACAACAGATAAAAGTTCTTTTTCTGTTGTCGAGTAGTTAATCTGAGCTGCATTCAATGTTCTAGAGGCATAATAAATGGCATGGACAACTTTGTCAACTCTTTGGCCCAAAACAGCTCCGACTGCATAATTGCTTGCATCACACATTATTTCAAAGGGAATATTCCAATTTGGCGGTTGAATCACGGGTGCGGAAGTCAATAGGCTTTTCAACATATCAAATGCCTTCTTGCACGTCTCATCGAACTGGAATTCCACATCTTTTTGCAGCAATTTACATAATGGCAGAGCTATTTTGGAGAAGTCTTTGATAAATCGCCGATAGAAACCTGCATGTCCAAGAAAAGAGCGAATCTCCCGCACACTAGCAGGGTAAGGCAAAGCAGACACAATATCTATCTTAGCTTTATCAACCTCTAAACCTTTAGCTGACACAACATGACCAAGCACTATACCCTGTTCTACCATAAAGTGACACTTTTCCCAATTAAGAACAAGGTTAGTTTCCAAACATCTATCTAGCACACGCGTTAGATTTTCCAAGCACAAATCCAAAGAATCACCATGTACTGTGAAATCATCCATAAAGACCTCGATGCAATTTTCCAAAAGATCAGAAAAAATGCTTACCATGCATCGCTGGAAAGTACCTGGTGCATTACAAAGTCCAAACGACATCCTCCGGTATGCAAAAGTACCAAATGGACACGTGAATGTGGTCTTTTCCTGGTCTTCGGGTGCAATCACGATCTGATTATATCCTGAAAAACCATCTAGAAAGCAATAATAAGTATGCCCCGCTAATCGTTCTAGCATTTGATCAATAAAAGGAAGAGGAAAGTGATCTTTTCTGGTTACAGCATTTAGTTTCCTGTAGTCAATACACACTCTCCATCCTGTTTGTATCCGTGTGGGCACCAACTCATTATTGTCATTCGTGATGACAGTTATTCCAGACTTCTTCGGAACTACCTGTACCGGACTCACCCACTGACTGTCGGAGATGGGGTAGATTATGCCTGCATCTAGTAATTTAATCACCTCTTTCTTGACTACCTCCATCATGGGTGGATTTAATCTTCGTTGTGCTTCTCTCGTGGGCTTTGCTCCATCATCCAAAAGAATCCTATGCATGCACATCGCGGGGCTTATACCTTTGATATCTGCTATCGTCCAGCCAAACACTGTGACATGGTCCCTTAGAACTCTCAACAATTTCTCTTCCTGCACTTTGGTTAGATTACTAGCAATAATCACAGGTAAAGTTTCATTTGTCCCTAAATATGCATATTTTAAGTGAGCAGGTAAGGGTTTCAATTCTAAGATTGGAGCTTGCTCCACAGATGGTAACAATTTTTTATGAGAAATAGGCAATTGAATTGATTGAACTGCATACTTATCTGTGAATTTTGGTAAAGAGTGCAATGCAGCCACAACTTCCTTCAATTCTTGATTCTGGTCAAATTCTTCCTCTTTATCCATGTCCAAGTTGTTAGCAATAGCCATCTCCAAGCTTTCCCTGTGGTCTTGTTCAAAAGATCCCTGCACTATAGAATCAATGATGTCAATGGCAAAAACATGATCAACATCACTAGGGTACCTCATGGCGTCATATATATTGAACTGAATTTTCTCTCCATCAAATTCCATGGTCAAGGTCCCATTGTGCACATCGATCATTGTCCTTGCTGTTTTCAAGAATGGCCTTCCTAGCAAGATGTGCGAGGGATTTGGAGATCTATCATCTTCCATATCCACAATGTAAAAATCTGCAGGAAATATTAACTGATTCACCTGCACTAAGACATCTTCAATTACCCCTTGAGGGTAAGTGTTAGTACGATCAGCAAGTTGAATGATAACACCAGTTTGTTTCAAAGGTCCTAGATTTAAAGAAGCAAATACAGATAATGGCATGACATTTATTGACGCTCCTAAATCTAACATGGCTTTCTCAAATCTGGTATTACCTATTCTGCATGGGATTGTAAACATTCCTGGATCTTTACATTTAGGGGGCATTTTTCTTTGAAGCACTGCTGACACATTCTCTCCTACAGTGATTTTTTCATCATCTTTCAATTTTCTTTTGTTAGTACACAATTCTTTCAAAAACTTTGCATACCTGGGCACTTGTTTGATGGCATCCAATAGAGGAATATTTACCTCTACCTTCCTGAAGGTTTCCAAGATTTCCTTATCCTTTTCCTCCTTCTTTGAAGTCTTGTGTGTTCTAGGTGGAAACGGCAACGGTGGAGTCTTAACTGGAGTAGATGGGGTAACAACTTCCCTTGGTGTCTCTATCTCATCACTAGCCTTCTCTTTTTCAATTTCCGTCACTGTTTTGGGTACTTCCAACTCCTTTCCACTCCTTAGTGTAATCGCACTAGCATTCTCCCTTGGATTGACAATTGTTTGGGAGGGCAACTTTCCTGAACCTTGCGAATCCAACCTCCCCACTGTGGTGGCAAGTTGACCTATCTGATTTCTTAAGTCTTGAACAGAATTTTTTGTTTCCTGCTGGAACTGCTGTGTCTGTGTCATGAATGCCTTGAACATGTCTTCCAAAGATGTTCCAGGATTTGCAGGAGCTGCCTGTCTAGGTTGATATTGAGGTTGAGTTGGTTGAGAGCCTTGTGGGAACCCTTGTTGTCTAACCGGATACACACCTTGCGCTGGTGGCCTATTTCCTCCATAACTCAAATTAGGATGATCCCTCCATCCTGGATTGTAAGCATTGGAGTACGGGTCATACTTCCGCTGTGGTTGTGCCTGATAGTTCCCCATCGCATTAGCTTGCTGTGTTGTGTCTTC
Organism: Aralia elata; assembly: GCA_034770075.1. Classification (NCBI taxonomy): domain Eukaryota; kingdom Viridiplantae; phylum Streptophyta; class Magnoliopsida; order Apiales; family Araliaceae; genus Aralia; species Aralia elata. Next base: position 68,111,631 of record CM068380.1, on the reverse strand, counting down.
CTCTTGCAATGTTGGACAAGAATCGGTACTATGACCAGTCATTAAGCAAATCCCACAAACTTTTGCTGCTGGTGTATTTCCTGTAGCCATTTGTTTAACCAGCACAGTTAAATCAGAAATTTGTTGTTCAAGGTTGCTCGTGGTCATCTCATTCACTCTTGCAGGTGCATGGTTATTCCTTGTCCCATACTGCTGAGAATTAGCAGCCATATTTGCAATTAGAGTCCTTGCAGCCTCCGGTGTCTTATCTACTAGTGCTCCTCCACTGGCAGCATCGATCATACTCCGATCCATTGGTAATAGTCCCTCATAAAAGTACTGAATCAGGTGTTGATCGTCTATTTGATGGGGAGGACAACTGGAACACAATTTTTTAAATCTTTCCCAATACTCATACAGTGTCTCTCCGTTGAACTGTCGAATGGCGCATATCTCCTTTCTGATGTTGGCAACTCTTGAAGCAGGAAAGTATTTCTCCAAGAACAGCCTTTTCGTGTCATTCCATGACTGTATTGACCCTGAAGGAAGATAGTACAGCCAGTCCTTCGCTAGATCTCCCAGTGAGAATGGAAATGCCCTTAGCTTGATTTGATCCTCTGTTATTCCATGTGGCTTCATGGTGGAACACACCACATGGAATTCCTTCAAGTGCTTGTATGGATCTTCACCTGTGAGACCACGAAAAGTAGGCAAAAGATGAATTAGTCCCGATTTAAGTTCAAAAGCAGCAGTTAAAGTAGGATATTCAATGCACAAGGGTTGTTGATTAAGATTGGGAGTGGCTAATTCTTTGAGTGTTCTGTTGTTATTTGGCACCGCCATTTCTTCTTCCTTCTCTGAATCGGTGGATGATGTATTTGACAGTAACTCAAGTGCTATGTTGAGTCCCGGTGATGGAATTTCGTCTGACTCTGCAGTGATGCCTCGAACTTGACGAGCTTCTTTCCTTAGCCTGCGTGCAGTTTTCTCAATTTCTGGATCAAAATTCAAATCACCGGATTGAGAGGATCGTGTCATAAACTACAATAATGAACACAAATAAAATAAAATAAAATGAAGAATAAATAAAGATAAATAACACTTCCCCGGCAACGGCGCCAAAATTTGGGAGCTGTCGTTTTACACTCCAAAATTAATACCTTACTAACACTCTACTAGCACAAAACTTAGTATAATGACAAGCAAGGATCGATCCCACAGAGAAGTGAATTAATCTTTTACTTATTCTAGCATTCCTATTATTTCTATTAATGAGGGGTTTTTGAGTTTGATTCACTAAACTAACAAAAGTAATTAAGAATGATCAATGAATAAAAAGCTTCAGTTCTTCAGTTCAGTATCACCTTATCACAATTATGGGAAAATCAAGTTTAACAATATTTATCCTTCAATGAGACTAATAACCCTAGATAATCGCAATCGCTAATTATCCGCAATTCTCCTTATGTGTAAATCTAATGTGACAATCGCCTCAAGAGACTCTAACTATCATATAACCTAGAACTATCAGTCTAGATTTAATATAACAGCAGCATAAAGAATGAGAGAATTAGGTTATTCCAAGCAACAATTGCACAATCAGGAATTATTTAACTTGCCTTCTAATAATCTTAATAATATCCAAAAGCTTGTCCACAATCAGATACTATCAATTGCTACCTATGATCAGACATAATATCGTTTACTTAATACTATATCTTAATCTAGCAGATGGTATCAATCAAATTAATTCAATTGGCCAAATCAAATCAAAAGATTAAATAACATATAATCAATTAAAACAGATTACCAGAATAAATCTCATGCAAGAAGAAATAAATAAATAAAACCTGATTAAACCATTAATTATGAAAAAGGTTCAACATCCCTTAGAACTGAAAGTAAGAGTTTAGCCTGACATGCCTTCAATCTCCTCCTATTAGAGTTACAATTGTAGTTGCCAAGATCTCTAGCTCTAGAATAATAATCATCTAAATCATAAAAGTCTCTAAGTTTTTATACTTAGGGTTTCCTTCTCACTATCTGATCAATATAAACTAGAATCCTCTTCAGAATTGGCTTCCTTTTCCTCCTTCAGCTGAACTTTGGCATCAAAATCCGTGACCTAGCGCCGCTGGCGCTAGCCCAAGCGCTTCTGGCGCTGCTATGCAGTATGCTTGATCAAAGCCTAGCGCTTCTAGCGCTGTCTTGAGCGCTGTTGGCGCTGTCTTGCAGTTTGTTGTGGCATGGTGTAGCGCTGCTGGCGCTATGTAAGCGCTTCTGGCGCTGGTTTGGGCGCTAATGGCGCTAGGGTGCAGCAAGTGGAGCGCTTCTAGCGCTGGTCCTAGCGCTTCTGGCGCTAGGTTATGTCCCAGTAATTACAAAAATGCCATTTTAAGCCCCAATTTTCCATCTTTTTCCATCTTTGACCCTGAATTCTCCTGAAATCAATAAATAACCTAATAAGTGCATATACACAATAAAACATGCAATAAACTAGATATAAAGGAATAAAAATAAATGAATAATATGCACTTATCACTAAGCAACAAGTTGAAGACGTGTGCAAGTAGGTCAGTGGGTTGAAGCTTCCAGATGGATATGCTTCTAACATATCTCGTTGCAGTAATGTTGAGCAGCTGAAGATTACTGGGTTCAAAAGTCACGATTGTCATGTATTTATGCAGAAGTTGATGCCAATTGCATTTCGTGAGATGTTACCCAGAAAGGTGTTGGATGCATTGACCGAACTCTCAAATTGCTTTCGGGATCTATGCTCAACTGTAATAAGGTATAATGATGTGGAGCAGATGGAGAATAATATTGTGCTTACCATTTACAAGATCGAAATGATATTCCCCCCAGGGTTCTTTGACTCGATGGAACATCTGCCTATTCATCTACCGTATGAACTTAAACTTGGCGGTCCGGTGCAATATCGGTGGATGTATCCTTTTGAGAGGTAATATAATCTACAAATTGCATATACTCATATCTTTCATATTAATCATATTAAAATGCAATATCTGTAGGTATATGCGTCGATTAAAGCAGAAAGTGAAAAACAAAGCTCATGTTGAGGGTTCTATTGCCGAACGCTATACGGAGGAAGAGCTTGTCAACTTCTGCTCATTGTATTTTGACGATGTTGTCTCAACAAAGCACAACCGTTTAAGTAGGAATGAGGTCGTCGGTCCCCAATCTCATGCTGATAATGAGTTAGTTGTATTCACATATCCGAGTAAACCATTTGGCCATGAGACGATGACTTACTTAAGCGACAAAGAATTGAAGATAGTATCCACATACGTGCTTCTAAATATGCCAGAAGTATCGTTATACATAAAGTATGGATTGTTATATGTCACATCTAATATAATTTATAATCGTTATCAACTTATATATTAAAGTATTTTTTTATTCTTTCAGTTCATTCGAAGAGGAAGCGTATGCTTCTAACCCGGATTTAACTGCTGCCCAGTTGGAAGCACTCACTACTGCAACTTTCCAACAATGGTTTCAAACAAGGGTTGAGGCAGAAAACATTTCTGAGCGTTTTAGAGATGTCATACGTGGTCCTTCCAAGGTTGTTAGTTCTTTTCCTGGATGTATCGTGAATGGGTACAGATTTAAGGTCGACAACTTGAATGAACTTACATCAGTCAACTCTGGGGTTGTGGTGTTGGGAAGCTGTTACAATGATTCTGAGTCCAATTATTATGGATGTCTAGAGGATGTACTTGTGCTTAATTATCCCGGGGGTAATAAGGTGTGACGAACGAGAATTTTTGTAAATTATTTTAAATATTTATTAAATTAAATAAATATTTTCGATGATTCGATTGTTGAATTAATTGATTAATCGATGAATTTGTGGTAGATTAATTTAATTATATGTGTTACATTAATTAGATTAATGTGGAGAATTTTTATATTTAAAGTATGTGTTTAATTGAATTTATTTGATTAAATACATTATTTAAATAAGTATAATATTATTTCTAATTAATTTTAATTATTAATTAGAGATTTAGTAAATTGTCATTATTAATAAATGAGAATTTTATTTATATGGTTATGTGATTTAATGTAGAATTATTTTATTTTATTCATTTGATTTTAGTAAGATTATTTAATTAATTTAGTATGTGACATGATCTATAGTATAAGCTTTTTATTAAAATAAATTAGAAGTGAGGAATATATGAGTAGCCAAACATGGCCTTAGTGGAAGTTGGTGTCAGTTATTAAACTAACACCATGTTCTGCTATTAAGTTTTTCACGTATTCCATTATCAGTAATTCATATTCAAGCCAGAGAGAAAATTTTGAGAGAAAGAGGAGAGAATTTGGAGAATTTAGAAGAAACCTTGTCATCATCTTGCATAATCTAGCATAATTATCAAAGGTAATTCTTAGTTTTGATCTTTAAATTGTGTTTCTTAATTTTCTCCATGAGTGCATGTTCTAAGTTCTCTGTAAAACAAATTGTATGACTAAATCTTTAAATAAATTGATGTTAGTTGTTAGTAAGCATGAATTTATGTGTTTTATATGATTTAAATATGATTTAGAGTAATTTAATCGGTAAAATTACGTTTATATGAGAATTCAGAAAGTTACAGAGTAATACAGTGTATGAACATGGGTTGAATGTATAAAATTGATACTGGTTTTGTATGTTAATTGATTAAATTGATAACTTACTTTGATTATGCATGTACAAATGAAGGAATCAAGTTTTAAACGGATTAATTTGGTTGTATAATGAACCTGTTACGTGTGATTTCATGAATATTGAAGAACTCTGATAAAATGATAATAAGCCTCAAATTTGATTCTTAGATTCATGATTTATGTGATTTAAGTGGTTAGAATCATGCTAGGAGGCTTGGGTAGCAATTATATATGAATTATAGTGTCTGGGTATGTTTAATTTGATGTACGAATAACAAAATGGGAAATTTTTGGCCTGTTTCTGCGTTCTTCGCGAACTGCAGAAACTGGATTTCATAATTCTCAACCCGGCGAGAATTTTGTGAAGGGATCTCTCACCCCGACGGGGAGCTTGCCCCGGCGAGAATTTTGTGAAGCAATTCCTCGCCCCGGCGAGAATTTTGTGAAGCAATTCCTCGCCCCGGCGAGAGCTCGCCCCGGCAAGATTTTTGTGAAGAGTTTTCCCGCCCCGGCGAGAAGTAAAAAAAAAAAAAAGAGTAAAAAGACGAGAGTAAAAATTTTATTCTTTCTTTGTGATCATGGTATGAAATCGTGGTTATACCTAAAGCTTAGGCTAACGTATAAAATGAATGTTAAATTAATGTGAAAGGTGGTAGCATAAGCCCATTGATTGTTCGGGTCAACTGAGCTATTAAAATGAGATTTGATGAGAATGAGTTTTGACGTGTTTATAATACTATAACTAATTACTGTTACTGTTTTATAAACGGAATATATAGGTTGATTAGAGAAACGTGAGTCTTAAATTTATAGTCTACGCACGAGGCAAGTATCTTATCCTTACTTTTACGTTTACGCAAGTTCCTAAATTTCATTATCATAGATTACAAGCTTCATAATGCTATTATTTCTTGAGCAAGTTATTGTTTCTATTCCATTCAATTTCATGGATTCAATGAGACGTTTTTAATTTCCTCTTTGTAATGCTTCAGTTATATAGAACGTATTCAATCGTACCTTTTGTGAGATTTAGTTTTGATTCTCGAATTACACCTTTTGAACCTTGATTGACTAGCGAACCCTTTTTGATTCGACTAGTCCATAGTTGATGAGCGTTCTAAATTCTAGAAACGTTATTGAAGTAAATCCAAACCAAACTGCCTTTGGTGCGGACTCCGATGTCAAACTGAGATGAACAACCCTTATATAGAGGATTTTATTTACGCGTTAGCATTAAGATGTTGTGCACATATATGGTACAAAGGGCTGATCCCCCTGAGTACGAGAAGCAAGGTCCATATAGTCTTACGACTGTTAAAGGTTTAAAGTAGGAATACTTGACAACCTGGGACATAGTTCGTGGTCTTAAGACCCTCAGACGTTCTTTTGAATCTTATGTTACATTCTTGACTCAAAAGCTAAATCTTCAATTATTCGATATCCGTTGATTATTTCGCATGTTATTATTGTCGTTGTTGTTATACTTGCTGGGCAATCATTGCTCACTCTTGCATAATAACATTGCAGCTAAAGTTGAAAGAACTGATGAGCCATCCACTAGTAAGGGCAAAGGAAAAGCAAACAAGTGATGAAGACTTGTTGTATTTGCTTATTGTTGTTTATGTAATAGACTTGATTTATGTTTTCCGCACTGATGTTTATTTAAGGTTAGATGACCTGGAATTTGTTTATGAACGATGTTGTAACCCTCTAATGGGAGATTTCTATTTCTATTCAAGTATTTTCATTTATATTTGAATGGGTAGTTAGATGTGATGTGATGTTTTTGGATTGTGAACACCAAATCCTGAGGAAATGAAGTACCCGGATTTGGGGGTGTCACATAAGGTAGTTACATTTAAGTGTCGCTGGTTTGATACTGAAAAAGGTGTTAAAGTTGATCGTAATAGAATCGTCACAGTAGATATCAAGTCAAAACTCAAATCTGATGACGTTTTCATGTTAGCCAGTCAAGCGACTCAAGTGTACTACGCTCCTAACGTCGTAAATAGTAGAAGCCCCTGGTATACAGTTGTCATAACGAAAACACGTGCATTTGATAGTACAAATATGTTGGGGATGGATGAGGCGTTGCAAGAAGATGTTAGCAATCCCAAGCAGGTGCAACTAAATGATGAAGATGTGATGACAAATGATGTAGTTGACGTACCTGACGATGAGGAAGTAGCAGATTTGGAGGTTATGCATGAGTACGTTATCGTTGAAGATGATAATGATAACAAATCTAATATCGATGATGATGAGGAAGAGACTGAATCCGATGATGATATTGATGTTAAATCTGATGGGTTTGACGACGTACAACCTCTAAACGTATTTAACATTAGTAAATAATTTAATATTAATATATTAGATTTAAATAGTAATAATATATTATATTTTCGTTATTTCAGTAGAACATTTATGGCTAGATATAGCGGTGGCGGTCGTCGCGGCGAGGGGCGATCAGGATCTGGAGACGCGAGCCAGGCTGGAGGCTCGTCTTCAGGAGCTAGTAAGTGGTTTGATTCGTGTTAACGTATAATATATCTCAATATGAATTAGTTTATGTATTTTGACTAAAGTTTTATAATATAATTACAGATGCTCGTCGTCGACGAGACCAGCAGACTAACCTCGGTCTCTTCGGTCGTCCACCGGCAGTTCCACATGTAGTTCGAGTGGATGTCGACTTTTCCCAGTAAGTATTCTACTATGACTTAAAAATTAAGAGTTAAGTTTATATAATTTATTGCATTAAACATTTAAAGTAACAATATTCAATTATTTTTACTGTAGTATACTAGACCCGGTCGCTAAGGCGACCATACACGCTATCTGCCTGACACACCTCCCGACTGGGTGTATGCGCTTCAGCTAGTACAGCCTTTACGATCCCGAGTTTATGGTCACTGTCTTGCGGGAGTTTCACGTAAGTTAATTTTCTTATAAATTACGGACTTTATACGTACATAGTTGTTGCCCAATAATTTAATGGTTCCTAACTTTTAAACTTTTGTTATAGAGATATTTTAGATATGATGAGGGCATCTCTCAGGCAGCCGGCGATGATGTTGTTATTGCACACATCGCTAAGAACTACGTCGGCTGGCTGTATGAGATGCGACAGAGGGCAGCCCAGGCAGTTGATGACTAGCCCGGGACCACGCTTAGAGATCACCAGCCCGCATAGTCTCTGATGCAGTGTGGGAGGCTATGTGTACGCACTGGGATGCTGACGACTTCAAGAAGAAGTCAGAGTAGGCAAAGAAGAACCGTCGTCAGCTCCGAGTGGTACACACTACTGGCTCGCAGTCTTTTGAGGAGGCGAAATCGGTAAGTGTCATATACTTAGTTGTTTAGTAACTCATTTGTCACAAGTAAACTTCATAACTCCTTTATGAATGTATTTATTAGGCCATGCGACAGAGCTTAGGCTGACCTCCTTCTATGTTAGAGTTCTGGGATAGAGCCCACATGCCAAAGGACTCTACTATGTCTCCCGCAGCATTAGCTATACGGGTAAGTGTAATCGTAATTTTACGTAATGTTTAATATTAGTTAGTTTATAAAATGATATAATTAACTTACGTATAAGCCATAAATTACAGGACCGATTTCAGGCTAGTCGGGACCAGCGTGTAGCTGAGTTGCAGGCTGCTAGGAGGGACTCTAAGACGTTAGATTCCACCGTTCCTCCGCCCGAGATTGAATTATCTCGGGATGAGGAGCTGGCACTATGGGTCGCGTCTCAGGATCCCCCTACTAGCAGTACCAGCAGATATCGAGTGCTGGGATTGCCGAGGATACCAGCGTATACATTACCTGGAGGTAATATTTTTTCTAATAAGTTAAGATTAAGTAACTACATATATTAGTAGTAATGATATATTTATTTGCGCAGGCTCTAGCCAGCGTCAACGCCCAAGAGCTTCTGTCGGACCATCTTATACCGGCGCTAGCTTGGACGACGAGATTTTCCAGAGGGTCATGGCGGCGGTGTCGGAGACGTTCCGTACGGATCCGGTCATCCGTCGTCAGGAGTTGCCCAGTCGAGCTCGCCTTCACCAGCTCGTCCAGGATATTGCAGCAGGGGCCACCGTCGATAGTACGGGTATCCCACAGGAGCAGTTCATCGCGATACGCGATGAGGTGCTCCGGTTGGTGGTTACATTACTATCGAAGGCTTTTGGCCCGATTGGGAGTCAGCCCCCGCCTACTAAGGTATATTATATTTACTTTTAATTATTTAATTTGCATGTTATTCAAATAATACTTTCATACGGACTAATGCGTTATATTTTTAATTGTATCAACAGGGTGGCGATGGTGACGGCGACGGAGGTCATGCTGACGTTGATTTGCATACACCATAGTCATACGCCCATGTTATATATATAGTTTAGTTTGTTTAGGTGTTTTGTATTTAGAACTTACTTAAATGTTTTGTAAATCATATATTGTAAAGTTTAGTTTGATTCTTTGTAAATCAATGTAATATTCTTTAGTTTTGAATGTATTTCGGGACATAATGAGTTATTTTTTAGAGTTTTTAACATTATGAGTTGATTCTGATATACGTTGTTCTTGGAAGCAGCTATTGGTGTTGTAATATATGTATTGTTGGGATAAAGCAGGTTACAGGTACAAAAATGGGGTTTAAAAACCTGAAAATTTAAAAAGCAAAAAAATTGTTTTAAAAAAAAAAGGTATTTTCGACGGAATAAGGTATTTCCGACGAAAATTCCGTCGGACTTAAACAGTAAAATTTATTTCAAAAAATACTTATTTTCGACGAAAATATATTATTTCCAACGGATATTCCGTCGGTATTAACTAAATAATAAACGTCCCAGGAATGCCACGTGGCGTTTTATCACCGACGAAATTATTTACAACGGACTTTATTCCGTCGAGAAAGGCTTATTTCCGACGGAGTTTCCGTCGGAAATAGTTCGTCGGAAGTACGGTTATACCGACGGAATTTACGATGGACTTATTTCCGAGGGCTTTATTTCCGACCGAATTTTCGACGGAATATTCCGTCGGAAATAGTGTAAGTCCGACGGAATAGGACTATTTCCGACGGAATATTCCGTCGAAATTATACCTTTTTCTTGTAGTGAATAGCCTTTTCATATCATTTCATGATTGTATTGATCCTGAAGGAAGACAGTATAACCAGTCCTTTGCTAAATCTGCCAAGGAGAATGGAAAAGCTCTAAGCTTGATTTGTTCCTCTGTTATTCCTTGTGGCTTCATGGTGGAACACACCACATGGAACTCTTTTAGATGCTTATACGGATCTTCAGCTGTGAGACCACGAAAAGTAGGCAAAAGATGAATTAGTCCTGATTTTAATTCAAAAACAGCATTTAAAGTATGATATTCGATACACAAGGGTTGCTGGTTTAGATTTGAAGTAGCTAACTCCATCAAAGTCCTATTATTATTGTTGGGAGCAGCCATCTCTTCCTCTGAATCACTAGATGAATTGTTTGACAGTAATTCAAATATTATGTTGAGGCCAGGTGATAGTACAAAAGCTTCGTCTGGATCTACAGTGGTACTTCGGGTTTGACGAGTCTCTTTCCTTAGCCTGCGTGCAGTTTTCTCTATCTTTGGATCAAATTTCAATTCAAGAGAGTAAGAAGATCAAGTCATAAACTAAAACAAAAGAAAATAAAGAATAAATAGAAACAATCACTCCCCGATAATGGCGCCAAAATGTTGGTAACTGTTGTTTACACTCTAAAATTAAACCTCACTTTTACTTTATGAACACAGAATTCAGTATAGTGACAAGCAAGGGTCGAACCCACAGAGAGTGATATTTCTTATATTTATCCTAATGTTTCTAACAATGAAATAAATTAACAATAATAAAGATGGGGGGTTTTTAAGTTTGCTTAACTAAATCTAATAGAAGTAAATTTAATAAGAATAACCAATGAATTAAAGACTTAAGTTCTTTAATTTAGTATCACATTTTCACATCAATATAATAATTAAGTATAATAATATTTATCCTTTAATGAAACTAATAGCCCTAGACAGCAATAAGTTTTGCTACCCAAAACTCCCTTTAGATTATCACTTAATGAAACAAGCTCTTTACAAGATTCTAACCATTATACAACCTATAACAAGCTCTCTAGATTTAATATAACAGCAGTATTAGGAACTATGGAATTAGACTATTCTAAGCAACAATCACACAACCTCAAATTATTTAACTTGTCTTCTGATAATCATAGCAATATCAATTACACATAATACTATTGTTTAATCTAGCAGATGATATTAATTAGATCAACTTTACTGGCCACATTAAATCGATCAGAATAAATAGCATTCAAACGATAAAACAGATTATCAAGAATGAATTTCATATAAGAAGGAATAAATAACGTAGACTCAATTAAACCATTAATTGTAAAGAAGGTTCAACATCCCTTAGAACTGAAATAAAAAACTTAGTCTGACATGCTTTCTTCCATCTTGCCTCTAAATCTAGGGTTTACAATTGTGTGTAAAAGTAGTCCCTAAAACTTGATTAAGAACATTTATTTATACAAAATCCAAAAGCTCTAAGAAATACAATCCAAATTATAATAAAATTCCTCAAAGGTTGCAAAGCTGAAAAATCTCATGCTGACCACGCGCCTCATGCGCCCGCGGAAACCACACGGCGCTGCAACTCAGCCTTTTAGCGTCGCGGCTCAACATCCAGCGCAGCGGTCCTTCCTTTTGAGCACCGCGGCTCTCTTCATTCTGTTACTTTTCTTTTCTTTGCTCCTTGCCTGCCCATTTTAATACATTTTCCTTCGTTTTAGCTCCAATTCCTCCTGAAATCAATAAACATCTTAATAAGCTCATATACACATAAAACATGTAATAAAACTAAACATAAAGGAATCAAAATCATAGAATATTATGCACTTATGAAAAAACCAATAAGCTTTCAATGCCGATAAAAAGTAATCCATCACATTCGCTAGTATTTAACATCCACATATAAAACAGGCCCAAGTTAAAAGACAAAAATACCACAACGCTCAATTTTTCACCACATGTTGATATCGGTATTTTATACAGTACCCAATCCAGAATGTTCTTTGCCCCGACAATTAGTAAACTATGTATAATACTTTGGCACTGCACAATCCTTTTCCTAGGTACTAGTTGATGTAAATATATAAAAAGTAAATATTATACAGTATATATGTAACACCCCCGAAATTCGGGTCTTACTTTCAAGCCCGGATCCGGTGCATCACGGTACTACCCATACAATACAATCTTACTACATGAATGTAATTACAATATTATTACAACATGTCCTCATCTAATCTCAGGTACGAAGACCTTTACTAATACATCATCTAATATTCAATACAACATTATTATAATCAAATAATACAACATAATCTGTAGTCCTTCTACCTTAGCAGTTACTAATTCTTATCTTCTTCTTACTATCTGGTCCTTCGGTTCTAGCTGCAAAATTAGAATTTTACAAGAGTGAGCATTTAATTGCCCAGCAAGTATAAGCAGTTGAATAAACAATATCATATGAATAGAATAATATCTGACTGAAATCTTCAACAATTGAACAATAATTGTGAAGTCATATGAATAAACAGGAATAATATAAATTCCATATCATTTATCATTGCTAACATCATCCTCACCATCACCATATTTGTAAACAATTAACTTTAACTTGTTTCTCAGCATAGCTCTTAATTTCTAGGACTTAGTATTTTAAACCGTTCAATTAAAGAACATTTATTTGAATTTCACTTAAGTGCGAATATTGGTCTAGCACGTTAATATTTATAGTCGTCATCACATCATTGCACGGGGTGCAAATCATGACCACATCTACTTACAACAACACGTTATTGTACGGAGTGCAATTTATACCATCAATTGCCCAAATATTTGATAAGGCATCATCACTTTAACACAATTCAAGAATTATTACAATTCACATCTACATCAATAAGATTTTCGAATGGAATATCTTATCTCATCTTGTCTTGTGAATTTTATATAACTAATGAAATTCTAACATTAAAATATACATACCTTTACAATTTAGCATAACTTGAACATCTAGTACAATTATTAAAGAAATTACACATATTTAGCATCCACACAATATATAGACATTGTGTAACTTGAACTTTACATCACATAGCCTTCATAAGAAAATTATCATATGAAGTTAGAAAACTTGCTCAAATGTAAATATTGAGTAAGTTAGAAAACTTGCCTTATGCGCTGCTTACACCTTACGCTATAATGTTCTTCAAATAGCCTACATAATATTATTTATAAAAATATACCAATTAGTCAAATATAGACTTCATATTGGTTTACATAATAAAATAATAACTTTCATTTCATATTATTCGCGTTTTATAAATTAATGAGCGCGATTAAGTCTAAAACATCTCTCGGCGTCGCGTCGTTTGGAAACGTTACGACCCTCATCATCATCCATACTTATTGGTTTATATAAACCCCATTACATATCTTATAATGTTTGTTTCATTGGTATCGAAATACGTTTTATGTAAACTAACACTTTACGCGGCTTTTCGACGTTTATACGTTACGCGTCTAATTCGCCTCCTTCGCACATGCTTAGTATGCTCATACAATTATCTAATTCATCATTGATTAATGTTAATCATCATTATAATATATAATGTTCATGTTTTAAAACTTAGAACATCATTTTACATTGTCGGGAGCATTACACGTGCTTACACGCATGCCCGACTCCCTCTGATTGCCTCCAATTACACATCAGTCCTACAAATGGCCAATTTAAGCCCTGCTACAGACCTCAAATTAAAATTCTTAAAGAACAAAAGTTGTAGTCTACTCTTTCTCTTTCCTAATCATCTTGAATCACCTCAATCCGAGTTTGGATGAGAACGTTATGCCCGTTTTACTACAGGAGGTCAAAGCTATCCAACCTGACACTATTCCAGCGCGTCCGAGCACTGAAACCTTTAGTGTTCAGCGTGGGCTGCGCTGAGGCCTCTGCTCTTCAGTGAGGTCGGCTCTGAACTAGGGTAATTTGAGCGCGGTCGGCTCTAAAACGCAGACAACATAAATTTTTCACATTTTGCGATTCGACCTTCCTCCACTATAATCTTCTTATCTCCTTCTATACACGTTCAAATTAGTCCATTTCGGACTCTATGGACTCCTAATTCATGGGACTACAACATATCTCAAATTCAGAGCTGTCCATTAATATTAACATGGCCAAATCTTAGGCCAAAGTATCAACTCATGCTCTATTTTAGGTGTTCTAAGTGTTCTTGGTGTTCTTCACTAAAATTATCACCAAATCTCCGTTTTAGCCTCCTTTTACTCCATTCTAACTGGGTTATTCTCATAACCCATGGAACTAAAGCATCATAGCATCAAACATATTATACGAATACGGAATCTAAGTTCCAAATCCTCTAAAATTCGTCTGAATGTTCATAGTTGTTCAAAAGTCCATTGTTCTTCTTCCATTAAGCAAAGGTAAGGATTTCTTCTATTTTGTTCCAATTTAAGGGTATTCATATCTTACAAGGTCTCTTGGTAACATTATCAAACAACCACAATCAACAACAACAACAGAAATTGCTAGAAAAATCATCCGTGGCCTAAATAGCTCTAAAAACACAAAACTTGGAAATCTTTAACTAAAATCGATGGGAAAGAGTTTTGGATGAAAGATTACCTCTGTTAATCCGTTCCAAGGCTAGAGAAGATGAACTAAAGCTTGCTTGGAGGTTTTACCTCCTCCTTTGAGCTCCTGCACCCTCTTCTTCTTCTCTTCTCCTCCACCAAAACCCTTTTTTCTTCTTCTTCTTTTTCTCTTTCTCTCTCTACTGCATTCTCTCTCTCTCTCTCAATATTGGAGCAACAAGGAAGGAATGGGAGAGTATGGCAAAGCATGGGGAATGAATGGAGGCTTCGGGAGAATTAAAATGAAGCTATCAAGGAGAAGTTGGGAACTCAATGCATTGAGAGTCTTGCATTGCCCATTAATATGTCAAGCACTACCACTTCCATCTCATTGATTGGTTGATCAAAGCACTAGGCATGCTCCCATTGGTTCAAGGGTTAAATTTGGTTTCCCTTTCGGATGACACACAAAAAATAATACCCGAATACTCCCACTTTTGTACCAAATTTACTTAATAACTCTACCCAAAATTAAAATGGGTACTCCCATAAAATATTAGGACGCGTAAAAATAATAATTATGCGGTTTGTTTATTTATTCGGAACACTCATATAATACATTTCGGATATGATATAAATCTCGTTCGGGCTCAAATAAAATTTTGAACGCTTGGAAAAATTATTTCTTCGCGTAAACGTCTTAACGAAATTAATAAAAATCGAAAAGGACGTAAAATATTCGGGCGTGAATAGTGCCTCGGGAAACGTGCCCCAAAAATAGTGATTTTGCGATTTTTTGCGAAATTAATTTATTCGCTTATGCGAAACTGGCTACACATAAAATTCATACATTCACATAATCGAGGTTATAAAATAACCTTAAAACACATCACATAAAAATAAAAATTTAATATATTCCATAATATTAATAAACCCAAATTACAAGGGTGCTCACGATTCGTGATCGCTACATTTCTTCCTCCTATACAATTATACACTTCATCAGTTAGTCCATACTAATTAAATTAATTAGCTTTGACTAACTATTAAACCTCATCTCATCGCTTAATCTATAATAAATATATAATACACATATATTTATTCACTTATCACATAACTCATGTAAATATATACATAACACATGTATATTTTACATTCAACCATCTACATTTCGTAATAAGAATTTTATTTATTAAATTCTTATTATAAATATCCTTCTAGAAAAATCCGGGTTGTTACAATATATTTGTCATCTTAACGAAACTTTTATCCATTCACATTGCACAAATAGTATACACAAAGGTGTGGCTAACTTGTTTACACTCAATAGCCAACAATACCAACACAACAGTCACCGATGATGTTCAAAGGGAGCCATTAGCACAAGAGGGTGAATCAAAAAATATCGTGAAGGCCAAAGTTGAGAAACAGATGGATGCCTGTACCAAGAAACTAAACCTATAGGTGTTGTAAGAACGATAGCAAGACACACTTTGATCCATACATGTAGCCAAAACATAATATACACAAGGGTGTGGGAAACCCTGTTTACACTCGAGAGAGCCAATAATACCAGCACACCACTTACATATGATTGAAAAGGGGGGCCATTGTGAAAGTGAAAGTTGATGACCAGATGGATAGATACACCAAGAACTTAAAGCAATTATTGTTATGAGAATAGTAATAGTACAGTCCTTAGAGTGCAGTCTCATTAATGAAAGTGTTAGCAAACTAAATTAAATTTATAAATATCTTCTAGATTGTTCATGAATTATCGTAATTAGTGTTAGTACATGAATAGTGTAGACACCCAAATTTTGCACTTCCTATACTGACCATGATAGGAGGGCAAATTCGTCCATTGGGCCGGCCTGCGAGAGCAAAGGATGGGCACCGGAACGAACACTCGACGTCACCGCAACGATTTACAAATCAAAATCGACGTGACAGCAAGGCCGTCCGAAATGAGCATGCCCGAATGATGTGGCACGTCTCCCAGTGATTCCCGGACTGCAAAATACAAGCCTGTCGGCGAAAACCGACGTCACGACACGAGAAACGAGGTGCGGTTCGGAAAACGAGAAAATCAGCCCACCCAGCCGCGGATCAATCTGCGGCCAAAAGATTAAAATAATGGTAGTGCGCGAGACGGCTGAGTGCGATGGGCGGTGGGCCAGCCAGCCGCAGATCAATCTGCGGCCAGGCCGCAGATCAATCTGCGGCTGCCCTAAACCAGCTTATTTCAGCTCAGTTTCTTCATTTCATCGAAGAGGTTAGCAGCAGCAGGCGAGAAGAAGAAAAATTCAGCAGCAGCTCGAAAATAAGAGAGAAAAATAGCAAGAATTTGCAAGAAAAATAGAGAGAAAAGAAGTGAGAAATTATATCTTTGTGTAAGATTATATATCATATATCTTCTATTCTACTCAATACATAAATTCATACCCATTTGAGGATCATTTGCAAGGTGAAAAAACCCTTTGTTATAGCATTTTGTTATACCATTTTTGTTAAGCTTTTGTCATCCGAATTATATTAAATGTAGTTATTCTTATAAATTGTTGTGGATCCATGGATTGAGGGCTGTTAGTGAGGGTTCCAAATGGAACGAAATTCCTCCTAATGGCCCGATGATGTCCATTTGGTGAATTTTTAGCTCGTTGTAATGATGTATCATGCATAGATTGTTTAGATTGCTATTTTAGGATCTTATGGGTGTGTAGCGATTGTGGATGTGAGCCTAGGAGCGCGACCCCGTGGTCCAAATCCGATGATGGACATTTTTGCTTATATGTAGTAGATTCAAGGTGCTCGTTTTTTTTGTAACATGTAATCGTCGGGCCTCAAAACGATGCTAAGGCGAGAATCGGGTTTAAGGCCCCGTAGTAGTGAAATATGTGATTGTTAGCGTTCGGGGTTATTTTGATGGCTTACATGCCCATGGATAACCCCAACGCATTTTAATGCTTGATTTGATTTATGACACAAAATTGATTTCAAAGCTAAACAAATGAAGATTTTCATGAAATCAATCAAACTAGGTTATTAGCACCACGAGGCTTAAAAATGAGAAGTGCTAATGAATGTCAATTTCTATGTAAACGAGAAAGCTAAGGAAAATCGGTTTCAAATACCACAAGGAATGATTTTGTCAAATAATTGACGTTTTATTAAACCATTGTGCATAGGGTTAAAGAGATTCTAGAAGTTGCCCATCGTTTGAGTTACGAAAGCAACGTATAGATCTCGATTCCTATTTTGACAAAGGTTTAAAACTCCTGTTTTGCCAAAACGACACCTAACGAAAAATCTCATAGTTTTTGACAATTAAAATCAAACCTTTCTTATAAAGAATCAAGCTTTCTCGTGTATGCTGAAAAGACATCCCGAAGCGTTCTCAAATTAAAGCACGACTCTCCCTAAAAATTCAAATGATTCTTTCATACAAACTCACCACAACATTCACATAGGCACACACACACACGCGTGCGTACATACACATTTCATGAATTAAAGGATAAGAAAAGCATCAAGATTGCGGTAACCGTGTTTCACGGAAGTCGGGGGGTGCCTAACACCTTCCCCTCGCTTAAGCAAGCCCCCGAACTCTATGAATCTCGGTTCGCAGACCAATTAATTCGGAGTCACATATGAGCCAGCGATTTATAAAAAAAACGAAAACTCGGATGAGTTGGTACATCCATTTCAAATATACCAACTGGCGACTCTGGTTAATTGGCTCATCATAAAAAACGATCTTTCAAAACCCGTCGACACTCAAGCCGACCTTTTCCAAAAATCATCTAATCAAAAGGCTAAAATCGGAAAAGGACAACATCGAGAAAGATAAACGAAAACCCGGCGTCGACAAATAGGTAATGTCTAAGTACATGATACATGTATATACATGAATTTATTTAGAACTGTCTTGGAACATGTATAGTTAGATTCATGTACTTGTATTTAGTCATGTAGTAATTATTAAAATAGTTCTAGAAGTGTCCTAGGAGCCCTATAAATAGTCTTGTATGTATGGAGTCATTTTAAGCAAGTGAAAATATTTTAAGGTTTAACATTATTCTTCACTTATCTATAATTTATCTTCTTCCATCTATTTCTAACAAAGTGGTATCCGAGCCAATGTAATTTCAAGCTTTAGACAAGTTGTCCAAGGTGACAACAAGGGAGAGTAAACGACCAAATTGAGGTGACTTGGTGCTATCAAATAGTTTTGCTGGGCGAGTGCAAAGTGTGTGCGTTAGAACTTCGAAACGCAATCTAGCAAAGGTGCTAGTTGAGAAAAAATTTAAAGAAGTTTGTAAGTTGAAGCACGTCACAAAGGTCGTCATATTGATAGCATTTTGGAGAGGTAAATTATAGAAAAATGATGTTTCCTAGGTTTGGTGACAAATTAGTGTTCACAAATTACAATGTTTGGAATATAAGACTCAAATATTTCTTGGAGCTTGCAATTTATAGCTAGATGTCATTGTAAATCCAATGTATTTCGAAAAAAGTTCAAGAAATGAAAGGAAAAAAAACAAGGGAGATTTTCCAAGGAGTTGGACGAGAGTTTTACTGCTAGAGAAATTCAGGATATGGTTGAAGAAGTAAACTGTGATCATGATAGAGAAGTTAATTTTGACGAGTTCATAAAAATAATAAAAGTATTACAATGTGTTAAAGATTCGAGTATGCCGAAAAAATTATTCATGTCATATACATCAATGGAGATGGCAAAAGAGTTTCTTGCGTTTGAAGGAATCGTAAGATCAAAAGGTTTTCCGCCATTGTGAAACATAAATTTGGTTTACGGGAGGCCTTGTTAGCAAACTAAACCAAATTTATAAATATCTTCTAAATTGTTCATGAATTATCTTAATTAGTGTTAGTACATGAATGGATAATGTCTAAGTACGTGATACATGTATGTACATGGATATATTTAGAAGTGTCTTGGAACATGCATGTATAGTTAGATTCATGTACATGTATTTAGTCATGTAATAATTATTAAAGTGGTTCTAAAAGTGTCTTAGGAGCCCTATAAATAGTTTTGTATGTGAGTCATTTTAAACAAGTGAGTTGAATCAAATATTTTAAAGTTTAAATATTATTCCTCACTTCTCTATAATTTATCCTCTTCCCTCTATTTTCAACAAAACGAGATATATGAAGACTGAAGAAACGATCTCCCAATCAAAAATAGTTGGTTATGAGCCCCTCCAATTTACAAATTAACTACCACTCACTTAAATGTGAGGAACACTACTACGTTATACCAGTAGGTCCAATTACCTGATCAGGCCTCTGGCACTCGTGTCTTATTATCAATGCATTGCAAAGATTATGCTACTGTCAGAACTACAAAAATATAACAAGCATCAAGTTCAAAAATCATCATTTAACCCTTGTACTTTTAAGTCAGTCCTGGGGATGTTCACAATGAAAGTGCAGCAACATGTATTATGCAGAAGCTTGAAAAGTCTTTCGTCGTAGACAGCAGTAATTTCATATTTTCCTTCTGATCTAACCGCCATTCGGTAGTTGAGAAATTCTTTAATGATGCTACTATCCTGAATGGGTCAGTTTTAAGTCTTAACACCATTATTTCCTATAATTAAGATCAATCAAGTCTTTGCATCTATTCCAGCTTCAAATATCATTGGATACACAATAATCTTGTGAAATTAAAAGGATGAAAAACGGGAGAATATTTAACCCATCTTTTTCTAGATTTGACTACGTATTATCATAACATGGGAGATATATCATATGTACATATAAACCCAACTCGAAATTTCTTCTTCTTTTATTTCCTTTTTCCATATTTACTTTTACAGCAAAGTAAGCAAATTAAAGGCCTTTAATACAAGGTACGTATTCTCATTCAACAACTATGATGGTGAAACATAGATGCAACATAATTATAAAGCATGCAGTCCATCTGATAGGTGCCCTAAGAAGATTACAAAAACATGTGTTGAAATAAGCCGACTGGATATAGGTTATATCTTATCTTATGGTCAACAAAAATGAATTGAAAAATTTATTGATATTTTGGAGCTTATGGCAAAGGTAGCCCACGGGGAGGTAGTTCTGGTGTTGAGTCTGTTGACCATTGCGTGATTTTGATGCTAAAATTTTCAGGTGAGTGGGTATTGTGGTGGTCGATGGTATAGAGAGAATTGCAAGAATGGAGAAGAGAATTGGTTATGGGATGATTACATTTTGTGGGGCTTGCATGATGGCGTACAATGGTGATGGTGTGGTGGTAGATTAAATTGGTTTAGCTCCACTCATTAGGGTTGCTGATTTCACATTGGTGATGGTTAGTTCTGGAATCTGGTAAAGGAGGGGAAGGTAGACAGAAGGATGGCACAGATCACAAAGAGCATAGACGAGTTAATTAGTAAAAGGAAATTGATATTTCCACATAAAAATTGATATTTTCATATAAAAATATTATTTTAACGTATAAAAATATCAATTTCTTTAGTAAAATCCTGCCACTAAGATAAATAGATTCAATTAATGCAAATAAAATAGACCCATTGGTAAAAAGTTAAATTAAGGGCAAATTTGTCTAAAACTATTCATAAGCGGCAATAAGGTACATGTATGAATTGCAAAGTTTTTTTTTTTATGTTTTGGTAATGGTTAACTGCCGAATGGGGTTGAGCTGTTAGGTTAATAGATTAGATATGTGAGCCAAACACGAGCCATGGTTGAGGGATATTTATGTAAGTTACTCTATATCTTATACTTCTTCGGTCCTTAATATAAATCGTTTTAAAATTGTGCACAACTATTAAAGAAATGATTGTATAACATTAAATATAATATCAATTGTCCATATTGTCCTTATATTGAAAAAAGATAGTGTTATTTATTAGGCAAAAAATAGTGAGGGAATCAAAGTTATATTTAATACTTGGGATAATATTAAAAACTAAACAATTAATGTTTACTTTAAATTCTCAAACGTCATATAATAAGAGACAAAAATATTTCTCTAAAACAACTTATATTACATAGCCTGCATAATATTCACTATCAAATCAACCATTGTATTTGAACAATAGAAAGGCAATTCAAAACAATAGCAGGCATAGCTAAAATTAAAGATGAGCTAAGAAAGAACAAATATGAGTTTGAAAGAGAGATTTTAACACTAGATAACAATTTCCATCTATGTGACAAACATGTACAATAAGTTGTAGAATATTAGGCAAAGGAAATGTTCCCACATCTCAACCAAATTGAGTTTAAAGTCTTGAATATATAATAATGAATATATTATTTTATTCAAGTACTTTGGCATAAAGCTAACAACAAGGCTGGCATGAAAGTACATGCAGCGTACATGCAGCTACAGACAATACAAGCCGATTGCCAATCAGAAGAAAGACTTGTGCCAAAATTTAGACGCATGTATGCCTGACGCCTTCAGGAATTGATGTAAAAACAAAAATGCTACTTGCCACCCTGATGACCTGATTGGAGATTATAGACAGAAGTTCCTGACCATACTCCACCAGTACAAATAAGAAACTGCCAACATTCAGCGTCACCGATATTGCTAAACTGCTCTTGATTCATCAAGTAGTAACCACGAACCATATGAATGCAAGTACGCAACTGAAGTACTTCTAAAAAGAAATCAACACGATCAGGGAATGTCAAAATAACCCAATATGATTCCCAGTTCTGAGTATCTTCCATATTCCAAGTCTAATTGTGCTTAGCTGTTCAGTTTAATCCAATGTTCTTTATTGTAATTCAATGTGAGACGATTGCCTATTGATGGGTTTTTACAAACGCACTAGGATGCACTATGATTGTGTAGCCAACGGAACACACTCAACCCAGAGGGAATTAAAAGGCCTTGGCTAGCACTGATCATTGATCATTCGGTCATAACCCAACTGAATAGACTATTCAGTTATAACTGACATCCGAAATTTATATAATTTTGATATCTGAAAAATTAACCGAATAACCGAATTCACTATTCGATTATTTCGGTTAATAACCGAAATTAAATTTCATTTTTACCAAACAAAAAAATAAGTCAATTTAAACTTTCAATACTAGAGTTTCCAATCAATAATTAACAACAATCAACAACCACGATAATTCATAACCTTAACAAAGTTTCACAAAGTCTAATTAATATCATTGTTTAACAAAGCCTAACTAAATCCACAACTCAAGCAGGAGCAGGCACTAGGCAGCAGTAGCCAGCGGGCAGCAACAAGCAGCAGCAGGTAGCAACATGCAGCAGCAGGCAACAACATGCAGCAGCCACCAAGGTCAGCACTCAGCAGCAGCAGCAGCCACCAAGCCAGCAACACAACAGCAGCAGCACAGCAACATTCAACAGAAGCAACACAACATTGGACCAAAAGATGAAATTTGAAGAAGGGGGCAGAAGTACAGAACACAGAACCAATCCTCGAGAAGAAAAATGCTAGGGGGTCACTGCAAATATATTACAGGGCATTAACTTAGGATTTAAACAAGTAGTGTGCAATGGATAAGTTATGCCAAAACAAAGAAAAACCATACCTAATACTCTGGACTGAACATTTTGTCATCGTGATAACCCCATTGGCCATGGACCTCAATGACTCTGATTCCTTTTTGAGAAGATTCTTTTTGTCTAAAAAATTTAACAATATATTTATATTTGTTTTGATTGATAATTGCATAATCTGACAGTTACATCTCATTAAGCAACTGCTTTTACTTTACCAAAAAAATCTGGAATGAGGGAACAGACCACTACTAGGCATACTTCTGACCAGGCTGCCATGCATCTACATAAGATGAGACGTTTGGCTCTGACCAGGTCGGACTAGGGATTCCAAAACCAAACAAAACCAGTAATCACCCCAAAACCCAAATTATATTGAAATTAAAGAATGAATCAACAGGACTTCAAAGTGCAAAATTTACCTCATTAATCAAGTTGATTCACATAAACATTGGCATCGTTAGTAGCAAGGCTCAACTTGGACATTGCTGAAAATGAGAAAACATATTATAAACACATTATTTTTATAAATTGCTTTATTAATTCAATAAATACAACAACAAAAACTATTACGACTCTCAAGTTTATCGGCAAAGTCGCTATCTTCCTCCACATTAATACGATTATTCATTTTAGTCCAATCTTGAGCACATATGAGAGCTTCCACCATATTAGGAGACAATGAACTCCTAAATACATCAAGAATGCGCCCTCCCGTGCTAAATGCGGACTCCGAAGCAACGATAGAAATGGGAATAGCCAACACATCACGGGCAATACGTGCAAAGATGGGGAATCTTGCACTATTAACTTTCCACCATCCCAAAATGTCAAAATTATCATTGGCTTCTTCTACATCTTCATTTAGATACTTATCCAATTCCGATTTATCTCCAAGTACTCCTCCAGTTCGACGCTTTTTGAACTTATCCGCAAGTCTATTTCTATTTTGGGATTCCATTGCATTAGAACATTGGGATGACATATTACTTAAACTTGATTTTCCACTTTCTTGATTAGAAAATTATTTTTTTTACTCAGTAAACAAATCCTCCATTGTTCTCTTGACACCATCGACAATCTCCATCCCCGTGGCCGCGTTAATTACTTGATATTCTAAATCTCTATCTTCATTATCAATGTCAAAATGAAGATCTACTTCCATGCCCTCCAATGGATCTTCAACTTGACTTTCACCATCTCTCCATACATTTGTTCTAAACCAAATTGAACAAAACTCAACTTATAACGAGGATCAAGCACAACGGGAATATACAACATGTTCATCTTTGTAACATTTCCCCAATAGTTATCATATTTTCTTTTCATTGCTTTGGCCATTCTTTGTAATTCTCTATCATTACTTCCTTCCCACTCATCCAAAATAATATAAGTGTCACTTATTTCATGAAATGCATTATTTAATGTGACATAAGATGACCCCGAAATACGAACAGTTAGATTATAAAAGTGTTCTAAGAATCTCACAAACAATTTAGCCCCAATGTTCGAAAAAGCTAAAAGCGGTACAAGGCGTTTTTCTCCGTTCGAGGCGAGGCGTAAGCCTCGAGGCGGAGTGAGGCGGAGGCCTTGATTTTAAGACCTAAAAGTCCCCAAAAAATTATACAAAAATGCTAATAAAATCATAAAATAATCCATCATTATAATCAAGGTCATAAAAGACATAAATAATCAACGTCACATTAATGTATCATTACAAAATATGAAAACAACATAATATCATCAACTACTTATATAGTGATCATCCATCACTATATAAGTAGTGTATCATTCGTGTCCAGCGGCCTGAAAAAAGGATCAAATCCACCATCATCATCCCCACCATCATCATCATCCCTATCATCACTAAGAGGATCCTCCATGGAATCATCATCGTATCTAATAGCTCTATCATCCTCCTCATTGTCAGTGCTAAGATCCTCAAACTCCGGTTCTTCATCTACCAATTGCAATCCCTTCCCTTTATCTATAAATAAACAAGTGAGTATATATTTAATCTAAATGAGTATGTTTTTTTAAAAAACACTTTAAAGACAAATGAGTAATGACATTAACCTTTTGTTTTAGTTTTTGACTGCAAAGTCTTTCTCTTTCTCTTTTGACTTCCTTGTTTACTACTTGTTCCTTGAGTCCCTTTCCCTCTGCGTGTAATCTCCCTCACGTTAGTCTCTTCTCCTCCAATTGTCTTTTCATTCCCATGAGTTTCTTCACCCTCCTCAATATCATCATTCCCATAAGTCACTCCTGATATATTTTCATCATTTTCCCCCGCAACCCACTCATTATCAGATGGCACACTATCAACAACCAATGGATCCTCTTCTTGTGTTAGTGCCTTTTTTTTGATGTGCCGATCTTTCAATTTTTTATTATACATAACGTAAGTCAATGAGTTAAGCCTGGATGCGGACAGTCGATTCCTTCGCTTTGTATGTATCTATATTAATTACAAGTAATTGAGTATTAGTGAGATCCAATGATTGAGAATATAAATGATTTATATCTAATAAATACCTGACTGAAAGTACTCCAATTACGCTCACACGCCGAAGATGAGCAAGTTAAGCTCAAAATCTTTACTGCAAAGTTTCTTAATTCTGGAGCTTCATCTCCATATGCGATCCACCAATCAGCTGGATCAATATTAAAACATATATCAATCTGTCCAAGACCACGTTTAATCAAAATGAAAGCATATACATTCATTAATCGCATTTGACTTACCGGGAGCACGTTTCTTACAAGTGTTTTTGGCATTTGTGTAGCCAAATAAGCCTTGTCTCAATCGGAATGCATCCAATTGCAAATCAGCTTTCTCTCTTTCCTCGGAGTTAGGAATAAGCTTGTCCATACAAGCGTACAATCCCACCTTAACTTCCACATTGGCACAGAAATTGTCATCATAATGAAAATGAGGATTCAAAAAATATGCAGCAGCGTGCAAATGCCGATGCAACTGATTGTCCCACTTAGCATCTATTATGCTCCATATCTCTTTATAGGCCCCCTCCTCATTATCCAAATTTTTTGCAATCTCTTCTTTCGCGTTGTCCATGGCACCATATAAAAATCCCATTCCCGGCACCTTTTCTGAATCTGTCATCCTCAATACACTTACGAGAGGTTTTGTGGTCTTAATTGCATATCCCACACTACCCCAAAAATTCCTATCGCTCAGAATGATTTTTCTCGCCTCTCTACCTTCAGGTTTTTTTGCCCAACTACAATTTGCCCACTCCCTAGATGTAAACATAGCCTTCAAAGGCTGTCTCAAACTATGCATACTCTGCAAAGTTAAATAAGCAGTGGCAAATCTAGTGGCGGCTGGCCGAACAAGGTATTTATTAGTGTTGGCCCTCATCAATGCCAATACCCATCCATGATTATATATGAAGTTGCTTACCTACAATTACATAATGGCATTCATCGCAAATTAATAATAATTCAAGTATTCATTGAATAAAAAAAATTATAAACAAATAAAAATAAAAATAGTAATTACCTTCTTGGCCTTGGTCAAAGCATTTTTATGTTGAGGCAACTCTCCAAGCTTCTCAAGCATCAAATCGATGCAATGCGCGGCACACGGTGTCCACCACATACGTGGCCTCTTCTCCATTAACATTCTCCCCGCCGCCTTATAATTAGATGCATTGTCAGTGACTACTTGAATAACAAGGTCTTCTCCCACTTCCTCAACAACCTCATCAAGTAGTTTAAACATCAAATTAGCATCTTTAACTGCATCAAATGCATCAACAGACTTTAAAAATATTGTGCCATGGGGGTTGTTTATAAGAAAATTTATTAGTTGTCTTCCCCTAATATCTTTCCAACCATCCGACAAGATTGACACCCCCGTATGTGACCAAGTCTTCTTTACCTCCTCAACAAAGGCCTTTGTAGTCTTCTCTTCCTCCTTCAATACCCAAGAGCTAAGGTCGTATGGAGTGGGAGGTTTCAAACCACGACCATAGTTCCCAATTGAGCGGCACATATTTAAAAATGAATGACTGCCTGCAGCATTAAAGGGAATCCCGTTTTCAAAGAAGAATCTACCAATATCAAGACAGACTGCATTACGAGCCTCCTTTGAAAATACGGTACGATTTGTTGTAGCATCATCATCAGCAGCATCAACATCTACAACAAATCTGTCCATGGGTCCCCGAACTCCCCTCGCGGAGGCACTACCCACACTTGAACCTCCCAAGGATGGATGCCCACTATAATAAGACCCACTTTGTATTTTTTCAGCTTCATTTCTTTGTCTTTCCTCTTTTGAGTCAACACTTTTCTTCATCAAAGACGCAAGCTCTTCCTTCACTTCACTTGGTACTTTTTTGCAAGCCTCAACGTTACTATGATTACCGACAAGATGATTTTTCAGCCTTGTAATCCCTCCTTTACAAATTTTTTTACAAAAATTGCATTCCACATATAAATGAGATTTATTAACTCCAGGAGCTTCAGTGCCATATTTCCAAGCTGGATCTTTCTTACCCATAATAATAATTCACTGTCTGTAATAAAAAAAAATGAACATATTTTTAAATGAAGTGAATTGTCCATACAAATACATATATATTATAATATATATATATATATATATATAAAGGAAATAGCAAATGAATGAAATTTTGACATAATGTTGCTTGGGTTTTCAACTGTGAAAAGTGCAGAGTAATGTCATTAAATTGTAATACTTATGATTATTGAACAAAACCGACAGATATAAAGATATTGCAGATTTGCAGTAAAAAGGTAAAGAAGAAATAGCATAATTTAATATAGAAAAGATCTTGTAGTTCATGAATTTTGACAATGATGACCACATCAAATCTTTCCACAAGCAAAAAGAAATTGGAAAGACTGTTTTGTTTCCAACTTTTGACGCAAATGATCAAGAAATTAAAAGCATTTACCTTTCCATATTTGTTTTTGTTGCACAAAGACTGTTTTCATGTGACAATTGCAAAGAAAATACATAAGCCACTAAAGTTCAATGTATAATAACATTTCAAGACATATATATGTTTGACAATAACCAGGGTTTCCACTGTTGGGATATATAATAATATATATTATTTATATATATATATATATATATATATATTATAATATATATTATTTATATTATTTATATATATACATATAAATAATATATATTATAATATATATATTTTTAAATAATATATATTATAATATATATATAAATAAATAATAATATATATTATAATATATATATTATAATATATATATATATATATATATATATATATTATTATATATCCCAACAGGCCATCAGAAGCCAGAAGAAATAAAGTGGAGATGAAGGTTAACCAAAAAGAAAAAGAGACGAAGCAGTAAAGTGGAACTGTGGAAGAAATACATACCTGTCGGCTGCCGATCGGAGTCTCTCGCTTGTCCCAGTCGCCGACTAAGCCTGTCGCAGTCGTCGCCTTCTTCTGTCGCCTTCGCAGCCTTCGTCGTCGCCAACTCAGCTTCTCGCAACTCGCAAGTCGATCGACTTCGCCTCCTCACTTCTCAGCCTCGACTTCTCAGTACGATCTTCTTCTTTGCTCACGCCTTTGACTAGGGCTCATGACTTAGGCTCACGACGTCGTTCTGTTTTTTTTTTTTAACCCATTTCCAATTTGTGTCTGATTGAATCAAGGCTTCCGCCTTTTTACGCCTTGAGGCGCATCGCTACGAGGCGCAAGCCTCGGCCGGATAAGGCGTGCGACTCTGCTTTTCTGTCAAAGGCGTAGGCCTCGCCTCAGCCATGCTCCGCCTCGCAACGAGGCGCGCCTTGAGGCGTGCGCCTCGATCGCTTTTTCGAACATTGTTTAGCCCTATTCCAATCCGAGTCCGTTGGAATGTTCCCCCCCCCCCCAATCTCTTTTTTAAAGCCACGATCTTTAAATCCAAACCGATCAAAAGCTTCTTTGTACTTTAAGGTCGAACTTAACATCAAGTAAGTAGAGTTCCATCTAGTTGAAAAATCTAGACTTAATCCTTTCTTTTTTTCAAGACCACAATAATCAATACAATCCCTAAATGACGTAAACCTAGCCGGAGATTGTTTTGCATACTTCATTGCACGCCTAATTGTCTCAACAGATTTCTCAATCAACTTCAACCCATCATTCACTACAAGATTAATAATATGAGCTATACATCTCATGTGAATGAACTTACCACTCAAGACATTGGTTTTCCAAGATATACATCTCTCTCTCAAGTAAGCCGTTGCGGTATCATTTGAGCTAGCATTGTCTATAGTGAGTGTCATAACCTTAAAAAGTCCCCACTCTTTTAGACAACACTCAATCATTTCCCCAATGTCCTTCCCCTTATGACTTGTGATGATTCGAAAATTTAAGATTTTCTTATGCAATTTCCAATTTTCATCAATAAAATGTGCAGTAACACACATATAATTCAAGCGTTGATTGGAAGTCCCAGAATCAGTAGTGAGGCAAACACATTCACAATTTTTTCTACGGATTGTTTTCAGCTTAATTTTCTCATTATCATACAAACGAATGCAATATCTAGCAAATGTAAAACGTGAAGGCAACTGAAACCGAGGACATGCAACTTGCATAAGCCGTTTAAAACTCTCCTTCTCAACATGTTTGAAAGGAAGCTCATAAACAATAAGATGGTAAGTCACGGCTGCCCTAACAGCTTCTTAGTCAAACCTCCAAGCGGTGAGCGCACCCTCACCTGCCCCTCCCTCCCCCTCACCCTCTTTAATCCCTACAAGCTGGGGTTGAGATTTATCCATGTTGTTAGGATTTTTTTACAGGTTCTAAAGTGATTTCTTAAAACAGCAGTGCCATTAGAAGATGTATCAGCAGCTAATTCTTTTTCACAATAAGTGCACTTACCTTTGATGACAGTACCATCCTTAACATTAATTGGGATCCCTCAGTCCACACCTTGGATCTAGGTGTCATCCTCTTTCTTTGCATCTTAACACTTTCTGACTGTCCTGTAGTCTTTGTACTTGTCGTGGTTTCCTTTGACCCGGTCTCAATATTGGTGGGAACAGGAACACTGCCACCCGACTCATTCCCATCTCCAATTGCATCAAGGTCAGGCTCTTCTATATCATCCACCATTTGCAAATCATTTAAAACACTTCTTGACATCATCTGAAAATTTCAAACAAACCAAATTAGATTAACAAAGAAGTAAATTAACACACTGACACACACATATATATAACTGCGGCTAATAGATTATATTGTGTAATTTTCCCAGTACCCACTGACTCGCTGAATGAAGTTGAACTTAACCTTGACTATTATGTGACGTATTAATGCAGATGCCGGCAGAAATTCGTGGAAAAATTCAGGGCATATGCACAAAAATGAGCTTGGACAGTGGAAAAGCAATGAAGGAACTAGCTTATGCAATCAAAACAATGAGTAAACCATCTTCTGAATCCCATGTTGCAAATTCAAAAGCAGCTGCTGAATCTTACTAATTGAGATAGTATCGTGTGTGGAAAAAATAGAAGAATCTGTACATGAGCTCGCTGTGCTTGCACAATTCAATAGAGTAGACTCAAATGTAGAAATCTCTAACTGTAATGATGTCTGCTAAGATTTATATTTCCCCAAGTTGTGATTTCATATTGATTTTGATGTATATGCACAAATACAACCTGCAAAGTATACTATTTTTCTAATTACATTCAAAATTTTACCATAACTTATCCATATTTTCAGCACCATCTAAAAATTTTGCCAAAAAATCAACAACAAAAAAATGACCCCAACTTTGCAGGAAG
Organism: Aralia elata; assembly: GCA_034770075.1. NCBI lineage: Eukaryota > Viridiplantae > Streptophyta > Magnoliopsida > Apiales > Araliaceae > Aralia > Aralia elata. Next base: position 68,080,906 of record CM068380.1, on the reverse strand, counting down.
GAGATGCATAAAACCATTCTTCTTCTGGGTGCTGTACTAATTTGTTACTGCAATAACTACAATGAAATTGCAGTCCTAGTTGAAAATTTTCTTTTAGGACCCTGCTATAATCAATGGTGTCACCTTTACATTATGTTACTTCATCTGTCACATGGCATTCACAGCAGTGACAGCACCTAGAATTCTAGATTCACTAGTATCCAATTGAGTGTTCATACAACATAGTCAAGGGCCATGGGCCCATAACTTTTCACTAAATAGATGCAATCAAATAACCAAAATTCACTGAACTCAAAATTTACTACCTTCAACATTTCACAGCATCAAAAGTAGCCGCAGGTGTATGACTTATGGGTGATCAATCATTTGACAGAAAGTAGCCAACACAAACAGACATGAGTACAGGACAACCAAACACAGACTCGTTACACTCGTAGAAGGAGGAAGGAACCATAACAATTCATACATCAATGATCAAACACATCAAACAATTTGTGAATTACCTGCTTGGAAGTTGGAAGTCTAGGACTCGAGCCTCGAGTCGAGGTGTTCACTGTTCAGACTTTAGAGACCGTAAGTCGTGACTCGTGAGAAATGAGTCGCAGAGAGACCAGAGGTCGAGGCCGGAGTGGGGGAGACGAGTCGCGATTTGCGATTTGCGAAGTTGCGGCTGTGGAGAGAGGCGGAATTGAGAATTTGGGATTTAGGGATTTGGGTTAGGGCAGTCGGCAGAGCCCAGAGAGCAGAGTGAGTAAGTCTTAAGAGTTATCAATTAAGTCTTAATTTTTTTAAGTATCTATTTGGTTATTCGGTTAACCGAATACTACAATTTCAGTATTGAAACCCAAACACCGGATAGTAAAATGGATATAACCGAATTAAAGGAAAAAAAAAAGGAATAACCGAAAAAATTCGATTATTCGGTTTTACCCGTATTTTTCTCAGCCCTAGCCTTGGCAACATGCAGAAACTAGAAAAAACAGAACAATGCAATATATTTAGATGCAAAATAAGGAGATAAACCTCAATTTATCTATCTTAGGGAAAATATAAAGAATCAAAACAAGATGTGGGTCTCACTAATAGAGGTCATTGGGAAGAGGTGGGACGAGTTCCTATAGATGCAATCTAGAGTTGGCAAAATTGTGAACTTACCCATTAACCCGTCCACCAACCCATGATTAAATGGGTAAGACTATCCACTTATTTTTAAATGGTTATTAATGGGTTGGGTTTTTATTGGGTAATTAAATAAATGGGTTGAATCATGGGTCGATATGTGGGTAAATTACATCAACGCTGCCGACTCTCCATCTCTAATCTCTATAACTATCAATAAGCAGACATGGCGGAGGCAAACAAGAACAGCCCTTTCGGCTCCCTCACATGTAATGTGGAGGATTCTATTATTTACACATTTACGCATCTCCAATCAATTGTCATCATTCCCATTGTTTTTGTATTTATTGTCAGTAATTTCGGTGATTAATCTTCGTTGCAATATATATATATATATATATATATATATATATATATACACACACACACACACATGATATAGATATGTAACACACACTACACAAGAGTAAAAAGAAAAGGGAAATAGAAGAAAGTTGATCATCCGTTCCGATACTCCCGAACTAGCTACGAAGACCCTAACCAAAAATCAGTGTTCTAAATATCGTTAGGCGGACCTAGGTGGCAAAGGTGGCGCCTAGCGCTTAGGCAGTGCCTAGGCATTTTCCTCAGCAGACTAGGCATTTTCTTAGGTACTCTCATTTATTTATTTTTTGATTGTACATACTTGTTATACTATAAAAAAACACATAGTAGATTTAGTTTTTTAAAATTTTACATGAAATATTACCAAAAAAAAATTTTTAAGACTTAACAAATTCATTTAAGTTATATTAGAGCTTCAAAGTAGAGATTTATTTCTGCCTAGGAAGGGGCCTAGGTGTCCAGCCAAATCGAGGCGGACCGCCTAACGCCTAGGCGGGGATTTTTAGAACACTACCAGAAACATGATTTGTTGTTACTGTTTAAAATATTAAAAAATTAAGTTGTGGTTTTTATATGGGTTGATGGGTTTGACCGATATCCATTTAAAATTATCCATATTCAACCCATTGAATATTATCCATTTATTACCAGCCCATTATTGATCCATTACCCACTAAATTAACCCATTTGCCACCTCTAATGCAATCCAAGGTAAAAAGTATTTGTTGCTCTCCAAAGCCGCCCGCCCAACCCCATTCTAATGGTATCCAAAAATAAACTCATACAACTGATGTTAGGGTGAAAAATAGGAGGAAAAGATAGCTACCACTAAACCCATATGTTAGACACTGCCTATTTTTCCAAGTTGTAAAAACTTTTACATTAGTAGACATTCAATATCCCAAATTACTTTTGGTAACCTTTTTTGGATAAACGAAGAAATTGTTTATTAGATGAAAAGAGAGATTACAAGTATACAGGTGACAAGTAGTGATGCAGAGGAATAAAAGGACAAAAAGAAGAATAATTAAGCGAGATAAAAAGAAGGGGTAGCAACAGCCAGCCGTAAATACTAGAAAGACGATGGATCGAAGCCGCAATGCATCACCAACTAGAGGGGTTAACAATGTCTGGAGTAAAAGAAGGTGACAACTCAGATATGAGAAGCGATATGCAATTATTTGTGCTCTGCTTCTTGTTCTTCTTTTCTTTTTCAAGTGAACTTATCTCCGATTAGGATGAAGTTTAGGCTTGATATGTTGTTTTATGATGGGCTATGCAAGTTGATGATGTGACGCTCCGATGTAGATAGTTGATTCCAACAAAGATAGTGGATTTCGACGATCGATTTTTTGGTAGTTGAATTTTTATTTTATTTTTTTGGGGATCAACAATAGATATTTAGATATAGTGAAATTTGGGTTTTTTTTAGGTTGTTTTAGGCGGTGATTGAGGCTTTCTTTGGTGGAGACTGGAGTTGGATGGTGATCGGTTGTAGGTAATTTGTGATGTGATTTTGGGACAGGAGGCTAGGGTTAGGGTTTTGGTTATGGTTGTGTTTAGTTGAGCCTTGTGTGTGAGTGGGTGCAATGTTCGAAAAAGCGATCGAGGCGTACGCCTCAAGGCGCGCCTCGTAGCGAGGCGGAGCAGGACTGTGGCGAAGCCTACGCCTTTGAGGGAAAAGAAGAGTCGCACGCTATATTTCGCTGAGGCTTGCGCCTTGTGGCGATGCGCCTCAAGGTGTAACAAGGCGTAAGCCTTGATTCCATCAGACACAATTTAAAAGTGGGTTTAAAAAAAAAGCAGAACGACGTCGTGAGAAGAAGCTTACTGTAAAAAAGCAGAACGAAGTAGTGAGCCCTAGTCCAAGTCGCAGCAAAGAAGAAGATCGAACTGAGTAGTCGAGGCTGCGAAGTGAGAAGGCAAGTCGATCGACTTGCGAGAGGCTGCGACGGCGACAGAAGAAGGCGGCGACTGCGACAGAAGAAGAAGGCGACTGCGAGAGGCGGCGACTGCGACGGCGAGAGACTCCGACCGGCAGCCGGCAGGTATTTCATTTTTTCTTCCACTTTACTGGTTCGATTTTTTTTTTTTGGGTTAACTTCTTTCTGGGTTCTGCTGGCCTGTTGGGTAATTGGGTTATATATATATATATTATTAATATATGCATATGTTGGGAATCCCCTGAATAGTGAATATCATGTTAAAGATCTTTAATCATCTCTCTCTCCGTAACTGTTTGCTCAAGTTATATATATAAAAATAACTTAAATATTAAAAATATTTGATTGAATGTATATAAAATCAATAGATTAATATTTTAAAATATTTTTAAAAAAATTGATTAAAAATATTTTTAAACTATCAGATTTTATAAAAAAAAATATTTGATTGTATGCAGTATGTATATAAAATCAATAGATTAATATTTTTAAATATTTTAAAAAAATTTGATTAAAAATATTTTTAAACTATCAGATTTTATAAAATATTCAAATTAAATGATCTGAACATTAAAAATATTTGATTGTATGCAGTATGTATATAAAAGCAATAGATTAATATTTTAAATATTTTAAAAAAATTTGATTAAAAATATTTTTAAACTATCAGATTTTATAAAATATTCAAATTAAATGATCTGAACATTAAAAATATTTGATTGTATGCAGTATCAAGTATGTATATAAAAGCAATAGATTAATATTTTAAATATTTTAAAAAAAATTGATTAAAAATATTTTTAAACTATCAGATTTTATAAAATATTCAAATCAAATGATCCTCACATTAAAAATATTTGATTGTATGCAGTATGTATATTTATTTTTCCGTACCTGTTTCCAACTTGGGATATGTATAATGTATGTTTATATATATTTATATATGTATATATTATAATATATATTATTTATATATGTATAAATTTATACATATATAAATAATATATATTATAATATATAAATATATATATACATACATACATGTTGATATACAAATGTATTTGTATGGACAATTCACTTCATTTAAAAATATGTTCATTTTTTTTTATTACAGACAGTGAATTGTTATTATGGGTAAAAAAAGATCCAACTTGGAAATATGGCACTGAAGCTCCTGGAGTTAATAAATCTCATTTATATGTGGAATGCAATTTTTGTAAAAAAATTTGTAAAGGAGGGATTACAAGGCTGAAAAATCATCTTGTCGGTAATCATAGTAACGTTGAGGCTTGCAAAAAAGTACCAAGTGAAGTGAAGGAAGAAGAGCTTGCGTCTTTGATGAAGAAAAGTGTTGACTCAAAAGAGGAAAGACAAAGAAATGAAGCTGAAAAAATACAAAGTGGGTCTTATTATAGTGGGCATCCATCCTTGGGAGGTTCAAGTGTGGGTAGTGCCTCCGCGAGGGGAGTTCGGGGACCCATGGACAGATTTGTTGTAGATGTTGATGTTGCTGATGATGATGCTACAACAAATCGTACCGTATTTTCAAAGGAGGCTCGTAATGCAGTCTGTCTTGATATTGGTAGATTCTTCTTTGAAAACGGTATTCCCTTTAATGCTGCAGGCAGTCATTCATTTTTAAATATGTGCCGCTCAATTGGGAATTATGGTCGTGGTTTGAAACCCCCCACTCCATACGACCTTAGCTCTTGGGTATTGAAGGAGGAAGAGAAGACTACAAAGGCCTTTGTTGAGGAGGTAAAGAAGACTTGGTCACATACGGGGGTGTCAATCTTGTCGGATGGTTGGAAAGATATTAAGGGAAGACAACTAATAAATTTTCTTGTAAACAACCCCCATGGCACAGTATTTTTAAAATCTGTTGATGCATCTGATGCAGTTAAAGATGCTAATTTGATGTTTAAACTACTTGATGAGGTTGTTGAGGAAGTGGGAGAAGACCTTGTTATTCAAGTAGTCACTGACAATGCATCTAATTATAAGGCGGCGGGGAGAATGTTAATGGAGAAGAGGCCACGTATGTGGTGGACACCGTGTGCCGCGCATTGCATCGATTTGATGCTTGAGAAGCTTAGAGAGTTGCCTCAACATAAAAATGCTTTGACCAAGGCCAAGAAGGTAAAAACTTTTTTTATTTTTATTTGTTTATAATTTTTTTTATTCAATGAATACTTGAATTATTATTAATTTGTGATGAATGTCATTATGTAATTGTAGGTAAGCAACTTCATATATAATCATGGATGGGTATTGGCATTGATGAGGGCCAACACTAATAAATACCTTGTTCGGCCAGCCGCCACTAGATTTGCCACTGCTTATTTAACTTTGCAGAGTATGCATAGTTTGAGACAGCCTTTGGAGGCTATGTTTACATCTAGGGAGTGGGCAAATTGTAGTTGGGCAAAAAAACCTGAAGGTAGAGTGGCGAGAAAAATCATTCTGAGCGATAGGAATTTTTGGGGTAGTGTGGGATATGCAATTAAGACCACAAAACCTCTCGTAAGTGTATTGAGGATGACAGATTCAGAAAAGGTGTCGGGAATGGGATTTTTATATGGTGCCATGGACAACGCGAAAGAAGAGATTGCAAAAAATTCTCCGAGGAAAGAGAGAAAGCTGATTTGCAATTGGATGCATTCCGATTGAGACAAGGCTTATTTGGCTACACAAATGCCAAAAACACTTGTAAGAAACGTGCTCCCGATAAGTCAAATGCGATTAATGAATGTATATGCTTTCATTTTGATTAAACGTGGTCTTGGTCAGATTGATATATGTTTTAATATTGATCCAACTGATTGGTGGATCGCATATGGAGATGAAGCTCCAGAATTAAGAAACTTTGCAGTAAAGATTTTGAGCTTAACTTGCTCATCTTCGGCGTGTGAGCGTAATTGGAGTACTTTCAGTCAGGTATTTATTAGATATAAATCATTTATATTCTCAATCATTGGATCTCACTAATACTCAATTACTTGTAATTAATATAGATACATACAAAGAGAAGGAATCGACTGTCCGCATCCAGGCTTAACTCATTGGCTTACGTTATGTATAATAAAAAATTGAAAGATCGGCACATCAAAAAAAAGGCACTAACAGAAGAAGAGGATCCATTGGTTGTTGATAGTGTGCCATCTGATAATGAGTGGGTTGCGGGGGAAAATGATGAAAATATATCGGGAGTGACTTATGGGAATGATGATATTGAGGAGGGTGAAGGAACTCATGGGAATGAAAAGACAATTGGAGGAGAAGAGACTAGCGTGAGGGAGAGTACACTTAGAGGGAAAGGGACTCAAGGAACAAGTAGTAAACAAGGAAGTCAAAAGAGAAAGAGAAAGACTTTGCAGTCAAAAACTAAAACAAAAGGTTAGTGTCATTACTCATTTGTCTTTAAAGTGTTCTTTAAAAAAACATACTCATTTAGATTAAATATATACTCACTTGTTTATTTATAGATAAAGGGAAGGGATTGCAATTGGTAGATGAAGAACCGGAGTTTGAGGATCTTAGCACTGACAATGAGGAGGATGACAGAGCTATTAGATACGATGATGATTCCATGGAGGATCCTCTTAGTGATGATAGGGATGATGATGATGGTGGGGATGATGATCAAGGATTTGATCCTTTTTTCAGGCCGCTGGATACGAATGATACACTACTTATATAGTCACTATATAAGTAGTTGATGATATTATGTTGTTTTCATGTTTTGTAATGATACATTAATGTGACGTTGATTATTTATGTCTTTTATGTATTTTATTATAAATTTATAATGATGGATTATTTTATGATTATATTAGCATTTTTGTATAATTTTTTGGGGACTTTTAGGTCTTAAAATCAAGGCTTCCGCCTCGCTCCGCCTCGAGGCTTACGCCTCGCCTCGAACGGAGAAAAACGCCTCGTACCGCTTTTAGCTTTTTCGAACATTGAGTGGGTGTAATGCCTATTTGCAGATATGGTGATGACGATGCTTGATGAATTGTGTTGTGCTACTACTACTTAAGGGATGACCGGTAGTCAGTGGTTATTGGTAGGTAAGAAAGCAGAACTTAGCTTTGATACTGCTTGATACAGGACATGAATGGAGGAAGGAATAGAGGGGATAAAAATAACTAGGCAACAAAAGTACAACGATTAATTCATTAACAATCAATTAAATGTATTTCAATTTAAAGATAACATCACTTATATAGAACAAATAGAACCCAAAAACTTAGCAACAAGGGTAGGCAGTATAGCAGAATTTAGATTTGACACCACTTCATACAAGACAAGAATGGAGGAAGGAATAAAAGGGATAAAAAAAACTAGGCGACAAAAGCACAAAGCTTAATTCATTACTAAACTCTACATCTCGGTAACTGTAATGATGAAACTCAAAAGTTTATCCACCACGATTATCAAATTACAGGTTTGATTACAATAGAACAGTACGATGTTAAAACTCGGGGGTTTATCCACCACCAATAAATTAGATAAACTACACTTCAACTAATCATACTCGCTAAGTTACTCCTACACATAAGATAGAGAGAATACTTTGTCCATTGTTGTTGTTGATGATGTCTTGGATCGATATCTTCCACCAATTCTTCTCACTGCTCTTATAATTATGGAGATTGATAACTTCCGATAATTGATCGCTATTAATCCCCACATTCTCCACAACTGCTGTTTACTTGTCAGTTATGAACCACATTCTTAAATGTTTATTTCTTAATCAATTTGTCCATCTCAGTGTCTTCATCTAGCTTCCCTGGTCATTAATAGGGCCAAAAGACTATTTTCCCCTTAATTAATAATTATTTACTAGCTTATAAGATGGGGTATTCTTGTAATATGTTCAGCACTTCAACTAATGATTAATTTTACTATATAACAAAATTATGATCCAAAGAGATGGTTTGATATTTGAAAAATCATGAAACTATGTTCAACTATCATTTCTTTTGTGGAATCAAATTTTAGACAGTAAGCCCTTTGAGCACTTATTCATGTGTGAACAAAGAAATACAGTCAGACACAAAAGAAAGAAAACTGAGACCGCATGCATCTTTGAATGTTAATCCTCTTCCTCGTAGAAAAAAGAGGCAAGGCATAATTGTCATGGCGTCTCCATAGTGTCGCCTAGGCATCGTGGCACTGGAGAAGGGCAAGACGACGTCTTGGACATCGAGCTGCCAAGGCTCACGTCTTGGTAGCTGGCCCAAGTTATGTGATTAAGTCATTTTTTACCCGTGACTCATCATAACCCATGACCCTACTCCTTTGAATGAGAGTAATGCTCGTGAGGGAGATGGAAATGATTTCATACTTGATGAATTTGCTAGAGCTATGACTACAGACTAGGGTAGAGAGTGGAGACTTTAATTTTGGCTTGATGTGTGGTGTAATTTATTACTTATGCCTTGTAATGTGTGATGGGTGATGACTTGATTGATTCTTTATTTTTTATGTGGTGTTTGTTGACTTGTTCTACTAGTTTTTAATGTCAAGTGTTTTATTTTTGAATTTTGATTGTAAAGTAATCATATAGTTGTGTTTTTAATGGTATTCCATGGTAGGCGCCCTATCGCCTAGGTGTTTTGGCAGTCAACTACTGTCGCGTCTAGCCGTGGCGCCGTAACAACTATGAATATACGTTTCTTGTCCTCATTTGAAGTACCATCTCCACAAGCTTATGGAGCACAAATTAAATTTAACGCTGAGGAGAAGATTTAATTTTCCAAAGTCAAAAAGCTTCAGGGTGCAGACCATGAGCTAGAAACAAAATATCTTATATGAAGAAACAAAGAAGGTTTTGAACTAAGTGCATTGATACAATGGATATAAATTTGAATCAGATACGAAATCCCAAATGCTTAGTAAACTAAGCTTTTATAAATAATGGTGTCATTATTTATTGTGAATTGCCATAACTGATTACTAATTTAAAAAAATAGAAATAAATAACTGAATGCAATAAGAAATCCAGCCTATCATATATGGCAAGGAGAATTGAAAAATTAGTGGCTGACAGTTGATTAAGGTTCTAACAGTAATGAATGATCAATTATCATGAAAACTCAAGGACTCTGAGAAAAGAGTACCAGTCCAACAGGTTAAACAGCAAGGCCTTTTTCTTTAGCTTTCTTCAGCCATTTGAGAGTTCCCTCTAATGTTGAGTAAGCAGAAACATCTGTCAGACTCTTACTCTCCACAGCATAGTCAAATACTTCATAAGCCTCAGAAACCCTTCCGTTCCTACAAAGTGCCCTCACAAAGGTCCCATACGAACCTGTTTCAAGCTTCATATCACCTGCTTTCATTACTCCAAATAATTCGATACCCTTCTCCAACAATCTTGCTTTACACAACCCATGAAGCAATGTATTGTATGTGCACGAATTAGGGCTACATCCCTTCTCTTCCATCTCCCCCAACAATTTCAATGCACCCAATGCATTCCCCTCCCTACACATCCCATTCATCAACGACGTATAAGTAACTGCATCTGGAAAATGACCCATTTCAGCCATTATATTCAAAAACTTCCTTGCATCCTTAACCCTCCCTGATTTCGACAACCCATAAATCAAAGTATTGAAAGTCACAATATCAGGCTTAACTCCTTCGTCCTCCATCGTCTTATAAACCTTTAAAACCTCACCTCCTTGACTCAACATACAATAACCCTTCATAATTGTGTTGTAAACATAACAATCAGGCTTAAACCCTTCCTCACTCAAAACACCTAACAACCGGGTGGCCTCACGAAGATTCTTGGTGTTACAGACATTATCGATCATGATTGTATATGTGACCAAATCAGGCTTTATATCGAATCCCTCCCTCATTTCTTTGATGAAACAATTGACAGTGCTCAAAGATCTGTTTTTGCACAAATGCTTGATGAGGAAGTTATAAGTATACGTATCCGGTGCGGAGTGTTTGAGGGATAATTCTTTGATGAGTTCAATGGCTTCTTCGGCCTTACCCCAAGAGCAGAGGGCACGGATAGCAATATCCGTGGTGACTTTATCGGGCGGAAATCCATGGGAGGCCATGAGATTGAGGGCTTTGTGGACAGAGAAGAGAGACGAAGAATCCGTTGACTTGCAGGAGTTGGATAGCAGGATGTGGTAAGTGGATCGGTCAGGGGAAAAGGGCGGGTGGGTTTTGATCATGTAATTGAGGAGAGAGAAAGAGTCTTGGACGGTGGAGATTGAGGAGAATGATTGAAGAATGGAGTTGTAGAATCTGAGGTCAAGTGGGAAATTGGGGGCGGTGTTGGTGGAGATGAGAGAATTGAAGAGGGATTTGGCGTCGGAGAGGTGAGGGGAATGGAAGGTGATTGCTGGGATTTGGGAGGTGGGAGGGGTTTTGGGTGGCGCGTGGTTTTTTTTGGGGAATTTCTTGGGGAAATGACGATGAGGAGCAATTTGAGCTTGGTTCGAAGATAGTTCAGGGTTTTTGATGAGTGTGGATACCGGGAATTTAGCTCCTCTCATAGATGGCGGTATCTTCCCCATTTTCCCTCTATTCCTCCTCCTCCTCCAGTTGATAGTTACAGTCTTGTTCCGGTTAGGGTTTTTGCAGGGTTTAAGAGGGAGAGAGCTGTTAGCCACGTTAGTAATAATCTTTTTGCAGAAGCAGAAATACAATAAAATTCAGAATTAACCCAAAATAAAACAAAGGGCTAATGACAAAACTGTCCCCCCAAGTTTGGACGAAAATCAATTTAATACTCAAAGTTTGGGAATATGCAATCAATACCTCTAAGTATTTTAAAACAACAAAAGTGTCCCTTTTGATCGGAAAATCTAATTTTTTGCCGGAAATGTACACGTGTCAGGCGAGAGGAGAGAGAAAATAATAAACAATAAATTTTTTTCTTTTATCAAATTTTTCTCTCCTCCTCCCCTTTCTCTCTCCTCTTTCCTTCTGCTTTTCTCTCTCCTCTCCCCCCTATTTCTTCCGTCTTCTCTCTTTCTCTCTCCTCTTCTCCTCCTTTTTTTTCTCTCTCCTCTTTCTCTCACCTCTTTGTTGGTCTCTCTCTTACTCCATTTTACTTAATTAATTGCTATTTTAATTTTTTAATTATATATTTGTATAAAATCATAATACATTTATGCATACATTTAAAATATATAATATATAAAAAAATATCAATAGTAAGAAAACAAAATTAAAAACAAGATCAAAACTTACTTAAAAAAATTAATTACAAAATCAAAAAAATTAAATAGATTCTTTTTCTTTTTTTCTTTATCAAATAGAACAAATTTGATAAAATTTTCCCAAAACGGAGTTGATAAAGAAAAAGGAAAAAAATAAGAAAAAAAATTAAATTTTTTAATTTAATTAAACGGAATCTAATTTTTTAAATTAAAATAAGAAAAAAATTTAATCTTTTTCTTAAATTAAAATATTTTTCTTAAATAGAGAAAAAAATTTCTTAAATTAAAATATTTTAATTAAATTAAAATATTTAATTAAAAAAATTTAATTTAATTAAATAGAACAAATTTGATAAAAATTTCCCTATTAAAAAATTTAATTTTTTTTCTTATTTTTTTTCTTTTTCTTTATCAACTCCGTTTTGGAAAAATTTTATCAAATTTGTTCTATTTGATAAAGAAAAAAAGAAAAAGAATCTATTTAATTTTTTGATTTTGTAATTAATTTTTTTAAGTAAGTTTTGATCTTGTTTTTAATTTTGTTTTCTTACTATTGATATTTTTTTTATGTATTATATATTTTAAATGTATGCATACATGTATTATGATTTTATACAAACATATAATTAAAAAATTAAAATAGCAATTAATTAAGTAAAATGGAGTAAGAGAGAGAGACCAACAAAGAGGTGAGAGAAAGAGGAGAGAGAAAAAAAAGAGGAGAAGAGGAGAGAGAAAGAGAGAAGACGGAAGAAATAGGGAGGGGAGAGGAGAGAGAAAAGTAGAAGGAAAGAGGAGAGAGAAAGGGGAGGAGGAGAGAGAAATTTGATAAAAAAAATATTGTTTATTATTTTCTCTCTCCTCTCGCCTGACACGTGTAAATTTCCGGCAAAAAATTGGATTTTTCGGCCAAAAGGGACACTTTTGTTGTTTTAAAATACTTAGAGGTATTGATTGCATATTCCCAAACTTTGAGTATCAAATTGATTTTCGTCCAAACTTGGGGTGACAGTTTTGTCATTAGCCCTAAAACAAATTTAACCTTAATACAATGGACGTTGAACACACTAGATTGTAGCTTTGAGGACTGTAAGAACAGTTTCCTTAAGACAATATTTGGCCGTGGCAGGACAAATTGTCTCCCAGGATACAACAATGCTCTGAAGCGAACTCTACCATGTGTAGAAAGATTAAGAACAAAGAAGAAAGCCTAAACTATTTTTTTTTCCAATATTTTTTTCCTCCAAAAAAAAAATCCACACTCTCTGCATCATGGGAGAATACTCTTATAACAAGAGTTGAGCGAGTAACTCCCAAATAACCAATTAATTCTATCATTGATGCCCACTAAGCCTTCATAAAGTAGACTATCAATTTCTCATTCATTATCATCCCCACTAAGCCTTCATAAAGTAGGCTCATTCGTTATCATCCGTTTCTCAACAATGCCCCACATGAATGAAAATTAAAAACAAAGGAATTCGATGTGGTGATAACTCTCTACAGTTGATATTAGCATAGGATAGGTAGGCATCAACCCTTGAACCTTCCCTTGTGAAGTATATTTACTTTACTGGCCGACTAGTAGACGTGATGTCCTTGAACTATTCTGTCGTTTGTGTAAACGATGATATACCTCACACAAATACCAACATAACACGGTTTTGGTTCTCATGGTTATGTTCATTATGGTCGTGAACATCTCCTGGTTCTGCAAGAATTGAAGAAAACTAAACTCATTAGTTTTCCTTGAAGCAACCCCACTTCATTCTCACATAGGTGATTTTATCTTTTTGTTCAGATTACTGACACACAAGAATCATTAAAAGCATAGCTTAACCTTATTCGATTTCATATCACTGTTTATAGATAAGGGTTAGACCCTACAATGATAATACATTGTCTATGCAATTAGGTTGTCCCATTGAACTTAGATTCTGGGATCTCCAGTCAACAAGGTTGAGTTTTCCTTCACATAGAATCTTTAAATATTTATGGCCATCAATCCCATTCTTCTTGATGTCGTTTCAACTTGATCTCGGTTTAAACCTTTGGTTAGCGGATCCACAATGTTATCCTTTGATTTTACATAATCAATAGAGATAACCCCCGTTGTGATCAGTTGCCTAACGGTATTGTGACGACGACGCATGTGTCTCGACTTACCGTTATACATCACGTTCTGTGCTCTTTTAATCGATGCTTGATTATCACAATATAAACAAATTGTGTGCACAGGCTTTGGCCATTCAGGAATATCCTCCAAGAAGTTTCGTAACCATTCGGCTTCTTCTCCGGTTTTATCCAGAGCTACAAACTCAGACTCCATCGTGGATCTGGTTATGATCGTTTGCCTTGAGGATTTCCAAGACACTGCTCCTCCTCCCAGAGTGAACACGTATCCACTTGTACCTTTGGAGTTCTTTATATCAGAAATCCAACTAGCATCAGAGAATCCTTCTAATACTGCAGGTTCTCTCGTATAGTGCAGTCCATAATTACGAGTGTATCTTAGATAACGAAGTATCCTAACGATAGCTTTCCAGTGGTTATCCCCTGGATTACTCGTGTATTTGCTTAAACTATTTACAATGAAAGCAATATCAGGTCTTGTACAAGTCATGAGATACATCAGACTGCCTATAATCATTGCATATTCTACTTGGTCAATGCTTTCACCTTTGTTTTTACAGAGGTGTTGGCTGATGTTTAGAGGAGTTCTAGCTTCACTAGAATCATTCTTACTGAACTTCCCAAGTATCTTGTCCACGTAATGTGACCGGGTTAAAATGAAACCATTAGGTGAACGCTTGATTTGGATTCCCAAAATCACATCAGCCAGTCACATATCTTTCATATCAAACTTAGAGTTTAACATGTCCTTAGTATTCTTCACCATATTTTCATTACTACCCACAATCAGTATGTCGTCAACATATAAACACAGAATAACATATCCTTTGTTTGTGATTTTGACATAAATACATTTATCACATTCGTTTATATTATAGCCATTAGCCATCATGACATCATCAAATTTATTATGCCATTGTTTTGGTGCTTGCTTTAGTCCATATAAGGACTTCACCAATTTACAAACTTTTCTTTCCTGACCTGGAACTACACAACCTTCAGGTTGTTCCATGTAGATCTCTTCATCAAGATTTCCATTCAAAAAGGCTGTCTTAACATCCATTTGATGTACTTCGAGATTCCGTAAAGCGACAGTAGCAAGTATCATCCTAATAGAGGTTATTCTCGACACTGGAGAATAAGTATCAAAGTAATCAAGGCCTTCCTTTTGTCTATATCCTTTTATAACCAATCTGGCCTTGTACTTATCAATTGTTCCATCTGCTTTCATTTTCCGTGTGAAAATCCATTTAGAACTTAGTGGTTTCGTTCCCAGAGGAAGGTCCACTAATTCCCATGTATGATTTTGCATAATGGAATCAATTTCACTTCTTATAGCCTCTTTTCATAAAGGACTATCTGTTGAATTTACAGCCTGACTGTAATTCTGAGGTTCAACCTCTAGCATATAGGTTAGAAAGTCTGGTCCAAAAGATTTTTCAACCCTTGCCCTTTTACTTCTTCTAGGCTCTACCTCTTCATTTCCTTTTACTTCAACTTCATGTTGAATGTCTTGACTGTCTTCATTAACAGTCTCAAGAGATCGTTTAGAACCCGATTCAATCTCTTCACGTTTGCATGGGAAAATGTGTTCAAAGAATGAAGCATTCTTTGATTCCATGAATGTGTTCTTGTGTATATCAGGATTCTTAGAATCATGAACAAAAAACTGATATGTGTTACTGTGAAGCGCATAACCAATGAAAATACAATCCACCATCTTTGGACCTATTTTCATTTTCTTTGGCAACAGAGCCAAAACTTTTGCAAGACACCCCCACACTTTTAAGTAGTTATAGGAAGGTCTTCTTCCTTTCCATAACTCATGTGGTGTCTTGTCTAATTTCTTATGAGGCACCTTATTTAAAAGGTAATTAGCTGATAAGACAGCTTCCCCCCACATGTTTTGTGGCAATCCAGAACTATTTAGCATCGCATTCATCATCTCTTTCAGAGTACGATTTTTGCGTTCCGCTACCCCATTAGATTGAGGGGAGTAAGGTGGAGTAACCTCATGAATAATACCATGTTGGGAGCAGAACTTACCAAATGGTTCAACGTATTCACCACCACGATCACTCCTTACCACCTTAATTTTCTTATTAAGTTGGTTTTCAACTTCCTGCTTATAAAGAACAAATTTCTCTAAAGCTTTATCTTTGCTTTTAAGCAAATATACATAGCAATATTTTGTACTATCATCAATAAAAGTGATAAAAAATTTATTACCCCCCCTTGTTTGGATAAATTTTAAATCACATACATCACTATGTATCAGATCAAGTGGTTCTGTATTTCTTTCAACTGTATGAAATGAAGATCTTGTTAATTTTGATTCAACACAAATTTCACATTTATGTTTATGATCAATTTGGAATGTTGGAATATGTTGTAAATTAATTAACCTGCGTAAGGTATTATAATTTACATGTCCAAGTCTACCATGCCATAAATTAAATGACTCAATGATATAAGCAGAAGAAGTATTATTCTTATTATTGATCATTGCTTTCGACTTGCTAGAGATGGCATTAATTTTCCACATGTCATTACACACATACCCCTTTCCCACATACATTCCCCCTTTTGACAAAACAAACTTGTCCGATTCAAATACCATCCTAAAACCATGAATGCTTAGGAGGCTACTAGATACAAGATTCTTCCTAATTTCAGGAACATAAAAAACTTTCTTCAAAGTCACTTCTTTTCCTGAAGTCATCTTCAGAATTACAGTACCACTTCCCTTGATCTTGGAAGTTGCAGCATTGCCCATGTAGAGCTTCTCCCCATTCTTGCTGGGAACCAGTTCAGCAAAGGAATCTTTGTCACAACAGACATGACGTGTGGCACCGATATCCAGCCACCATTCCCTTGGATTTGAGTCAACGAGGTTGACTTCAGAAATTACAGCACATAAGTTGATGTCAGACACTTCTCTAGCAATTTCTTCCACAACATGTGCTTCATTAGGCTTCAACTTTCTAGGCAGCCTACATTCAGAGGACTTGTGCCCAGCCTTGTTGCAATTGTAGCATTTTCCATTAAATTTTGGTTTCTTGGAAATGCCACCCTTAGGACCCAATTTGGACACAGATTGAGGTTTTTTTCCTTTCTTGGAGTCTTTCTTTACCTCCACCACATTCACCCTAGCCTCAGATTGGTGGGCAACGTTAGAAAATTTCTTCTCCGAGCCTTTGTTGTCTTCCTCAATTCGAAGTCTAACAATTAGTTCTTCAACTGTCATCTCCTTTCGCTTATGCTTAAGATAATTTGTGAAGTCTTTCCAACCAGGTGGTAACTTTTTAATAATATAAGCCACTTGAAAAGATTCACTAATTACCATACGTTCAGCATGAATCCCATGAATAATCAGCTGGAGTTCTTGAACTTGATTCACAACAGTTTTGGAATCAACCATTTGGAAATTCAGGAATTGGCTCACTAAAAATTTCTTAGCGCCAGCATCTTCTGATCTATATTTCCGATCCAAGGATTCCCAAAGTTCCTTTGCCGTTGTCTTAATACTGTATACACTATAAAGTGCATCAGTTAGACCGTTCAAAATATAATTACGGCAAAGGAAATCAGATTGTTTCCATGCCTCAATTGCATTGTAGGCGGTGACATTATCCACCTCATCATCTCTGATAATAGGAGGATCATCCTTCAAGCAATTAGCCAAATTCAGCATAGTAAGGTAAAACAACATCTTCTGTTGCCAAGTCTTAAAATTCACACCAGTGAATTTTTCTGGTTTTTCGCTGTGATTGACAGGTATAGTTTGGCGAGGAGCCGCAATCTGGAAACCAGACTCGTATATAGGACCAGAACCAATGTTCTGTGAACCAGATACGTTCTGTCCATCGGTGCCATTCTGTGAACCAGAACCTAGATTTTTCTGTGGACTAGTTGGAACAATTTCATTCTCAGGAATATTCATTCTGAAAATACAAACAGACCAAGTTAGTCTAAAAAATAACAAACTGTTTTGAATAGGAAACAAACTATTATTTAATTATTCCAGAACGGTCCAAGTGAGTATTAACTCAAAACAATCCAAATAAGAAAACCAAGTCAAGGTATTCCAAAGCAAAGGTATAACCTGCAACTTAATAAAAGATTAACCAAAACCCAAATATTGTCTTAAGATTGTTAGCCACGTTAGTAATAATCTTTTTGCAGAAGTAGAAATACAATAAAATTCAGAAAAGAATTCTATATTGATATTAAAGTAAAACCCAAAATAAAACAAATTTAACCTTAATACAATGGACGTTGAACAGACTAGATTGTAGCTTTGAGGACTGTAAGAACAGTTTTCTTAAGACAATATTTAGCCGTGGCAGGACAAATTGTCTCCCAGGATACAACAATGCTCTGAAGCGAACTCTACCATGTGTAGAAAGATTATCACCGAGTAGGAAGGAAGAACAAAGAAGAAAGCCTAAACTATTTTTTTTTTCCAATATTTTTTTCCTCCAAAAAAAAAATCCACACTCTCTGCATCATGGGAGAATACTCTTATAACAAGAGTTGAGCGAGTAACTCCCAAATAACCAATTAATTCCATCATTGATGCCCACTAAGCCTTCATAAAGTAGACCATCAATTTCTCATTCATTATCATCCCCACTAAGCCTTCATAAAGTAGGCTCATTCATTATCATCCGTTTCTCAACAAGAGCCGTGTGTATAGATCTTCAGAATGATTACATCTTATGAGAGTGAGGCCGTGAATTGACCCAACAAAGCAATTAGCCTAACCTTGCCCAATAAATGGAAATATCATGTGATTGTATCATTCTTCCTACATTTGTATAATTCTACTAGTTTATCAAAACAAATTTACATTTTAAAACATGGCAAAAAACAAATTTACATTTTAAAACATGACAAAAGAGGTGAGGGACGTCTCACATTTTGATGTAAACTGTCGTACAACAATGAGTCGTTATGTATAATTGTATACATTTCTTCTCATATTATGAATAAAATGGTATTTTGTAATTTTTTAATATATTATTATTATAAGAGACAACTCACGCAAGAACATAATGTTCCCTCACCTCTCGTGCCTTCTTAAAATATAATATTTTTTTTTTTTAATTTTCTCAATCTTTTATTTGTTGTCCGTATATAAGTGCAAATGTACTCCACAATAACCACTTGACCCATTCCACTCCATTAGCAAATTGCAAACTCATTTTGTGGGTGTCGACGCCGAGAAAATCGCTTCTATGTTAATTATTACTCTTTCCAATTTTAGCCTTTTTATTAGATGATTTTTTGGAAAAGGTCGGCACAAATGTCGACGGGGTTTTGAAAGATCGTTTTTTATGATGAGCCAATTGACTAGAGTCGCCAGTTGGTATATTTGAAATGGATGTACCAACTCATCCGAGCTTCGTTTTCGTAAATCGCTGGCTCATATGTGACTTCGAATTAATTGGCCTGTAAACCGAGATTCATAGAGTTCGGGGGGCTTGCTTAAGCGAGGGGAAGGTGTTAGGCACCCCCCGACTTCCGTGAAACACGGTTACCGCAATCTCGATGTTTTTCCTATCCTTTAATTTTTAAAATGTGTGTGTGCGCGCGTGTGTGCCTATGTGAACGTTGTGGTGAGTTTGCATGAAAAAACTATTTGGTTTTTTATGAAAAGTTGTGTTTTAATTTGAGAATGCTTTAGAATGTCTTTCGGCTTATACGAGAAAGCTTTATTATTTGTTTTTTGTGAGAAATGTTTGATTTTAATTGTCAAAAGCTGTGAGATTTTCATTAGGTGTCGTTTTGGCAAAACAAGAGTTTTTAAACCTTCGTCAAAATAGGAATCGAGACCTATATGTTGCTTTCGTAAATGAAATGACGAGCAACTTCTAGGATCTCTTTAACCCTAGCACAAAGATTTAATAAAACGTTATTTATTTTTATAAAACCATTTTTGTGATGTTTGAAAACGATTTTTTCTTTAGCCTTCTCGTTTAAATAGGAATCGACATTCATTAGCATTTTCAATTTTAAGCCTCGTGGTGCTAATAACCTAATTTGATTGATTTTATGAAAATCTTCATCGTTTAGCTTTGAAATCAGTTTTTGTGTCGTAAATCAAATCAAGCATTAAAATGCGTGGGGGCTATTCATGGGCATGTGAGCCATCAAAATAACCCCAAACGCCCATAATCACATATTTCACTATTACGAGGCCTTAAACCCGATTTTTAACTTGATATCATTTTAAGGCCTGACAATTACATATTTACAATAAAGGGTACATCGACCCTACTACATACACCCAAAAATATCCATCATCGAATTTGGACCACGGGGTCGCGTTCCTAGGCTCACATCCAAAATTGCTACACACCCACAAAATGGATACTACAAAAAAATAAACAACACCGGGTTGCCTAACACACCACAATATCCTAAAATAGCAATCTAAATACACTACGCATAATACATTACCATAACGAGCTAAAAATCACCAAATGGATATCATCGGGCCATTAGGAAGAATTTCGTTCCGTTGGAACCCTCACTAATAGTCCTTAATCCATGAATCCTCAATAATATACAAGAAATACTACATTTAATATAACCCGAATGACAAAAAGTTTAACAAAATGATATAACAAAAATGCTATAAAAAAGGGCTTTTCACCTTGCAAATGACACCACGATGCGTATAAACTCGTATATTAAATAGAGTAGAAAGTGTATGTGATGCAATCTAACAAAAAGGGGTATAAATCCTCACTTATTCTCTCTTTTCTCTCCTCTCCCGCTACTGCTTATTGCTGCTTCTTCCCCTTTTTTTTCTTTCAAACTCCCTGTCTCCTTGGATGAAAAATGAAGAACTGCATTGATAAAGGCTGCCAGAAGCAGCCACAGATTGATCCGCGGCTTGGTCGCAGATTGATCTACGGCTAGCCTCGGTTCCCTTGCGCCGCGCTCGAGTGCCGTGTCGTCAGTCGTCCCATCATTGGCCGCGGATTGATCTGCGACTGGCTGGGTTGATTTTCTCGATTTTTATACCATACCTCGATTCTCGTGTCGTACTGTTGGTTTTCGCTGAAAGGCTTGTATTTTGCAGTCCGGGAATCGCTGGGAAACGTGCCATGTCATTCAGGAATGCTCGTTTCGAATGGCTGCGACATGACACGGGATTTGTATTTGGAGCTTGGTTTCCAGGGGGTGCTGCCCCCTGACCCCCACCAGCTCACCGACGAGCAGGTAAGCGTAGTGGCCATTAGTCGATTCCTAATATCCGCTCATTATCGTGTCGGCTTTGATCCCAAGTCGTTGTGGTGGCTTTGAGTGTTCGTACTTATGTCCACCTTTCGTTCTCGTAGGCTGGGTTAATTGACGATTTTGCCCTCCTGTCAAGGTTAGTATACGAAGCGCAACATTTGGGTGTCTACAGCTGCCCCTCTTTATCATGTTTATGAAATGTTAAATGAAATGAACATGATAAAGAAGTAGACACCCGATGCATGAATGACAGTGCATAAGAATGACAGTACATACATGATGCAACACATATAGCTTATGATGTAACACAAGATGTAAGGCATGCAAAACATTCGTAAAGGTGTCAATGCATCATGCAATCGTAAATTTATTATGAGTATTGATCTCAATAGGACTCAATCGCTGATCGCATCGTTATCGCAGATGTCGTGCTCTGTCTCGTAATCGTCGTCATCTCATAACTATCGGGTCTCGTATCCGATCGGTCGTCTCGTAGATGTAGGGTCTAGTCTCCGATTGATCGTCTCGTCTGTATCGGTTCTCGTCTCCAATTGGTTGACTCGTCTGTATCGGTTCTCGTCTCCGATTGGTCGACTCGTCTGCACCGGGTCTCGTTTCCGGTTGATCGTTTCGTCGGCACCGGGTCTCGTTTCCGGTTGATCGTCTCGTCAGCACCGGGTCTCGTTTCCGGTTGATCGTCTCGTCAGCATTGGGTCTCGTTTCCGGTTGATCGTCTCGTAAATCACCTCGTTCCTGCCGGGTCCTGCCCTGACAAATCGATTCGTCGTGTTTCACACCCGATTGGTCGAAATCTCGTATTTTATTTTCACATAACAAGTCAAATGGGTTTAAAAAATTGATCAATTGCTCTATTATTAACTGTATGATGCATACTTTTTATTCATGAATAGAGAATGACCCCTGCACAGTCTTTTTGACACTATTTTTCACAGATGTCGTCACCCGACGCCGTGGTACGTTTGGATCTCGATCCTCCCACAGGGTTGGTTGGCAGGCTTTTCTGCTGGTTGGACAGTTTGTCGCTGGGCGATAGGGTTATTGTAGATGGTCTTCTGGGACATTCCTGGTCTTTATCATCCTTTCAGGTGCCAGCGGGCTTTGCGAAGGGTATTCTGAGCTATTGCGCCCCTGCCCGTCAGGTGTTCAGACTAAGGACAGTGGAGCTGGCCCCTACTCTCGAGGAGTATGCCCGCTTTACCGGCTTGTCTTTGGATGGTCTTTGTGCCAGGGTCACAGCTGGTCCCATGCGCCGTCAGTTCTTGACTTTTACTGGGTTGCGGAGGACAGTTCTGTTATCGGTGATCACATCAGACCATCTAGTTCCCCTTCATTTCTTGATTGACCGATTCGGCTCATCCGACAGTTTTCATCTATTCTCTGGTGATTTTTCCGTATTTGAGGAGCGTTGGGGCACTTTGAGAGTAGAAGTTTTGATGGCTTGTGTTATCTCAGTTTTGTATCTGCCAGCCGGATCCGATCTGTTGGATATGCGAGTTATTGCGGCCACTAGAGCCCTTTAGGAGGATCACACCATTATTCCCATGATACTAGCAGACACCTACATGTCAGCCTCATATTGTCAGTTTTTCTGAGGCAGAGTATTCAGAGGGAGCTCTGTTTTGTTGTATGTATGGTTTATGAGCCATCTCAGCCCCATCGGTCATTTTCGTCGCCATGGGTTCTGCTTCAGCCACGACATAACCATGTAATTTTCGTTCCGTCCCGTGAGCTGTACTGATGCGGCTTCTTGGATAGAATTTTTATCGGCTATTGAGGAGCCCTTTCATCTCTTGATCTATTCGGGTTATTGCTCCTTCATGAGCTTCTCGACTCATGTGCCCACCTTGGATTTCATCCCTATTTCTGGCTTGAAGGACGTGATGACTTATCATCCCTTGGCGGTTATGAGACAGTTTGATCAGATACAGGAATTTCACCCTTTCACAGGCGCAGCCGACTACCGATTCCTCATATCACCCCAGATAGAGAGAGATCTACTGCGGGTATATGATCTTTGGTCTCGTAGGATCTTTGCCGAGTCTAGTGAGAGTTGCCCCATTCAGACATCTGCTTATGTGCAATAGTTGCACGGAGACTCTAATATGGTTGGTTTGAGTCAGACTGGAGTATTTGATGACTCTCGAGTGATTTTCATAGATGATACCACCCCAGAGGTATTTATTCCTCCTGAGTCTACAGAGATGATGTCCAGATATGATTTTGAAGGCTTCTCCACTCTCACCCATATTCCTTATTCCATCTCAGCTGATTCTGCCCCTAGTCGGGTTACTGAGGATAGCCGGATCCGACTAGCCTTGATTACTACTGAGGCTGAGAGGGACGCTGCTCTTGTTGAGAGAGATGCTGCTATTCTGGCCAGAGATGCTGCTCTCACTGACAGAGACGCCATTGTATTGCAGACTAGAGCAGTTATAGATGCTCACTCTGAGACTGTTAGCCGAGCCACTGCTTTATTGGATCGCATCGACATGATGGGGCAGCAGATTGCAGGGGACGCCGATGCTTCAGATCTATCCACCACCTTATCCATCTTGCTTCAGTTAGTTTCAGATTTGTAGATCATTTTATTTCCTGCATAGACTATGTCAGTTTCATCGGTTATCGAAAGAGAAATCTTGTAACAAAATGACTTATATATATATAAACATGCATTTAAATTTAGTCATTTTCCCTTTTTTGTCGTATCGTTGCCTTTCATTGGATCCTCATTTTATCCAGCTAACCACGATTTTGATATTTCGCCTTCTTTCCCTTCTCAAGTTTTGATGGAGATTTGACAGATATTGCCGCACACCCTGTTGATTTCTTCGGACTGAGTCTTAGATTTTGGCTAACTATTTGGTTGGGTTAGGGTTATGTCATTTGAGATGAAGCTGATTAGGTGGCTGGTTTCGGGAAGGTTTCGAGGGTATAGGAAGGTTTTTCTAGCTGTTGGGAATCTGTTTTGGTTAGAGAAAGTATTATTTTGTAAAGAAATGGACCGTGCCCTGATGGCTGCCTACGTACTCCCACAAGTCGGGAGATCAGGTCCTACACAGTTCGTTCTTCAAAGAAAGAGGAGAAAATGATGATGATTTTTTTTAAGCGTAGAACCGCTTCACCGAGTCAGAATTGATGGGCTGTGGGAACACCTCACCGTCCATCTCTTGCAATATGAGGGCTCCTCCAGACAACATTTTCTTAATCACAAAAGGTCCTTCCCAGCTCGGGGCAAACTTCCCTTTGGCTTCATCTTGACAAGGCATGACTCTCTTTAGCACTAGGTCATTTTCCTTGAACTTCCGAGGTCTTGTCTTCTTGTCGTACGATCGAGAGATTCTTTGCTGATATAATTGACCGTGCAAAACAGCAGCCACCCTCCTTTCATCAATTAGGGCCAATTGGTCGTACCGACTTTGCATCCAATCCTCCTCGTTTATTTGAGCATCAATAAAGATTCTGAGGGACGCCATCTCAACCTCAACTGGCAGAACAACCTCCATTCTGTATACCAAAGCGTAAGGGGTTGCCCCTGTAGAAGTACGCACCGACGTTCTGTACGCCAGCAGGGTGAGAGGTAGCAGATCCGGCCATCCCCGATGATTGGCAGACATTCTCGCCATGATCTTCTTGATATTCTTATTTGCAGCCTCCACTACCCCATTCATCTTAGGACGATAAATCACAGAATTGAGGTGTTTGATCTTAAACTGGTCACATAATTCCTTCATGAGGGCATTGTTCAAATTCTTGGCATTGTTGGAGACAAAGACCTCAGATTGCCCGTATCGACAAATGACATTATTCCTGATGAAACGGACGATGATCTCCTGAGTTACTTTGGGGAAAGAAGATGCTTCTACCCATAGTGAAGTAATCGATCATGACGAAGATAAATCGGTGTCTGTTGCTTGCTTTGGGCTCTACTGGTATGATTACATCCATACCCCACATTGAGAATGGCCAAGGGGAGGTCATACAATGCAGTTTATTTGGAGGCGCACAGATTACATTGCCGTGCGCCTGACATTAGTAACATCGTTTGACATGATCATCGCAGTCGGCTTTCAATGTTAACCAATAATGCCCCGTTCTCAAGATCTTTTTGGCCAGCATCGGTCCACTTATGTGTGGTCCACACACTCCACCATGTATTTCGTCCATAATCTTTTGGGCCTGTGTTTCATTTACACATCGCAACAATCCCAAACCGGCATCCCTCTTGTACAATGAATCCCCGCTCAGATAAAACCTCATTGCCATCTTTTGGATTCTCAACCTCTCAGCTCGGCTTGCTTGGTCGGGAATGGATCTATCTCTCAGATACTCCCTTATGTTGTGATACCAAGGCTGCTTTGGCAGAACCACCTCCTCCGATAATACTGCCACATGCTCCTCGTATGCCGGGGCATTCTTACCGCTATTTCAATCTGTGGAACGTCCCTACTTTTGATTATATGGATTAAGGAAGCTAGAGTTGCCAATGCATCGACAAAATCATTCCGTCCCCGGGGGATATGTCGGAAGCGATATCTTCAAACTCTCGCATCAATTGGATAACACATCGGTGGTATAGAAGTAACTGGAGCTCCTTAGTGCTATACACCCCGATCGCCTGTCTGATTACCAGCTCTGAATCCCCGAACACCGCTAGTCTCTTCACTCCCATATCGCGGGCAAAACGGAGTCCCAATATACATCCCTCATACTCAGCTGTGTTATTCGAATTACTGAACTGCAATTTAGTGGCCACGAGGTATTGCTCTCCGGTGATAGAGACCAGGACTGCTCCGGCTCCTGCCCCTTCAGCATTCATGGCACCATCAAAATACAACTTCCAGAACTGCCCCTTGTCATCACATCTCGTGTGTAAGACCCAGAATACATCTTCGCCCGGCAAAGGAGTTTCTAAAGGCTCCATCCCCCCTGCTGGTATTTCTGACAACTGATCTGCAATTCCCTGCCCTTTCATGGCTTTTTGAGTTATGTATACGATGTCGAACTGCTGTAAGATTAACTGCCACCTTAACAATCGACAGTTCAGCATGGGCCTTTCAAAGATATACTTCAGGGGATCCATTCTCGATATTAGGTACATAGTGTGCCCATGGAGATAGTGCTGTAATCTTACTGCAGCCCACGCCAAAGCACAACAGGTCCTTTCGATGGGGGTGTAATTCTGTTCACATCGGCTAAATCTCTTGCTGAGGTAATAGATGGCCTGCTCTTTGCCTGATTCATTCTTCTGTCTCAGCATACATCCCATCGCAATGGCATTGACCGATATATACATAAACAGAGGGATCCCATCCTTCAGGGGTACCAGCACCAGTGCTTCTGTCAGCTGCTTCTTAATGGTTTGAAAGGCTTTCTGGCATTGCTTATTCCACTCTTGGGCGACATCTTTCCTTAACAGTTTAAAAATCGGCTCGCATGTAGTTGTCAAGTGGGATATGAAGCGGCTGATGAAGTTTATTCTTCCCAAAAATTCTCTTATCTCCCTTTCTGTGCGAGGTGCCGGCATATCCACAATAACCTTAATCTTCGCCGGATCCAACTCAATGCCCCGGTTACTAACCAGGAATCCCAAGAGCTTGCCCGACTGCACTCCGAAAGCACACTTTGTCGGATTGAGCTTCAAATTATATTTTCTGAGCCGATCGAATAACTTTTTGAGATGGGTTATATGATCAGATTCTACCCTCGATTTCACGATAATGTCATCCACGTAGACCTCTATCTCCTTGTACATCATGTCGTGGAACAGGGCCATCATGGCTCTCTGATAAGTAGCCCCCGCATTTGTGAGACCGAAGGCCAATCGTCTGTAACAGAAGGTGCCCCAAGGGGTGATGAAAGCGGTCTTTTCCTGGTCTTCCTCTGCCACCATTATCTGATGATGCCCCGTAAAGCAATCAACAAAAGAGTACACCTCGTATTGGGCTGTGTTATCCACCAAGATGTGTATAAAAGGCACTGGGAAGTTGTCCTTGAGACTGACCTTGTTCAGATCTCTATAGTCGACACATACCCTCACCTTCCCTCCAGGCTTAGCCACTGGGACTATATTGGACAACCATTCTGGGTAAGTGGACACCATAATGATTCCAGCCTTGAACTGTTTGACGATTTCTTCCTTCACCTTTAAGTTCCACTCCGATTTTAGCTTTCTTAGTTTCTGCTTGACAAACTTGAAACCCTCCTTGATGGGCAACCGGTGTACCACAATGTCGGTGGACAATCCGATCATGTCCTCATGAGACCAGGCAAAAACATCCTCATACTGGCTTAACAACTTGGTTATTTCTGTTTTCTGGCTAGGGGTCAGGTCTGTCCCTACCTTGAGCTCTTTGGGTTTGTCAGGGGTTCCGATATTTATGGTGATGGTTTGGTCTAAGTTGGGTTTGGGTTTGTCTTCGACCCATCCTTTGATCTCGTCAGGCGTATCGTCATTATCTGTCTCATCCTGCTCAATGCCCATTGAATCGAAATCCAGCTCAATATCAAAATCATAGTCATCTTTCAATTTTAAAACATCGTTTGTTAGGCAAAAAATACTCAAATTGGTACACCTGACATGAAACAAAAATATTTGTCATATATATAAGTCATTTTCCCACAATGATCATCTTAAAAATAACATGACAAAATAACATAATCATGCAAAATTCAAAATAAGGGACAAAAACTGGTATCTATTCATCCCCCACCATCCGGCATCTACCATCTTGACGCCATATTTTACCCTTGTTTGGATATTACTGGCTCCATTGTCCAGTTGTCGGTGGTTAGATCGGCCGGAATACGATAGATGAAAGGCGGCTTCGCATCAGAAACTTCTTCGATGACTATAGCCACATCGCATTGGTCCTTCTTCATAACCTCTTCAGGAATAGTCAACCCTGCCCAATTGATGACAGGTCTGTTGGGCTCCTGACGGCGTGGCAACATCCTTCCCTTTTCCACTGCTTACTGATTGTCCAGGGATATAACACTTGGTTTCAAACTGTTGCATGACCTCCTGCAGGAAACTCTCCTTTTTGGCCGACTCATCATTCGTGGGGGTCAATTTTTCACCTCCTATCTCAGACATAGGCTTGCTAGTACCTTATTCATTGTTGACTTTCGGCATCAGACTTTCGGCCAGTCGAGTTGGGGTCCCCCCTTGAGAGTGTTTCTATTCTACGCCTCCATAATGCCCCAACCCTGCCTTGCCTATCTGATTGAGCAATTGAATAGGCTCAGTAATTCCTTGACTGTTCTTTCCCAACCCTCGCCCAGGTCGAAACTTCATCCTCATCATTTCTCTAGCAACAAAGGTAAGTTCAGAAGAAACCTTAGGTTTTACGGCTGGAGCCCCCAGACATTTGTAGTGGGGAGTATTGATTTTCAGCGCCTGAAAACTAGCGGGTACCACCGATTCGTCCAAATTAATCACCGGCAGGCCATTCCTGGAAGGAGAAGGGCCATTACACTCTACAGAGACCGTCACCAGATTCCCGTCGATGATAAACTTAATTTGCTGGTGTAGCGTAGAAGGAACTGCCCTGGCCATGTGTATCCATGGCCTTCCCAATAACATGTTATAACTTGCCGTGATATCCAGGACTTGGAATGAAATATCGAAAGTACAAGGCCCTATCTCCACAGGCAATTCTATCTCCCCCATCGTATCCTTCCGGGATCCGTCAAAGGCTCGTACCACCACATAACTGGCCCGCAGGCGCTTAAGATTGACGTTCATTTTTTTCAATGTACTGAATGGACAGATATTCAATGCTGATCCCCCATCAATTAGCACCCCATTCATAACATATCCTGATGAGATTACCGCAATATGCAGCGGTTTCCGATGCCCCCTTCCTTCTTTGGGGATATCATCATCTGTGAACAATATTACATTGTTTTCTAACAGATGGTCCACTAGATGGCCGAAACCTTCTTTGCTAATCACCTTGGGAATGTGTGCCTTTTCCAGGACTTTGGCCAGAATTCTGCAGTGATCGTCGGATGATAATACCAAATCCATGATCGATGTCAGAGTCGATTCCTTGCTCAATACATTGACCCCCCTTGCTTTTGGATGATTCATCTTCCTTAAGAATTCCACAGCTTTCTCCTCGGATATCTTTTCGTTCTTCTTCCCTTTGCTCTCAAGGGCTCGTTCTGGAAGATATAAAGGATTCCCCTTTGATGTTACAGAAGCACAACTGGCCGCCCCCTCTGATACTCCCCTTCTGATACTCCCCCGTAATTCCACGGTACTATTTTCAGACTGCTAATGGGGATTTATGGTCTTGCTGCAACGGCGAGAAGTTTCGGAGCTGTTAACCTGATAGGCGCCTCTGTGATACCCCTGCTCAGACCCACCAACCTAATCGGTGTCCCTCGTATATTCTCCTGATCACTTGTCATGCCAATCATCTCATCGATTCTCTTTATATAATTCAGCCTTGGTGGTCCTCCGGCTTCGCTGGCTTCCACCACATTGACCCCTTCCCCATCATGCTTAGGCAGGGGATTAACTTTAACATTTGGTGACTCTAGCTATTCCACCACGATCTCCCCGCTATCGATCATGTTCTGAATCTTGTGCTTCAGTGCCCAGCATTCCTGAGTATCATGACCAGGGAACCCGAATGGTACGCACACTTCTTACTCGGGTCAAATCTTCTCCCTTTCGGGTCAATTGGGGGTGCCAAATCGACTATCTTTCTCTATGCTATTAATACTGCCAAAATCTGTTCAAGAGGATCCCCAAGCAGGGTGAATACCCGATCTTTGGTGGTCTCAAATTTTCTTCGTCCGTCTATCCTTTGATTATCGAAATTAGGTTGTCGGGGTGGCACAATTCTCTGTATTTGCACTGGAGGGCTATTCTCCACCTTCCTAGATGATCCCTGCAGGATGAGGGAAACATCCTCCTCCTTTCTCTTTTGGGTCCTGCGGGAAGCACTGCCATAGTTTTCACTCTGGATTTGCTCCGTAACTGTTTCTAGAGCTGTGAAGTCCCGGATCTTGCCAGACTTTAACCTCTGTCAACCATTTCTCCATGCTTTATCATTTCGACAAAAGGTCTTCCAATCCCCGCTATCACTCGCTCATAATAGGGCGCCTCCTGAATATCCACAAAGGTCATTACCATCTCCGTCTCGCTCATTAGGGGATTCATCTGTGCAGCCATACCCCTCCACCGCTGTGCATAGTCCCTAAAAGATTCTTTTAGTTGTTTCTTGACCTTTGTCCTCTGATATCTGTCAGGGGCCATCTGTGCTTGGAAGCTGTATTGTGTCAAGAAAGTATGGGCCAACTCCTCCCAGTTGGGGATCCGAGCATTATCAAGGTTCTTGCTTCTCCCGTTAGGCTATTTTGGAATAACTGCATCCTCAGTCTTTCGTCCTCTGCATAAGACCCAAGTTCCCCAATGTATATCTTCAGGTGTGTATAAGGGTCTCCCTTCCCATTATATTTCTCAAATTCGGGGATCTTGAACTTCTTCGGATACCTGGTTCCTGGAAAGACACACAGATCTGAATAATTTACCCTGCCCAGGGAACCTATGCCTTTCAGAGACTGGATAGTCTCCTCCATCTGCTTCATTTTCTTTCGAAGATCATCAGTGTCTCCCTCCTCTGGAATAGTGATTACTGTCCTGTTAGGTGTAGGAATGGCTTTGGGGATGACTAGCTCGCCCTTAGGCTGGGGTTGATCATCCTTAGGCGGATCCTTGTTTGGCGGATCTTGTCTCAGTAGCAACTGCTCTTTCAGCATCGTGGCCATTTCCAACATCTGTTTTTTAAAATCATCGAATTCCTCCCGAGATATGGAACCAGGATTAGGAGGTGGAAGATCAGCCATTTCAGATGCAGAATCCTGGGCCTTCTTAGATCGCAAACGCGTTTGAGGAGCAATCTTACAGGAGAAAATGGTTTGAAGTTTAATCTTGGGAAATGAAAGATGTGGATGCATGCTAAAGCTGTAACTTTTGTGTTTTTGGGTTTTTTAATCTTTCCCTGCAAAACAAAATGTTTGCAGTCCCTTATTGCGATAATAAATGCTAGACACAAATTATTATGATTTCCCAGCTATTCCCTGCAAAACATAGAGGTTAGTACTTTTTTTTGACAAAAAGAGGAGGTATATATAAAAATATTGAATGGGACTATGACATTTATACGCGTAAACATAAAACGGCATGAGGAGACTTTCCCTGCGTTGGGTTAATCTGAGGCTGACCTACCCTAAGGTTACTCTCGCGGCTTTTCGGCATGAAGGTCCCCAAATCTTCGCAATCTACTCGTCTGAATCCTTTCGATTGGAGCGGATCTGGGTGGTGCGTTACCTGAGCCATCTCCAAGGAGCAACCCCTTCGAGTCCAGTAATAAGCAACCGACAGGTTTGCCTCAAGAGGAGGTACACTCTCAACATACATTCACATTCATCGTCCTCACCGTATGCAAATGATTACTTTAAACTAAAGCAATTCCATTCAATCATTCATTCATTGGACAAAAACACACATTCACACAACAACAAGTAAAACAGGTCAAAATATCACACGTACATACACATTCATAAATTTTTAAAAGATAGGACAGCATCAAGATTTGAACGCGGCTTAAGCCCTCTAATGTCCCCAGCAGAGTCGCCAGCTGTCGACGCCGGGAAAATCGCTTCTATGCTAATTATTACCCTTTCCAATTTTAGCCTTTTTATTAGATGATTTTTTAGAAAAGGTCGGGACAAATGTCGACGGGGTTTTGAAAGATCGTTTTTTATGATGAGCCAATTGACCAGAGTCGCCAGTTGGTATATTTGAAATGGATGTACCAACTCATCCGAGCTTCGTTTTCGTAAATCGCTGGCTCATATGTGACTCCGAATTAATTGGCCTGCAAACCGAGATTCATAGAGTTCGGGGGCTTGCTTAAGCGAGGGGAAGGTGTTAGGGGACTTCCGTGAAATACGGTTACCGAAATCTCGATGCTTTTCCTATCCTTTAATTCTTAAAATGTGTGTGTGCGCGCATGTGTGCCTATGTGAACGTTGTGGTGAATTTGCATGAAAAAACCATTTGGTTTTTTTTATGAAAAGTCGTGTTTTAATTTGAGAATGCTTTAGAATGTCTTTCGGCCTATACGAGAAAGCTTTATTATTTATTTTTTGTGAGAAATGTTTGATTTTAATTGTCAAAAGCTGTGAGATTTTCATTAGGTGTCGTTTTGGCAAAACAAGAGTTTTTAACCCTTCGTCAAAATAGGAATCGAGACCTATACGTTGCTTTCGTAAATGAAATGACGGGCAACTTCTAGGATCTCTTTAACTCTATGCACAAAGATTTAATAAAACGTTATTTATTTTTATAAAACCATTTTTGTGATGTTTGAAAACGATTTTTTCTTTAGCCTTCTCGTTTAAATAGGAATCGACATTCATTAAGATTTCCAATTTTAAGCCTCGTGATGCTAATAACCTAGTTTGATTGATTTTATGGAAATCTTCATCGTTTAACTTTGAAATCAGTTTTTGTGTCGTAAATCAAATCAAGCATTAAGATGCGTGGAGGCTATTCATGGGCATGTGAGCCATCAAAATAACCCCAAACGTCCATAATCACATATTTCACTATTACGGGACCTTAAACCCGATTTTCAACTTGATATCGTTTTAAGGCCCGACAATTACATATTTACAATAAAGGGTACATCGACCCTACTACATACACCCAAAAATGTCCATCATCGAATTTGGACCACGGGGTCGCGTTCCTAGGCTCACATCCAAAATTGCTACACACCCACAAAATGGATACTACAAAAAAATAAACAACACCGGGTTGCCTAACACACCACAATATCCTTAGCAATCTAAATACACTACGCATAATACATTATCATAACAAGCTAAAAATCACCAAATGGATATCATCGGGCCATTAGGAAGAATTTTGTTCCGTTGGAACCCTCACTAATAGTCCTTAATCCATGAATCCTCAATAATATACAAGAAAAACTACATTTAATATAGCCCAAATGATAAAAAATTTAACAAAATGATATAACAAAAATGCTATAAAAAAGGGCTTTTCACCTTGCAAATGACACCACGATGCGTATAAACTCATATATTAAATAGAGTAGAAAGTGTATGTGATACAATCTAACAAAAAAGGGTATAAATTCTAACTTTTTCTCTCTTTTCTCTCCTCTACCGCTGCTGCTTGCTGCTGCTTCTTCCCCCTTTTTTTTTTCTTTCAAACTCCCTGTCTCCTTGGATGAAAAATGAAGAACTGCATTGATAAAGGCTGCCAGAGGCAGCCGCAGATTGATCCGCGGCTTGGCCGCAGATTGATCTGCGGCTAGCCTCGGTTCTCCCGCGCCGCGCTCGAGTGCCATGTTGTCAGTCGTCCCATCATTAGTCGCGGATTGATCTGCGGCTGGCTGGGCTGATTTTCTCGATTTTCGTACCGCACCTTGATTCTCGTGTCGTACTGTTGGTTTTCGCTGAAAGGCTTGTATTTTGCAGTCCGGGAACCGCTGGGAAACGTGCCATGTCATTCAGGAATGCTCGTTTCGAATGGCTGCGACATGACACAGGATTTGTATTTGGAGCTTGGTTTCCAGGGTGTGCTGCCCCCCGACCCCCACCAGCTCACCGGCGAGTAGGTAAGCGTAGTGGCCATTAGTCGATTCCTGATATCCGCTCGTTGTCGTGTCGGCTTTGATCGCAAGTCGTTGTAGTGGCTTTGAGTGTTCGTACTTATATCCACCTTTCGTTCTCGTAGGCTGGGTTAATTGACGATTTTGCCCTCGTGTCAAGGTTAGTATACGAAGCGCAAAATTTGGGTGTCTACAGTGGGTAGTTTGATAAAACTAAATAAAAAGTCTTGAATGCGTGACTATTTTTGAATAGCTATATAGAGTAAATCTTTTGTTTCAAAAAGAATATGGAATAAAATAAGTTGTTTGATAAATAATATGAATGATCTAAGCGACAGATTTTCTCATTATAACCATCTAAATTATTTGAAACATTTTGTTTGATAATTTACAATTATAATGCTATCGAATGGACTTTTGAAATACATTAATTTTAAATATAATAAATAATTATCTTAACTACATTTATTTAAAACTTTATAATAGAAAATAGACAAAGTTTAGTAATTTCAAACATATAATAATTATTATCCAAGTAACATTCAGAGTATAAAAAAATGTTACAAAAAAAAAACTAAATTTATTATTACCATATTCCACAAAAATAGTCTTATTTATAATTTTTTAAGGATATATTTTTGTTTTATATATATTTTTAAAAATAATTAAATTATTATTTTAATAGTATAATATATGATACAATATTAAAATTATGATGGCAAGCTTGAAATATTTTTGCCATTTTATACTACTATTATTAAAAACTGAATGTGTCTATATTTTTGGTGGAGTGGAACAAATTAAAAAAACTTAAATCTAGTAAACAAAAGTTAAAATAATTATTATCTAAAATTTAGAAAAATTTTATAAGATAATAGTATTCTGTTAAATAGTATTCAAGTGAGGATATTTTTGGTAAAGATGTCAATAAGTTACGACTCATGATTAAAAAGTAAAAGGGCTGTGACTTACCGAATAAGTTACTTTTGGATTCAGTTGGTTTGATAAAGCTTGTTTGAGTGTTTCCAATCCATCATTTGACCGAATAATTTTTGTTGCTGTTGAGTAGTGTTTAAGAGTTATCAAATACAGACCGTTACTTCTTGATATTTAAAATATTTTTTCTTTCATTTAATGAAAGTCACAGTTTTAATTTCGCTTATGCGAATTAGGTTTTTCAACTACACAATAGCATTTTTCATTCACAAATATTTTTCTTAAATTTTACTTTGTCTGTTTTGCAAAAAATAATAATCTCGTTTGTAAAAAAAATAAAAAAATATATGGTATAAAATAACACAATGTCTACAAAACATCAAATTCATTAGCATGCGAGTGCCACTATTACTAAATTAAATCATCACTATATTTAGGAGTAAATATGAATTAAAAATTATTATTACTTTTTTTTGAAAGAAAAAATATTTTTGAAATAGAAAGAAATAAATAAATATGACCTTAATGTTTGTGAATATGTTAAAAATGACATCAAATATTACTTGCTCTCAATTTTATTTTTTGCAAACTATAATATGACCTTAGAAAGTCTACAAAAAGCTAATAAGATTGGAGTCCTTTTGTTGAATAAAGGGGTATGATCATAGTTAGTGACTCAAAAGTCCTTATAAAATTATACTACTAGTACTAGCTAGTAAATGTGAAATTCATTTTGACTCGGGAAGAATACAAGTACATTGTATGTATCAAATTGTAAGGTGAATTGATCTCGTTAAATTGAAACTATTTTAGCCTTGTGCAAAAGGAAGGAATTTCCAATGGTGATGTTGAAAGAGGAAGAAAATCGACTCCGGATAGAGATAGAGAGATAGAGAGACAGAGAGAATACAATTCTTTTATAGTGATCGATGGAGCTAATCTCAAATCAACAAATGCTACTCCCTCTCTCTCTCTCTCTCTATATATATATATATATATATAGAAAAAAATATATATACACAGCTATATAGTACACAGTCGGCTATAACGACGGTTTTTTTGGGTTATAGCGACGGTTTACTCGTCGTTATAGATATTCTGGGCTATAGCGATAGGTGAAACGTCACTATAGCCCAAAAAAACCGTCGCTATAACCTACTGTACATTACACAACTGTGTACCTACATATAGTCCATATATATATATATATATATATATATATATATATATCACGTGGTTATGAACCACTAGCCTTTAATTTATTTCGTTTACACACAATTAATATTTATATTGAAGTCATAATTTTTTCTTAAATTTTATTGGAATTTAAAGAAGAACACTCATTTTGGAAGGAGGCCATTGAATAGGCTTGGTAATTTCATTTAACTTTGTACTCCCTCTTTCCAAAATTAGAAATATATTTATAAAGCAATTATTTTTAAAGAAAATTCTACTTTCTAAAGTTATCCCCAACAATTGGTAGAAATATAATATTGGTAGTATGATAATACTCTCTCACCCTAACAAATAGAAGTAATGGTAGTTTAAGAATAATAAATATATTTTTAATTTTGAAATAAAATGAGAAAGAAAAAATTATGAGTAATTTTAAAACTAAAGAAGTAACTTTTTCTCATGATAAGCAAAAATGTTGTTGGGGCGACTAGACTAAAACAATCCCTTATAGAACCCCGCCCGCCCGCCCCCCCCCCCCCCCCCCCACCCCCGCCCCCCCCCCCCCCCACCCCCCCCCCTCCCCCCCCCCCCCCCCCCCCCCCCCCCCCCCACCCCTCCCCCCCACCCCCCCCCCCCCCCCCCCCACCCCCCAGCCTCCACCCCCCCCCCCCCCCCCCCCCCCCCCCCCCCCCCCCCCCCCCCCCCCCCCACATGGCCCTTAACACATTCACTGGTATTTAGGGGGTGTTCCATCATCGGTAAGAAATCGTATTAGTATTAAAAATATTGAACCGGTATCGAAATACTTATTTTCGTACAGGTTTTTTGGCTCAATTTTATTTTTATACCACATTGTTATATATATAAATATATGTAGAATAAAATAAAAGATAAAATATATACTTATGAAATTATTTTTCATCTTCCTTGATCAATTAAAATATACACAGTATTTTGTAAGTAACATTTTCAACTTGTTTTGTTCTTTAACTTTTGGTAAGGCATTAACAGGATCATTGAAACCCAACTTGTTTTGCTGAAGTCTGAAGAAGATCGAAAGAATAAAAAAGAAAAGAAAAAGAAAACCTTTAGATACATAATATATATTATATAATTATATATAACCTACTTAAAATAAGGAAAGGAAAGAAACTGCTATTACATTTACACTATTAGTCTATTACAATATACTTAGAAGTTAGAATAAGTATATTTAAGAAAGTAAATAAACTACTTTTACTTATTTAGAATAAAGAAAAGATATTTACTCATATATATATATATATATATATATATATATATATGGGAAATAATCCATAACATGTATTTGCTATGGATCAAAAATAGGCAAATAACATCTCTAACGTTCGTTACAATAATTAACGACTGAGATTAAAAAAAAACTTTCACGTCCGCTAGTACTTCTAGCGGATGGGATTAAAAATATTTTTGCACTATTATGCCCCCAATTATTTGCATCAATAAAGACCAAATAAAATTTTTACAAGATCCGCTAGAATTACTAGCGGATGAACCACTAACTATTCCTTCTAGCTGACATACTATAGATCACCTTCCTTGACATACTATAGATCACCTTCTTTGAAGTTGCTGAAGCTACTATACATACTATAGATCTAGGATATAAGAAGGATTGAGATTATATATTAATATTATATTAAAATATGAGTTAACAATTATATATTTAATAAAATAAATAATAAAAAATTCTATATTCTATTAAATAAACCACTCTAAATAATAAACTCTAAATCCTAATTAGTAAACCTTAAACCCTAGTTAATAAACATTAATTCTTATTTAGAATTTAAAGTTTATTAACTAGGGTTTAAGGTTTACTACTTAGAATTTAGGCTTTACTAATTAGGGTTTAAAGTTTATTAGCTAGGGTTTATTTAGTAAGTAATAAACCCTAAATCTTAATTAGTAAACCCTAAACTCTAGTTAATAAACCATAAACCCTAAATAGATTAAGGTTTATTAACTAAAATTTAGAATTTACTAATTAAGATTTATGATTTATTAACTAGGGTTTATTTAGTAGGATATATGTATATGATTTTTTATTATTTAATTTATTAAATATATAATTGTTAACTCATATTTTAATATAATATTAATATATAGTATGTATAGTTACTATAGATAGTTGATATAGATCTATCATATTTTAATAATAATATTAATTTTTATATATATATATATATATATATAATATTGATATATACTTGATATATATCTATATTATGTATAGTTGCTTTGCAGAATGTTTGCTTCTTCCACTAGTAATTCTAGAGGACCTTGTGAAATTGTCACCAGCATCCAAAATTTTTTTTAGTTCCGTCCGCTAGAAATTCTAGCGGACGTCGAGACTTTCTTTTAAATCTCAGTCGTTGATAATTGTAATAGAAGGTAAAGATGCTATTTGTTCATTTTTGATCCGTAGGAAATACATGTTATGGATCATTCCCCTATATATATATTAATTATTTTATTATAATTTTGGTTGTTTTAGTATAGGTATTTACCGATTTCAAAAAAATATATACCGTTATCGGTACCGCTATATTTAAAAATGTCAAAAATATAGGTACCGAAAAGAACTGGTACTGTCCGGTTCGATAAAAAATCAAAAATACCGAACATTTTGAGCACTCCTACTCATACTGGCTCACAGAGACCCACATTAGGGCAGTGGGGTCTCCCATCCCAGGGACATTTTTGAAATGTCCCTTTACTTAATTAGGGGGGCAATTAGAAGTTTGACAAATAAAGGTGTAAAATGTTTTGAGAGTATATGATTCTTTTAGCTAATATTTTGTAATACTCCTGTTAAATTGAGATGCTCCAAAAGGCCGGCCATTTGGTTGTCTACGAATTTAATACATCCATTGTTCAATACTGCATACAGTAACTAAACAACTAAATTGTTTAGTTTAAGAAATCTTAATGAAAAAAGGGCTTCAAAAAGTTATAAATTTAAAAACTTTTAATGTATTCATCTCACCATCACTTGTTATGTTAGTCAATTGATCAATCCTATATATTTTGAGCAAAGCATATCCTTATTAAATAAGTAAATTTTAATGATAAATCTCATCAATCTATTATATATATAAATGTTTTAACAAAAATTAATTGTATGTAGTTTTTATTGTGGAATATATTTTAAAATCATTATTGATGAAGTTAATATGCAATAGCTTTACATAAATAATTAAATAATAATATATCGGTATGTTTATAATTGTAACCGGTCTAGTTATTTTAAATATTATTGTTTTATTGTAAGTATGATTGTTCTATATATATTTTAAAATAATTTATTTTATTTTATTTACTTACAACTGGCCCCTATATTTAAATATTTCTGAATCCGCTGCTCCTTGCTGGCTCGTATCGTATTTTGTACTACAATTTAATTGGAGTCGTTAATAAGGGATAACATGCATGGGTAGGGGTGACCATTCCAATCGTTTTTTTCGGTTTTTTGGGTAACCGAACCGGTTCGAACCGACCGGTTCGGCACAAAACAAATCCGGTTCGGTATCGGTAATTTTTTTCGGTAAATACCGGATTAACCGGCTCGGGTTCGGTATCCTTTTTCCTGTATTCGGTTTATACCGTACCGTACCGGATATACCGATTGTCCGGTTCTATCTGAAATTTGATTATGGGTATATATGTTATATGCATATAGTGGGCCAATAATTTATTACACTTCTCTCTCTCTCTCTTACTTTCCCACTACCTTTGGTCTCCATTTTCCACTATTTCTCTCTCTTAACAATACAAAGCGTCAACATCAAAGTAAAACCCATCTGGGTATGTCAGACCATCAATGAATCGGAGCAAAAGAATAAACCATCTCAGTCCTCACACAGTCAATGA
Organism: Aralia elata; assembly: GCA_034770075.1. Taxonomy (NCBI): domain Eukaryota; kingdom Viridiplantae; phylum Streptophyta; class Magnoliopsida; order Apiales; family Araliaceae; genus Aralia; species Aralia elata. Next base: position 68,041,174 of record CM068380.1, on the reverse strand, counting down.
ATTGGAGAATTATGCAAGTAATTTGATGAAATAAGTTATGAAGTCCATCAATCGGCAATTGCATGTAGTCTTCTTCTTCTCTTTCTTATTTTTTTTTTCTCCTTGTTATGGTGGGGATGTCGCCGTCGCGATCTCATGGTTGTGGTTGATTTATTGGTAGATCCGTTGGTCGATTTGTTGGTTACGGAAGCAAATCAGAGATGGTGTTGTTTATAGTTAAAGATTTGGTGATGATTGTTGCGTTTTTGAGATTAAGTCAGAATTTTTTTATTTATTGTTTGTTTTTATTAATATTTGGTGATGTTATGGTGTTGTTTATTGTTTGTTTTTATTTATTTCTGAAACGAAGATATGATAATTTGACGGTGATGATTTGGTGAAGATATGGTAATTTTTATTTATTGGGTGTTTTTATTTTTTCTGGCGATGTTGATTGCAGAGGTGGTGGGATGACGAATGAGATTACTGCTTCAATTAACCGGTATATTTTGGGTAAAAACCGGCACCGAACCGGCTAACCGGTTCGGGATACCGGTCCAATCGGTACCGGTATCGGTATATAGTTTTGGTTACTTTCGATAACCGGTTCGGTACGGTTCGGACCGGTTCGGTGCGGTAAATTACCGATGAACACCCCTATGCATGGGTCCAACTCCCTTCCAAACATACTTTATATAATAGGAGCTTGCCTGCACGCGTATATAATAGAAAGATGAGAAATGTTGGCCATTGTTTTTTCTTTTATATGTATACTCTCTTCTTTTCATAATATTAATATTGACTTTAAAATTAATTTAAGATAAATTTAAATTCAAAACTAGTATGAAGTAATTTAGTTTTAATTTAGACAACATAATTTTAAAATTTTAATATTAAACTAGTACTATTAAGAGTCATGTTATGTATTGTGAAATTTTTTAGTTGAATTAAGTATACTTACAAAAAATATCAACACGTGAGATTAATTAAGATTATGAGGATGATCACCATATTATACATATCTTTTTAAAAGTGTTATCACTCATATTTATTAACAAAAAAAATTGATTTAATTTTAAATTTAAAAATATCTCATGTTGATTATAAAAAGTCAAACGTGATCCTAGACGAAGTGTATATATAACTAATTGTTCTCACATATCCCCTTTCTCATTGTTAACTCATGATAAGCAGAAGTTATATATTAAAATAAAGAAAAAAGAAGAACTTATTTAACGATAATATTCATGGATAAACCAAGCTTATTTAATACTCTATCATTTTCATTATATAAGTTATTTTTGAAGAATTTTTTTTATAATATAAGACGTTTTATATATATTTAGGAGAAAAAATTAATTATTTTTTACTTTGTCCTAAAAAAATTAAAGTAATTGAGAGAGAGGATGAAGAGTAATTAGTGCATGAGTACGTAGAAATAAAATTTCAAAACAACATTAATTACTTAATATTATAATTAATAAAAAAATTTAATATGTGTGATTATGTCTTAAACTATTATATAATTAATGGAAAGGAGAGAGTATATTAATAGAAATTATTATTAGCAATTGCCTCAATCAGGGCTACTGGCTACACATACATAGCTTGCTAGCTGCCTCCTGCAACGTATAGTACAGTAGGGGCTAGCTTATTTCCGAATGAGACGATATGTATAGTATATATCATCGAGTGATAGATATAAGGTGTAGCCTAATTAATTAATTAAGCAAAAGGCCTTTGGTTGTAGCAGTCTAGGTTTTCGCCGGGGCTAACTCCAAGTATGGTGCAGTATCTACTATAGAAGCCGATCCGGTCCTCAACCTGAGGGTTTGGGCCTTTACCGCATTCAATCCCACCATTGATGATGTTTGTAACCACTCCGTACCCTGGAACCCTCCCTGCTGATGAGTCTTCAGGCGATGGCGTCCACTGGCCGGTTATAACATCGTGGGATGACGGCTTTGGCGGCTGGGGTGTCGTCCAAAACCACAGTGCAGTCTTGAATGAAATTGTCGGATCAGTTGCAACCAAGTCTGGGTTATTTAGGAGATCAGACCCTATCGCACTTCCTGCAGGTCCATAATTGTAGTTGCTGCGCGCATGCATCACCCAATTAGCCAGCCATATACATACGTATATACATATACATATATATACACACACACACACACACACACACACACATATATATATGAATATATAATTGGAAACATGCATGCATGGTGCATATATATATATATATGTTACTCCTACATACTCTCTATATACACACACACACACACACACACACACTTACTATGAGATTTGTATGGGACCTCGGCCATAGTACTTCTTATTGGGGGCGCATGGCCACTCTTGATTTGGAACGCAGTAATCTGGTGGATTGCCTTGTTCCTCTTTGAAGCAGTATCCCCATGCATATGCTCCATCCGGTGCAGTTGCCCATCCACCTGTACGTACGTGGACATACATATATGTGCATGCATGTTAATTATTATATTATATATATATATATATATATATATATATATATATATATATGCACTCCCTAGATCGATCCTTAAAAAAATCAAAGTTAGTTAATTAATTACCGGTGGTCTCATGTGAGGTTTGAGCCAAGAAGGCAGCGATTTCTCTCTTACGTGTGTCGGTGTCACCAGTGGTTCCAAAGGTTCCGAAGGAATTGGCAGCATCTATGAAAGCTTGGTAAGTGTAGAAGCCGTTAGCCGGACAACTTGGATCATTGCGATGCTTCAAAATCTCCTCAAACAGGGGCTCGCTAATGAGGCTACCAATATCACCTTGTGCCGAGGCGCCTAGCAGCATGCCTAAGTTACACAACAAAACCAATGCCAGGCAAAACCTCATCATCATTTTAATTAATTTGCCTAAATATCTCTTTCTTCTTTTTATAATTCTATTGAATTGTCGAGTGAGTATGAGATAGGAGAGGAGTGGTATATATATAGAGTTTGCATGGTAAAGAGGAGGTGCAGACTTTTCTGCTAATAATAATGTTACAAGAAAATTCAACACAGTAAGGGGGCTGGGTCGGGTGGCTGCTTCCATAATTTCTGTATATGGGGGATTAACCCACATGATATGTATGTATCCACTTAATTAGTCACAATTACACGTATCCCATTTGCTTTGGATGAATCACACAAGACAAAAAGGTAAGAAGAAACTAAACACCTTAGGGAATGACTAATCCAACCGCCCAGTACATACACGCTAATTAAGCAGTAATTTTCGAGAGGATATAATTTTCCAAAGTGGTGAAATGCCTGATTCACATGTCACATGCACTTCAACATAAGCATGCACATATCGTTGAACATAAAAGTCTGATTTCATTGGTGTGTAATAGGAGATTTCAATGGCGTAAAGAAACAACAGAGAGGAAATTAAAGGATGTATGTTAGATATATAGAAGAAGCAACGAGGCCTTTAATAAGTTTATTGGGGAGGCAGGCAGCTTAATTGCTAAGAATTGCAATGAATGGAAAACAATTAATTTATATTGCATGGTCATGATCTTTACTATTTGTTAATTAAGACTTTTCTATTCTCTTATCTTATCGTAACGCAACTCTTTGTGACTCCATTCAAATTCTTTGAATTTGTCATTATTTTGAATTTTAATAAAATTATTTTCGATCAAAAAAATTTATAAAAGTCTAATTGAATGTATAGTTGATTGAAATGTTAACTATGTACGTAAATGATGACTAGTTTTCACTTTACAGTTGTACAATTTGTTTATTTGTAACTTTGAAGTTGTAAATTTGAATGATTAAATGTACAAATATTTTTGTTTTTAAAAAGATGAGATAAAATACATAGAGTGAAAGGTAAACTAAGTCATTTAGTAGGGTCCATTAGTATAAAAAAATAAAAGTATTCATTACTTTATATAATTTTGTGGGACCACCGGAGATAAATTTAGGTTTTTTTTTACTATTTTTCTCACTTTTACTTTTCTTAACACGTGTGCAAATTGTAGTTTGGTCACCCTTAATTTTGGGGACGGAGGGATTAAATTAAAACCAGCTACATCAATAATTCTTCTTACTTAATATACTACAACCTCCGTCCCTTTTTAAATGCCGTTTTAGAGAAATGTTTTTTGTCTCTTAATATTTGTTGTTTGAGAATTTCAATCAAACATTAATTGCTTAGTTTCTAATATTATCCCAAGTATTAAATATAACTTTAATTCTCTCGCTACTTTCTATCCAATAAATAACACTCTCTTCTTCCAATGCAAAGACAATATTGATATTTAAAGTTATTTTTAGCTAAAAAACATAGTATTAATTATTTTTCTTAATATGTGTGTTCATTTCTTAAAAGACAAATAATAAGGTGTTGGGGTGTGAATAATAAGGCCCAAATAGCCTTATTATGGTGGCCTGGTTTTGGAATATGAATATTGGGCCTTATAAGGATACCGGGCCACGACCCATATAGGAAATCCCTTTATGGAGAAAATCCATTCTGACAGAACGGGACAGTGGACAAGTCCGTTTATTTCTACACGCAAGGGTAGGCAGTCAGGATATATTCGGCGCCTACCTTCTTTTACGGAGCTGCGGTCAAATCCCATTAAGGCATTTGACCTAATGAGAAAACCTACTTACTTTTCGGGGATAGGCGTGACGTCAGCTGGGAGAATACTATAAGTACAAGGCATAGAACTCATTTTACAGGTAATCATTATTTTACGAGCACAAGAGCACACAACCTCCATTGTTAAAACCTTGTTCGGCCTGTACTAATTCTCACGCCTGAGCTATCCTCCGGTGGCAAAACCACCCGGAACTCTCAGTGTAGTATCGTTATTGTGCAGGATTGACGCGCCCTTGGTGATTGAGGCGCGTGGACGAATTCTTGGCGTTAACATTGGTGCTAGAAGGAGGGCCTAGTGCTTAGTAACTTGTCAATCACTTGAAAAATTTCTTGACTAAGACATAACAGTAAAAAATAGACTGGAAATGACTTCGGCGCAGGGAGAAGCCCCCCTTGACCATCCTCACTCCAGGGGTTCCGTCAGAGATAGGCTAGGGATGTCCAAAAGTCTTTCAGAGCGGTTGGGCCCTCTAAGCCATTCGGTGGGCCTGGCCGACCCAAAGACACCCGTAGTCCAGAAAAATTTGTTATCGACACCCCAAAGAAGGGGGCAACGACGCAGCCGCGCTGGAGGCCCGAACCCCGGGAGAGGTCGGAACCATGATGAAAGAGACTCACTTACTGCCAGAAGGGATCAACGACGTAAAGAAATGGTAGAGGCTATACGCCTTCAACAAGTAGAACTGGAAAAACAACTGGTCCTTTTAGGAGAAGAGGGGTAGCTTCCTCCAGTCGCCGTGGTGGTCGGGAAGTAACGACAGGAACCCAGTCCAGGACACACAGTTCGGACAGTTTTTGGCAGGAAAGCAGGGAGGTCCGGAGCCGAACAGAAGAAAGCGTGGGGCAGGCCAGCTATTCGCCAGAACGAAACAGCAGACTAGTACGGAGTAGGAGAGACACCCCTCCGGTCCTAAGTCGGAGCAGGCTGAGCAGGCCTAGGAGCCGCTCGGCCGAACGAGGCGGAAGATCCGAACGGAGAAAGGGAGAGACCTCTCCAGTTCCTTGTTAGAGCAGGCCCAGGAGCCGCTCGCCGAACCGAAGAGTCGGATCCGAACGGGGAAGAAGGGAAGAGACTCCAGTTCAAAGTCATGGTGGACACGAAGCCACCCGTCCTGCCAGGGACCCCGAGGCGTTGGCCCGAAGGGTTGTAGAGCTCGAAGAAATGCTTGCTATGGCCCATCAAGAGGATACTTCGGTAGACCCGACCTCACCATTTTCGCCAGAAATTGATCGAGCTCGGGCTGACCCTACTAAAAAGGCTCCTCATATGGAGAGTTTTGACGGTTCGGGAGATCCATATGACCATAGCCAAGCCTATGATCGGCTGATGAAGTATAATGGCTATTCTGATGCGGCCAAATGCCAAATGTTCATCTCTACTCTGAGGAAAGAAGCACGCCAGTGGATGACGTCGTTAGCCCCGAACTCGATATCCTCATGGAAAGAGCTTTGTACTCAATTTCACAGTCGGTTTGGGAGCAACAAAAGAAGAGGAAAACCTACAGCCTCCCTAATGCAAGTAAGACAGTATTCGAATGAATCATTGGGGCAGTATGTCAAACGGTTCCGGGAGGCCGTCGGGGCAGTGACCGACCTGAACGACCCTCAGGCGCTTGACTATTTTAATACGGGGTTGGACATAATAAAGTCTAGGAAGCTGGTGAAGGACATGATGTTCAATGCCCCGAGGAGCCTCGCCGAAGCATATGACAGGGCCGAAGGGTTTATAGCCGTTGAGGAGGCCATGGGGAGTCTAAGGTCAAATCCCTCTTTGTCCGAAAAGATGAAAGAACGGGATAGAAACCCGTATCCTCGTATCGATGCCGGTAACAGGTCAGACACGTGGCCAAAGAAGAATTTTGGGGGAGTGGGAGGAGGTCGCCCCCCTCTCCCAAATCGAAAGGTCGAAAAGGTATACACCACCCTAAATACTGATCGAACTGCCATATTGGAACACATGAGAAATCAACCTTATTTCAAGCCGTGCCCAAACAATGTACACCCGAACCGGGGAAGTCAAAACAAGTACTGCGATTACCACCAGGCTTCGGGACACTCCACCGAAGATTGCCGGAATTTGAAAGAGTTGATTGAGACGAATGTACAGAACGGGGAGTTGGTACGGTTTGTGGCGGGACGCAATGGTTCGGGAAGAGCCGCGAGCGGCGACGTCGTGGTACCAACCCCTCAAGGTCAGGTGGCCCCAAGCTCTTCTGTTCGGGGGGTAGTTGATGTAATAACCGGTGGTTCGGCTGGGAAGGTCGTTGGTAAGAAGAGAAGGGGACCACTAGATGCAGTGATGACGGTAATGGAGAAACCGATCGGGAGGGAACGGTTGTACCCCGACACGGTGATCTCTTTCACCGATGATGATTACCCGCCTGAAGCCATTGAACCCCAAGAAGGTGCTTTGGCTATAACTGCCCAAGTTGGGTCTATGGATATGAGGCGGATTATGATCGACAATGGTTCTTCAGTCGACATAATGTATACCCATGCCTACCAAAGATTGGACTTGGGTGGGAGAAAGATGGAGGTCGGACAAGAAGCCCCGTTGTACGGCTTCGGTAATGATCCGGTTCGAGTGGTAGGCACCATTGAATTGCCAGTCATCTTTGGGACGGCACCTTAAATGGCGGAGGTCAACATCAAGTTCTTCGTCGTCAACGTGGACTCCGCGTACAATGCGATTCTGGGAAGGCCTACATTGATGGCATTACAGGCGGTGACATCCATCCCGCATTTTAAAATCAAATTCCCTACTCCGAACGGGGTCGGCCAGGTCCGAGGCGGCCTTGATTTGTCTCGGAGGTGTTACAGGAATTCGTTAATATCTTCAGCTGTCGGCAAGAGCAAACAGAAGCAGACCATGGCTATTGAAATCGAACCGTTTACTGAGGGATGCATAGAAACCCTCGCCCTGCCAGCCGAAGAGACAGAAGACATCGAGCTGATCCCAGGGAAGAGAGATAAGACAATTAAGATTGGTTCGGGACTACTGGAGCCATTCAAAACTGGGCTGGTGGATTTGCTTCGGGTATATGCTGATATTTTTGCGTGGGAACCTAGGGACATGCCTGGAGTTAGTGAGAAGGTCACGATACATAAGCTGCACGTGGATCCCGACAAAAAACCGGTATGGCAAAAGAGGAGGATCTTCGCCCCGGAGCGACAAAGGGTCATCGACAACGAGGTGGCCAAACTGTTGGCAGCGGACTTCATCTATGAGATCGAGTATCCTGAATGGTTAGCCAATGTGGTGTTAGTCCCGAAGCAGAACGGGAAATGGAGGATGTGCATCGACTACACGGACCTGAACAAAGCTTGTCCGAAGGATTTCTACCCACTTCCCCACATTGACCAGCTAGTCGACGCTACTTCAGGGTATGCCTTGCTGAGTTTTATGGATGCATTCTCGGGGTACAATCAGATCTCTATGCACAGGAAGGATATCCCGAAGACAGCGTTTATTACGCATCGGGAAACCTACGCCTATAAGAAGATGACCTTCAGGTTATTGAATGCCGGTGCGACTTATCAGAGGATGATGAACTACGCGTTCTCGAAGCAGTTGGGTCGGAACATGGAGGTCTACGTAGATGATATGATAGTCAAGAGCATGTCTACCAGAGACCATTTGGATGACTTGGAGGAGTGCTTCCAGACAGTTCGACACCACAATATCAGGCTTAATCCTACAAAATGTACCTTTGGCATTGGTGCGGGAAAATTTTTGGGTTACTTGATTAGCAAAAAGGGCATTGAGGCGAACCCTGAGAAAATCGAGGCCATTCTAAACATGAAGTCCCCCCGAACCTTTAAAGACGTACAGAGACTGATGGGTCGGATTGCGGCATTGAGGAGATTCATGTCGAAGTCAGCCGAACGGTGCTTGCCTTTCTTCAAAACACTCAAAGGACCGCAGAACGAGAAGACCTTCCATTGGTCTCCGAAGTGTGAAGATGCTTTTTAGGGAATAAAGAAATACTTATCTTCGGCACCCCTGTTAATGAAACCCGTCCCCACAGAACCGTTGTACTTATATTTGGCTGCGAGCCCGATGACAGTAGGAGCGGTGTTGGTTCGGGAGTCCGGAGGAAAGCAGTACCCAGTATACTATGTCAACCATGCTCTCTGAGATACTGAGACACGATACCCGAACTTGGAAAAATTTGCTTATGCCTTGATAATAGCCAGTCGGAAACTCCGACATTATTTCCAGGGACGGCTACTTGTAGTCTACACCGACCAACCACTGAAGAAGATCTTGAGCAAGCCAGAGCTTTCGGGACGATTGGCGGCTTGGGCTATGGAATTAACCCAATTTGTACTAGAGTACCACCCTTGAACGGCAATTAAAAGTCAGGCATTGGCCGACTTTGTGATCGAATGCTCCTTTTCCGAAGCCGACCTGGATGATATGCCGATGAATGTGAATTCGGTTTCGGATGACACCTCTGCCCAAACGTCTTGGACTCTGTATGTCGACGGGTCGTCGACTCCAGAGGTAAGCGGAGCTGGATTGATCTTGGCAAGTCCGGAGGGGTTCAAGGTACAACAGGCGATTCGTTTCGGATTCAAAGCAACTAATAATGAGGCCGAGTATGAGGCCTTGTTGGCAGGATTGCGATTGGCTAAAAGCCTTGGGGTGCAAACTATAATCGTCCAGTTAGTAGTTAAGCAGATTCTGGGAGAATATGAGTCTCGGGGGGCAATAATGACCAAGTACCTGACGGAGGCACGAGATCGGCTCCAATATTTCACATCGTATGTGCTCCAAGGGATAGATCGGGAAAATAATACTGTGGCCGATGTGCTGGCTCGCCTGGCGACTGCAGAAGCCAGCTCATTCAGCGGGTCGGTATATTTGGAGACCCTAGACTCACCAAGTGTTCGAAGGGGAGATGTGCTGGTAGTCGAACGTTCGGATTGTTGGATGACCCCTTATCTGAGTTACCTGTCTGATGGTATCTTACCATCGGACCGGATACTTGCGAGAAAGATAAAGTATCGGAGTACGAGTTTTGTGCTTATTGATGGCGACCTTTACAGGAGAGCTTTTACATCTCCTCTATTAAAGTGTTTGACCCCATCCAAAGCCGATTATGCCCTTCGGGAAGTGCATGAAGGCATTTGTGGAGATCATATGAGAGCCAAGGCATTGGCGTACAAGATACTCCGACAAGGGTATTACTGGCCAACGATATATCACGAAGCTAAGGAGTATGTGCAGAAATGTCGGAAGTGTCAGCTTAACAGTATAGTCCCCCACAAACCGCCTGAAGAACTGTATTCGGTCTTGTCACCGATCCCCTTTGCCATATGGGGAATTGACTTACTGGGACCATTACCAAAGGCAAAAGGGCAGTTCTGTTTCGTGATAGTGGCGATTGACTATATGACCAAGTGGGTAGAAGCAAAACCGCTTCGGACGATCACAGAACAGGAATGTCTGAAGTTCCTCAAAGAGAACGTTGTATTTCGGTTCGGGATTCCGAGGGCCATTGTGTCTGATAACGGCCGACAGTTTGTGGGGTCTAAGTTTGAAGAATTTTTGAAAGATTTAGATATACAACATCGGAAGACTTCTGTTGCCCACCCTCAGTCTAATGGTCAAGTAGAAGTCACCAATAGGACTCTACTCAATGGCATCAAGAGAAGGTTAGATGAAGCCAAGGGGAGGTAGCCCGAAGAATTGATTAGTGTGTTATGGGCATATCGAACTACACCTCGAACAACAACTGGAGATTCGCCATACAAACTGGCTTATGGAACCGATGCTCTCATTCCGGTCGAGATCGGATCCCCTTCACTCCGGGTCAGCCAATTTAAAGAACTGTACAATGATGAAGGCATCCGCCTCAACCTAGATTTGTTGGAAGAAGTTCGCGATTCGGCCTTGGTAAGGCTAGCGGTCTACCAAAGGAGGACGACCAATCATTATAATAAAAGTGTGAAGCTAAGAATGTTTGAAGTTGGGGACTTAGTCCTTCGGGAAGTGGAGGCATCATCGCCCCAAAACCTTGGCAAACTAATGCCAACTTGGGAGGGACCCTACGAGGTCACAAATGTACCGAAGCCAGGAACCTACCGGCTTCGGGCTATGGATGGAACAGAAGTCAAAAACACTTGGCATGCGGGGAGACTTAGGAAGTATTATCAGTAGACTGCTTGTTAAGTAGTTTTCTTATGACTCTGTAATTTTGGTGAATTGTAAATATAATATTATGAATGCAGTGATTAAATAGAAATCGGTTCTCCATTAATATTGGCGTCTTTACATAAGGTTCTATTTACAAAATAAAACCTGAACCGACTATTACAAATAGAAATAAAAATGTGCTAGTCCGAGGAGGCAGGCCCTTCTTCATCTTCATCCTCGTCAGAAGTGTCGAGGTCGCCATTCAGTGCAGCCCCCCTCATCGTCTCTTTATCTTTATCCCGGGCATTCTGATAGCCGAGATTGTATTGCCGTAGCACTTCATCAACGAGTTCGGACGACGATCGGTACTCCTGGCGGATGAGTTGTTTGGCCTCTTCGGTCAAAAGGGGCGCCGATGCTTTGTATTCGGCAAACTCTTTCTCCACCAGGGCACGAGCCTCTTCGGCCATCCCGATCTTCACCTCGACGCTCTCGAGCTTCCGGCTAACAGACTGGTTATCGGCCATCAGCTGGTTACGCTCTTTTTTGAGCTCATCATATTTCTCGATGATCAGCCTTCGTCGTTGCTCGCCTTCGATCGCTTCCTCCTTGAGTTTTCCAATTTCGGCTTGTAGTTCCTCGCAATGCAGGGCGGTGTTGGAATGGAGTTTCTTCTCGTTCTCCCAACCCGCCATTGCAGAATCCAGCATCGACTTTAGCCGAGTGTTTTCAGCCTCGAGCCCCTTCTCCCTTATGTCGGACTGCTCGAATTGACGCAAGAGCCGACCTGTGGCAGCTGCAGCCTGGAACACATAAAAGGGGAGATCAGTTGGCATATATTTCTTAAAGATTTTGGGAATCAAAGTGAGTTGAGTAAACATACCCGACTCAAGTATAAGGCATTATAATTTGCCAGCTCTCGCTGGTTCAACCCCTCAAATACTCTGTAGTCTCCAGGAAGGCTGAAGTTGTTGAAAATATCGATAGGGAAGTTCCCCTCATCATCTGGCCACAACGTGGCTGACGAAGAGGCCCCCTGAAGACGAGGAGAAACGGCCGGCGATGGGGGCAGGTCAAGTGAAGGTTCGGTATGCAACCTTTTGGCTGCCGGAACCTCTTCGGCCTCTTCTTGGAGATTGGCGTGAAGGGCTTCGGGCGGGGGAGCTTCAGACCGAGGGGCCTCAAGAGGTGGTGTGTTGTCATTCGGGGTAGGTGTTTCTATGATCGGGCGATCGGGTTTTGTGGTTTTCTGGCGCCTCCTTTTCACCCGAAGGATATTCCCCCTCTCGACCTCGGGGAGGTCCAGCAAGCTCCTTACTGGGCTGGAAGTAGGGACAGAAGTTGGTGGCATCGGCACTAACGATATCGGAGGGACCATCAGAGGGTCTTCAGTTGAGGGGATCGGGAAGACGAATTCCTCTTCGGTCGGCTCGTCAACTGGCTGTCGAGCGTCAGTGGGTTCGGTTGGCTTGATCAACGCCACTGTTCAGATTAAAGCATAATGTTAATAAGGATAAATTTGACATGAGAGTAATTCAGATCGGCGCGGGGACTTACATTTGTGGTTATATAACCAAGACTCGTCGCCTAGAAATTCAATGTCCCATTCTTTCATCGGCATGCGTTTGATGATCTCTAGAAGCTCCTCTAGTCGGGTTCGGGACAGTTCCCCGACAGAAACATTGCTTCGGGAGGAATCAGCCCAGTTGGGAATATCTTGGATACCGGGGCCGTGGATGTAGAACCATTGTGAATGCTACCCTTTATTGCTGGTGAGGGTCTTCATCAATGGGTGCTTCTCAAGGGTCTTGCTGTGTTGTTTGTTTATCTGCCAAAAGCCGACCTCTCGGGATCGGCTTATAGAGAACATGGATAAGAAGAGATCAAGGGTGGGGGTGATGTCTAGCTCATGGCAGAAAGCGATAAAGGAGATGATATGGATATAGGAGTTCGGCACCAGTTGGGCGAAGCCGACCCCAATAAAACCTAAGAGGTGTATGATGAAGGCATGAAGCAGGAGGCGTACCCCGTACCTGAGGGCAGAAAGGGAAATAGCGGTCCATCCGCCCGGTCGGTGATACATCCTCTCGACATGAAGAGGAGCCCGGATCTCGTATGTAGCCGGGATGTGGAATTGTTTTCGTATCCCCTTCATGTCTTGAGGGGAAATGGTAGATTGGGTGTTAATGTGGGCGTAGGTGGTTTCGTTCGAATACTCTTTGAGCATTCGCTGGTTGTCGACCTGAGCTTTGGTCAGTTGAATGGAGCTTGGGTTTTGTGGAGCACTGGTTGTAACTGTAGTAGCTTCAGTGGGTTTGGCGGTGAGAGGTGGTGGGACGGTGGCGTTACCCATTGTTGAGCAGCGGTGGTGATGACTGACGAATGAGCTGGGAAGAATGGGACAGAGTGCAAAGGAAGCGAGAGTGATAGTGGCGATTGATTTTGGGGAAAAAGGGGAGCCTTTAAACCTTTGGGTATTGTGGCGGTTAAATTTTGGGGAAGGAGGAAGGTTTTTGACTTTTGAGATTCGTGCGTTCCCCCGAGAGCGGCGCCATCACTTGGAACGTGTGTAAGAGGTGGGTCCCGTTGAGATGTGTCGGTCGAGTTCCCGGTATAATTAATATTGTGCCTCTCCTTTCGTGATCTACTTTTTTGGGCCTCTGTTTGAGTACTCTTCCATTAAACGTCCCATTTTAATAGAAGACTGGGGGGCAATGTTGGGGTGTGAATAATAAGGCCCAAATAGCCTTATTATGGTGGCCTGGTTTTGGAACATGAATATTGGGCCTTATAAGGATACCGGGCCACGACCCATATAGGAAATCCCTTTATGGAGAAAATCCATTCTGACAGAACGGGACAGTGGGCAAGTCCGTTTATTTCTACACGCAAGGGTAGGCAGTCAGGATATATTCGGCGCCTACCTTCTTTTACGGAGCTGCGGTCAAATCCCATTAAGGCATTTGACCTAATGAGAAAACCTACTTACTTTTCGGGGATAGGCGTGACGTCAGCTGGGAGAATACTATAAGTACAAGGCATAGAACTCATTTTACAGGTAATCATTATTTTACGAGCACAAGAGCACACAACCTCCATTGTTAAAACCTTGTTCGGCCTGTACTAATTCTCACGCCTGAGCTATCCCCCGGTGGCAAAACCACCCGGAACTCTCAGTGTAGTATCGTTATTGTGCAGGATTGACGCGCCCTTGGTGATTGAGGCGCGTGGACGAATTCTTGGCGTTAACATAAGGGATGGATAAAATATGTCATATGCTCAATCCAATGGTGTTTTAAGAAATCCATCCCAAAAAGTCAGATTTGATATATCTAAATAATGGAATCAAAATTCTTTAAAAATAAACAAGGTACGTGTAAAGGAGTTGATTCCAAACATCAGGTACTCCAGGAAGGCACCAAAGTATACAATCTGCATAGCTGCTTGGGTTTGTTAACTGCTATTTAGTCAAAGGATGCCAATGTTTTCTATAAATGGATGAGTGGGCAGGCGTCCTTTCGATACTCTGAAAGTTGTGTTATGTTGAACATTTAGACCTTGACACCTTTTTTACTCAATTCATCAATGGCTGCCCCTATTAATCGCATCATTCTAGCTAGTATCCGAATCAACTCCCCAATGGCCTTCTTTTGTAATTGACTCTGTTTCGTTGTAACAGTTTCCATTAAAAGCAACTATTCCCCATTCTTCAGCCCTGTAAATATCATACGATAACAAACAAATTAAATAAAGGAAAAAAAACAAAAGGGATTATATTTTCCAAATAGATCGAGGAGGAAGGAGTACTAGTAATTACTAATATAATTCAATATTGCAAAAGTTTATGATTTATGAAGGTCCAATCTGATAAAACAAATAAGGCCTTGCTCGAGGATAAAATAGACAAATGATGAACATTTTTAGTATATAAGGATAGTTTAGTCATTTTAGCATATTTACACCCAGTCTTGAAGTTTTAATTTTTGGTGTTATAACTTCTTTTTATATCCAAATTTATATATGTTTTAGATAAGCAGTTGTCAAAATAAGCTATTAAGCCAAGTTAGATGTAACCTAAAGGGAGCGTCCGATCGGACATGGACACTTGGAAAATTTTGAGGCAGGTACTGTTCAATCTAGTAAATTTTATACACTAAACTTAGGGCCCTTATTCATATAATTATTCGATTGTTGATCACGGATACTTCAAAGTAAAGTAAAAAGTACATGTAACATAGGATATTATGCAAAATATATTTTTGTTACACCAAGTTTCACTCTACCCACAATTCGAATCTTAAATTAATTGGATTTACACATCCGTTACATCAACTACCTAATTTCACACAATGTCCCCCACCCCACCCCACCCCAAATTTAATTTTCAGTAGAAATTGGCCAAAATACATAATTTTTCGGCAGGACAAATAGTTTTATACGATTTGACCGTATTAAAATGCAGTTTGACTTCATTAAAAAACTAAATTATTTCTAAATACAATTAGGAAAAAAAACTCTCAACTCTCTCATCATCATCTTCAACTCTTATTCTTCTCAGATCTACTATCTCTTTCCTCATCCATCATCGTCAACAATGAAAGTAATGAAGATCCTCTCAATTAGAAACGCAATAAATAAGGAAGAAACATTGTCACGCCATGATACCGCCACACCCCCACCAACTGGTTAGCTCATGTCCGAACCCCGACACTAGCAGAAACCCTCCCCAAATCGTGAAAAGTTTCGGTTAAACAATAAAAATTGTAAGTGTTTTCTTTCTTTCTCCAGATCTATCAGTTTTCATCACAATCTATACTTTTGGTGGTTGTTTGTTCAAATTTGTAGTTAGATGTAGTGTTTTAAGGTGTATTGAAAGTAAAGCAGGCAATGTAGGTTGAGAATCATCTAGTTAACTAAAATTACTTGAGTTTAGGGCCATTCCTGAGATTTTGGTGGCCTAGGACAAAAAATAAAAACGAGGCCTTTTTTGAAACATTGTCTTCACACAAAAAAAGTAAAAATAAATAAATAAAAAATACAAGTTGTATCTAAAAAAGTGTCTTTCTGAAACTTAAAATATAATAGTTCGACTACAACAAAATATATAAAAACTGTGACTACAACAAAATATATGAGAAGTTTGACTAAATAGTTCGACTACAACAACATATATGAGAATACATTCATTGAAAGATTCTTCTTCTACTATTTCTAGTGGCAAAATCATGAGCGCAGGTTAACATCTTTTTTTAATTAGTTTAGTTTGGGCTTCAACACTATATTAGAGTTGACCCAGTTGAGTCCTTAAAAATTTATTGGACTTTGAAAATTACTTTTGTATACCTATATCATTATATATTTATATTTTTAATTTCACACACACACACACACACACACACACATATATATAAAAAATCGGGCCCCCCTGATCGGGGGCCCAAGGCGGTCGACCCTCCCGCCCGTGCTCAGAAACGGCCCTGCTTGAGTCTTAATAGGTTGGTTAACCTATTTTTATGTTATGAGTTGTTTTAGTTTTGGACCTATATTATAAATTAGAAATATGGGTTCAAACTAGTTAACTAATTTTGATCCATATTAGTCAGCACATCCCAATTTGTTTAGTTTTCAAATTATACCCTATATATATAGGGTATGCATCCATGGCAACCAGTTGCCATGGATACTATTTCATCAACCAATATCTCCACCGTTGATCAAGTTAATTAATGGCTGAGATTTTAAAAAAAAAGGGCCTGCGACAGTAAGATCACTTATGCCGACAATTAAAATTACTAAAAAAACCATGCATACTATAATTAGTTGTAATATAATAATATAAACATCACATCATTGTAATATAATAATATAATAAATTGTCATTACCGCTACAACATTCAATGCTACATGTTGTAGCGGCAATGACAATTTATTATATTATTATATTATAATGATTAATGTTTATATTATTATATTACAACTAATTATAGTATGCATGGTTTTTTTAATAATTTCAATTATTGGCACAAGTGATTTTACTGTCGCTACAATTTAATTGTAGCGGCATACTTTTTTTTTTTAAATCTCAGCCATTAATTAACTTGATCAATGGTGGAGATATTGATTGCTAAAATAGTATCCATGACAATCAGTTGCCATGAATGCATACTCATATATATATATATATATATATATATATATATATATATATATATATTCTTCTGAACATACATACAGAGAATGATAGAGATCAATGAGACTTACGGAAAAACTTTAAATTTTGAAAACAATATTTGAAAAATAACGTACAGTAATTAATGGATTAAATAATTCTCCCTATGCTTTCATAGTAAAATGTCTTAGTTTAACTTTTATGATCAAATTGACTACTCTATCTGCTCAAAAATTAGAGATATAATTTGACTTTTGAGTTTAAACAACGGTATATTAAACTTTAAATTGATGTGAATTTATTTAATTTTAACTAATACAATTATTATAATTATATATATAGTATATAACAAATACTATTAATCACAAAAATTTGTTTCATTCTAAACTTGTATGAGTCATACTAATTTTGAAGTTTAATATGCCGTTGTTTAACCTCGAAAGTCAAATTGTATCTCTAATTTTGGAATGGAGAAAGTATTTTTAAATTTATTAAATCTTAAAAATTAATTATCAAGATATACGCTAAGAGACTATGATCATAATAAACTATAAATAATTTTTTAATAGTGTCAAGTTTCGTGATTTAAAATTTTTATATAAATATTTGAAATTATTAATTTTAAAAACAATCAATTTGACTATTAAACTTTATTATAGGACGGAGGGAGTAGTAGTATCTAATAAAGCAGATTTTATATAAAAATTCTATAAGAGAATCACATTATTATCGCTCTATAAATCTGGCTAATTATTTTTTATTTTACCACATTAAGAAATTGGTAAATCCCAATTATGTTAAACCAGCCTACCCTGGAATATCTCACCGGTTTAAAAATAAGAAATTTATGAATTCACAATTAAAATTCTAAGAAATGAATTCATAATTAAAATCTGGTACCTACAACATGAAGGGTAGGGGTGAGTATTCGGTTATAACCGAACCGAATAGTCTATTCGGTTATAACCGAATTTCGAATTTCATAAAATTTCATTATCCGAACAAGTATTCGAAATATGTACTAACCGAATAACCGAAACTCGAATAACCGAATTATACTATTCGGTTAATAACCGAAATATGAACTTAATTTTACAAAACAAAAAATTTCACATTAAAGTTTCCAAATAATATTTAACCACAATCCACAATCATAATAATTTATAAACTAGTTTAATATTTTCAAATTAATAATACATAAGTACATAATCTATATGACAAATTCTATCAAATTCTAATTAAAAATAGTATTTTATTTTTTTAAGTTTCTAATTCGGTTAATCGATTACCTGAATAGTCTAATTTCCATATCTGAAACCGAAAACCAAAATATAAAACGGTTATAACCGAATATACCCAAATAATCAAATAACCGAAATAATTCGGTTAAAAAAAATCAACTCGATTATTCGATTTTAACCGTTTTTAATTTGCTCATCCCTAGTGAAGGGCAAACATGGATATACATCTTCGTAAGTTCTTGGAACTAATTGGAGCGGGGTATTTGAAATATAGGTCGACCTGTATTGGACCTATAACCACTTGGACCCAAACCACATTACCCATATTTAATATAGGTTATATGGTTTTAGTTTTTAATTGACCTATAACTATTTTATGTAATCCCAAACTAACTCAAACCTATTTTTGTCAAGCCTAACTAAAAGCACTTTTAAAGTTAAATTTAAACATTTTTAGAATTGATAATCATATAATAGCACTTTTAGTGAGTAGAGATTTTGACTCTTAATTAGCACTTTTAGCTAAAATATAAAAAATTTGCTTTTGAAACTATATAGGCTAATTATGTAAAATATTTCACAAATTTACAAAAGTGTAATAAGCTATGGTAGGTTAATTATTTTTGTTTCATGTATAACCTTAATAAATTGTAATTTAGTTGTGTAATATGATAATAAAATTGTAGTGATAAATTTGAGAATATTATGTGATTCTATATTTACGTATTGTCACCAAAAGGTGAACTCTTTTGTAGAATAAAATTTTTTTATAAATGAAATTATTTTTGTAGAATGTACAACATGATTGTATTAGTGTGTGGTGTGGGTTTGTGAGATTGTAGTTAAATTATAGCCACGGAGCCTCTTAACATGTATATGCACAACAAATGGGTTCCTTGTATTTAACTTCTTCTTTTTTTTAATTATTTTAATTCGGAGGTGGTTTGTTCATGTAGTTACTTCCTCCAATTCTATAATTTATTATACCTTATATTATATTTCCATTTATCAAATTTTAAGATACCCTATATTATATCTCTAATTCTTTTTTTTTTCTATCCTTTTTTTCAACAAATGCATCAATTTATTTTTTTATCAACTTGGTAATTTTTTTTAAGTATGATGTATGACAGTATGAGGTAGAGAATAATAAATTTAACTTTTATCTCATTTATTGATTGTTACGTTGGAATTATAAGTGTAACGCGGAAATTGGAGCTAGTTAATTAGACTATTAACATATCAAATGCACACATTACTCACTCAGACATATCAGTAAGTAAAACAGTAAAAGTAAGAACCGTATATGACATAAACAACCCACAACTTTCTATCACTCAACTAAGGATTAAGGTAATAACAATGGATTAAGGTAATCTAGATGCTCAAAATTTTCTCTACAAATTTATCCACAAAATTTTTCCCTAAAAAAATTTTGGATGTAATTTCATTGGTTTCCTCCAATATATCATTTTTTAAAATTAATTAAAGACTTGAAAAGGATGTCATTTTGTGCCCCCAAAAAATTATATTTTAATCAGACCAAAAATACAATAAAAATGTTGGTTCTTATAAATAATATGTAGAACGGGAAAAAGTTAGCAGATACATTTTATAAGAAAAGAAAACCATAGAGTCATTACCCACTAAAATAATGTGGTTGTCAACATTCATTCTGCATTCGTAAGTTATAAGTACAAGTTTCTAAGCATACAATAGTCATGTTGGGATGCATATATAAATTACCAAAAGTACATATATTTCATCACAATTCAACGAAATGTCCAAAATAATAATATTCTAAATAATGAAAAAATATTCATTCCTTCGTGATCCATTCCTGTAATCTTAATTTACCATTGAAAGTTTCATGTCATGTTCAGATGTTCTTAGTCAAATTGTCAATTTATTCGATCTGAATTAATTTGTAAAATGTATTCTACACTCTATCGGGAAATATATAGCAGTTAAAGAAATGAAATATTATATTTCCGAATTTTCAGCATTTTGTGAAGCAACTTCAGCACTTGTAAAAGGACACAAATGTTTAATAGTTATTACAAAATGACTCCTATTTTACATATATAGAACATATTAATATGTTCTACATATGTGTTTGCATTGCTCACATAATGAACCCCATCTACTTAATTACCTAATTATGTACTTTGCCCATTTCATTCAAAATTTTCTTTCACTACACTTTTTTTAATAAAAATAAAAATAAAAAACTCAAAAGAGAAACTAGCTCGACCATATTTTCTTGTGCATTGTCTAACTAAACTCAAGATCAGTCAATAATATATATCCAATTTTATATATGTTTTAGACCTGCAATTGTCAAAAACCAAGACAAATGATTGATTGTGTGTAGTTTTGTAAATACGTATAAGTGATCATACGTATGTGTGTAGTTTTGTTATGTAATTTTATATATAGTGGAATGACAGCATTATTTATATTTATATTGGGTTATTACCCTAACCGAAAATTATCAAATTTATAAATCCATGATTTTTAATAATGGAGTTGTCATTTTTGTGATGAGAATGCCGCTATAATATATAAATATATATGCACATGCACAATACATATATGGTGGATGTTAAACTATACAGTGAATGATAACATTTTTGTAAATAAAGACATTTGCCGTGTAATTTTAGACGAGAGGTTATTGAATTGTTAAAACATAAACCATAAAATAGGGTTTAATGGTTAATTTTTCTGATATTAATGCACTATATCCAGATGTATCAAAGTGTTTAAATATGTTAATATTCAACAAGTAAAGGGTCCTATTACTTACTTATTAACCATTTATAAAAATTAGTAAGTCAATTGAGTGTCAAATCATTACATACTTATCTATCTATCGGCTGGATATAACCATTTATAAACTACGGTTGAAAAAATGGCTTAGGATGTAACCATTAACAAGCTGGAGTTGAGAAAATTATATTAATGTGATGTGATTATAGAAAAAAACTAGAATAATGGACATAGCAGTCCACTAACGTGGAGATAGCAGTTCACCAGCATGTGTGTAGCAATTAACAATTCTTAATTCTAAGAGACTAAGTTATAGTTTATAGCAGTCCACTAACTTGTGTCCATAGGAGTCTAATTGCTATATTTTGTCTTCATGTAATTAGGTGCTAAAGTCTGATGATTATTGTATATAGGGAGCAGATATTTTTACATTATTTTTTGATATTTTCACACGGTGGTCTCCACATATTTGCTAAACTGTCTATTTTATCCCTACTGAAACAATCTCTAATTTTCCTCCGTCTTCCTCTCCCTTTCCCAGCAAAACAGGACACAAGCTCTCTGTATATGGCAGATGAAGGAAACCATGCTTCCAGATCATACTTCTTGGTAGCTGCATCATTCAATGCACCAAAGACAATAGGGATCTTCGCCGCCGGATCCGACCCGGATCTCCGCTGCCGACTCATCTTCTGACCCTTATTTTCCGACGAATGTAGGTTCCTTTAACAATTGATAATGATTTTGATGATTATGATTGCGAAAATGAGGTGACTTACCGAAACCCTCTGCAATCTTTGGGTGATTTTATGTCTTTTAGAAAGGAAGAATATGGTTTTGATTTTGATCTATCTACAGATCGATTTATTTTTTTTGAACAACCGAATTTGGTTTTGGTTTTGGTTTTGGTTTCCTTTTCCTATATATATCACTGCAAATCAAATCCAAAATCCAAATCTAATTAATTTAGTCTTACATATAGAAAGAGGAGAGAGAAATCTTCATAATTAAATCTCTGTAACAATGGCATTTGCTGCTGTTACTTCCTCTACTGCCATTACCAGTTCTTTTCCTTCACGTTCAAATCTCTCATTTGAACAATCCAAAGGTAATTAATTGTTCATACTTCTCCTGCCTGGGTTTTCCTTGTTTTTTGATT
The DNA here is from genome assembly GCA_034770075.1 of Aralia elata. Lineage (NCBI taxonomy): Eukaryota > Viridiplantae > Streptophyta > Magnoliopsida > Apiales > Araliaceae > Aralia > Aralia elata. The sequence goes on along the minus strand of CM068380.1, from coordinate 68,019,077 downwards.
TTACGATCTTAATTCCATCTAGGTATTTCATCATTTCTACCACCGAATTTGGTTTTGGTATGTTTGTTTTGAATTTGGACTGATTTATTTGATTGGATGAATTTAGATTGATGAGATTGAGTTTTACAGGAAAAGGGAGAGAAAGACAGAGGAAAATTGGGGATTGTTTCAGTAGGGATAAAATAGACAATTTAGCAAATATGTGGGGACCACAGTGTGAAAATATCAAAAAATAGTGTGGAAATATCAGCTCCCTTGTATATATGTACTTCTTGGGATTAATGGAAGGTAACCAATTGCTCCACTATTCTCTTCATGGTATCAGAGCCACAATCCTAACTCCACGAGCAGGTTCAATCAATTCCTTATCTCCACCCAACTCTTGCTTATTCAAAATTTCAACAAAACCCACAATTCTTCTCCTTTCTGCGGCCATTTCCAGTTATAACTCTCCTCATCAGTGCTACATTTCCACCAACTTCTTGCACACTTCATCCTCTTCAAACAATGGCCTCACAAGATCAAACATTCGCTGCTGTCTCTCAACCAATTATTCCTAATTCTCATGAACCTAATCTATGACGACCCCAAAACCCGGTCACCTTGACCTCGAGTCCGGTTCGCCATGATACTACATATACAATACAAATATCTATGACGTAAAAGTAATTTCTATAATATTACAATACATCTCAATCTAATCACAGGTTTCCTAACCTTTAATCGTACAAAACATTCTAAATCAGAGTATGTAATACATCAGCTTGTAAATAACAGTAGTGCAACATTGAAATAATATAATATTACCACATAGAATTCTTCTTTTAAACATTTTCCCTTCAATCATCTTCTTCTGACCTTCTAGGTCCTCCCGCGCTAGCTGCAAAAATCTGTTGGTAGCGTGGGTGAGCAACAATGTTGCCCGCAAGTTTAGCAGTTACACATAACACATAAATCATGTATCATACATGTTTCACAATATATCCATGTATGACAATTATACATGTAAACACATTAACACGTACGTCACATATCATCATGTTTTTCATTGCACAGTATAAAGTTCAAATTGAACGTATCAGTTAAATCAGTTTATAGCATGTTGTAATTTAACAGTGCATTATCATATAATGACATTTTACACATAAGAACAAGTTCTGAAAAACTTGCCTCAATCCGTAGGTCATCGCCTATATTATTCGCATTGAATATTTTGTTTTCTTCCTTCGATTGACAGCCTAATTTAATGAAATAATATTCATCAATTAAGCACGTTAAATATTATTAATAAAACCATAATACTCCTTATTTGTATATTAATATTATATTTATATAATATTAATACACTTAATATAATCATCACTAACATATTAATATTATAATTAAATAATATTAAAATACTTAAAATAATCACCACTTATATATTAATATTATAATTAAATAATATTAATATACTTAAAATATTCATCAATTATATATTATATATTATGTAATTATACAATTTAGCATATTAACCATTCATATTCAATATTCTGATTTAGTAAATTTTTCTTTCTTATTCAAAACGGTCATCAGGATATTCTCAAGTAGGACTTCATTTAGTTGAAGACCACTTAGTATTAATATAATATTAATATTACTATATCATCATTAATAATAATATAATTATTTATATGAACATAAAAGTAATTATATAGTCAATGTATTACTATATAATTATTACCCAAGAATAGTTGTGTAACCATTTGCATGGAGACCACCTCCACTAACCATGCAAGAAAGATTTCATCCATATCGAACAAACCCCTTTGTGAATTCATCCCGTAGGTGTTCTCTCCTCAACTAATGCACAAGTGACATGAATTCTTGATGGAGTCCTTGATTGTGTCGTACAGGTTGCTTGTAAAACAAAATCCCCAACAAGCCCAGAAGGTTTTTACACTGTTCAAGGAACGGAAAAGGCAAGAATACCCTGCTGGCCCTCTATGACAAGGACCACCGTATAACATATTTACACGGTTAAGGTGCATGAACCCATGGCTGCAGTGGTTACAAGTTCTACTAGCTCTTCATTTTCGTTTTCTTTTATTCGACTGTTCCTCTAACTATAAGCAATGAAACTATACAACTTGAAAATATGGGAAAGTGGGCGAGCTGGGATGGGTGCGCGGGCTGGCGTGCGCTGCGCGCACGACGCTCGGCAGTGGATGTGCTGGGTTGTGACACTATTGTCGCGTATGGGAGAAGACTTCACGACCGGCAACACAGTCGAGCAGCATGGCGAACACTGCTGCAACTCAACAGCTCCAGCCATTGTGTGCTACATGGGTTGCTCAACGGACTTTGTAGTGACTGCACATGAGGTTCTTCATGAGCTATTGCAGTTCGCTCATCCTCCTTTGCTCGACGTTCTCGACAATGCATGGAGGACCGAGATGAAAGACACCGGTGACGGCTCGAATCGGTAGGTATTGGAACTTCGACTGAGGAAATTTGAACTGGAAGAATTTTGTCTGGAGTTGGTAGTGATGAGAGGGAAAATCTCATCGAACTTTTTGGTTCAGCTCCTCAAATTCTTCTATACGTATTGTATGCATATAAAACGGATGGGTTTGTTCCTGCAACCTTTTTTCCTCCTCCTATAAAAAGAGTATATTTTCTCTATTCTTTCTCTCTCTAGACTTTTATTAGGCACATGCTTTTTTTTTCAGTTTGCTTCCTTTCGACGATTTGTCTCCCATGAGATATATAATTATTCTAATTATCACATGGCTGCTAGGATTCACATGCACTCCCACGTAAAAAAAATCCATTTGTCTAATGTGGGTCAATTTATATATGTATATACCGAAGAAGTTAGGCAAGACAACCACAAGCTCGTTAGACCATTACATATATACATACATTCAATATAATTAATATCAATTCATGTGATATTAATAAAAATATAATTGGGTAAATATAAGTATAAAACCCTTCCATTAAAAATGAAATTTATTGGTTATATTACCTTTTGTACAATAAATCACTTATTAAAATAATTAATATTCAATTCATTAATTATTTTAACTAGCTAATTTAATTTTGCTTTGTAATTAAATGTTAGTGGAGTTGATAATTATTCCCCCACCACAATTTGATGCTCTAATGCACGACAACTTTCTACGGATGGGAGATATATTTATTCTTTTCTTTCTATGTATTCACATGGTGCTAGTGGTGTAAGTGATCATGGCTGTTAAAGAATGAATTATGCTCCTACATAATTGATTATCAGAATAAATTTGATTTGAACATGTGGGGGAAACACATGAGCTACCTTTTCTGATTTTTCAGCTCAATTTACGGAAACAAAGTTACTTTATTATATTTTATTTTCTTTCCATTTGCCGACAACAACAATAATTCGAGCAACCATGGCATTAATATATATAATTAAATTAATTGTCAGTTCCTTCCATAAATTGTTTTAGAACAATTTATTTATACGCCAAATATATTTATTAAATATATTCATTCATTAAAATATGAATTTAATTTATTAATTACGCTCCAATATATATTTATTTAATATATATTGATCCTCATTTGATATTTAATATATCAATTTGGCATATTATTATTTATTAAGCCATCACAATAATCTATTATATTTATATATAATATATTATTAAAATAAGTTTAATTAACTTTCTTAATTTTTATTAAAACAAAATGCGTATATTAATTCTCTAATTTTAATTAAGAGAATTAATTAACTCATATATGAAATTTAATTCATCATATAATTTTCATCTCATCCTTAGTTAATTAATATTAATTATTCAACCTTCTCAAATTCCTTATTTCATTTCGTAATTAATTTAACTCATTTATTTAATAGTTAAATTAACTATTAAAATTTTAAATTCATCGCTCGAATCACATAATAAGAATTTTATTTATTAAATTTTTATTTTACATTTATAAAATAATTTCTAAAAACTCGGGATATCACATTCACCCCTTCTTCTAAGAATTTCGTCCTCAAAATTATAGCATACTCATCTCTACTCCGGGATATTACATTCACCCCTTCTTCTAAAAATTTCGTCCTCGAAATTAAAGCATACTAATTCTGCTCATTCCCTTGATCAAAATTAGGTTTTCATATTAACCTTTATTATTTTTTCTCTAAAAGCTAATCTTTTAATCATTGCATACCTCGTCCACTTCTGTCTACGAAGTTCAAATTTTCTAAACTTTTAATTTCTAGAACCATGGAATATCTTTCAGGAGTCTTCAACAATTGTTCAATAACTGTGAAGCAGTATAAATAATGTAAAAAGTTTTATTCAAGAAAACTTTTTATATCGGACTGAGGGGTCATATAGACCATGAACCTTGAGGTTTAAGAATATTATTACCAAATTTCAATTACGAAAAAGGTAATCTACCTCTTAAAAGTTAAGGTATGTTTACAATCACAAGAAGGTAAACAACCTAGGCGGGTACGTCAGGTGATCAGTCATCGTACCTTAATTTTCGGAACGACTATTTACGTTCTTAAAATTGAATATTTTATCCAACCGGTATATCCCCATTTTTCGGGATTGTTCACCTCAGTCTTAACACAAGATTTCGCACTTTGGCATAAATTCTCAAAGAATATTTGAATTTTATAAACATTTGTCTAGCTGAATCAAATAGCTTAGACGTATACCAATAATTCGAACATCAATCGAAACATTTGTCTAGCCACTTTAGTTAGCATTGACTTATCTTTAAATGGTTCAAAAGTCTGAAAAATTATTTTATGACGTAATGATACCGCACTGTATTTACAGTCCGTTGAGTATTCTGTCATTTCGTGATTTTGTCATACTACATTATACTATGATCACATCCAACAGTAGGTTACTCTACATTGATGACTCCATCATTTGTCACTCTACACCAGGTTTAATGATGTATTGATGACTGTTAAAAATACATTTTGATATTTTTCAAATCATCTTTGTCTTAGCCGAAACAAATAGCATAGACATATGAATCATAGGACCGTTTTAAAACTTATTGTTTCAAAAATTGATCCAACATATTTTTCAAAAACACAAAAGTGCAAATATCAGTACGATGTCAATAAATTTGAAATCTAGCATAGCTAGAAGATTTGGAATACCTACGCTTCCTCCATCAACTCCAATTTTTCTTCAATGCTCCATTACTTAATAATTCTATCATCACCAATGCTCATCATATTGTAAATTCTTATTTCACAATCTAAAACCTTTCTATACCCTAGTACAGTTCATCAAACTTACCACACATTATGAGTTCAGGAACTTGCCACAATAATATGAGTTTAGGAACTTGTCCTAGCAATACGTAGTTTAAGAACCAATCAGGGACTGTCCATACGCTTAGGGATTCAAAAACATACCATATGATTATGAGTCACGAACTTACCATAAGCATGAGTTTTAAGAACGCGTACCTAATCTTAATATTCTCTAACTATCAAATATAATATGAGAAAAGAATCACCTTCTCACCATATGTATATTGATAACGCGACACCAACATTTTAATAATTGTCGATATGATAAACTGAGCAGTCGTTAGACCAAGCACAAAACCCCTGCCCATACAAAGGTTTGTACAACTCAGCTATCACATGATTCCTCAATTGAAATATCCCACATAATTCTAATCTTAGCTTACTCTTTGTTCAATACGATTTTTTTCTTTAATTCGTATCTCATCTTTTATAACTCTTTAAGATTCTTCTTTGAATCTTCTTGTTTATAACTTAATCCATTTCTTTATAGATTCATCTTAAACATCTGCTATAGATCTGTTCATGATCTGCTAGTATTCTTTTTGCTTTTTTCAAAAATCTTATCATAAGATATCTCTTATCATTTATTTTTATTTAAGACCAGGTAGTCTTTCTCTATTCATTTCAAAGCACATTTATTAAACATACTTTTATTAATATGTATCTCGTAGTACATAATACTTTGCATCTTATAGCACTTACATAACATATCCCTCTAATACTATACAAGTGGGTATTTATAACAAAACATATCTCTTAACTTACACAAAAATAACACTATAAGTAAGCGTATCTATATACGCCATTCACATCTCAACCTCCTAGACTACGCTCAATGGCCTCTTCTTGTTCTTCCTTGGTAATGATCATGACCTGGTCCCTACTAATGATGGGTCCAGTCTGATATTCCTCTTCAGGGTAATTGGTTACCCTATTCTGAATACGCCCGACCAGCTTGTTAAAGGCGTACCTTATTCTATCCATCTTCCTATTCTTACTTCTCATTTCTTCTTCTAAATCCTGCTCATGGTCCTGCGATCTCAGCTTCTCTAAGATCTCATCTTCTAAGTGAGCTTCCACAACCTGCTTCTCTAACCAGACTTCTTCTAGTCTCTCCTCTAATTCTCGTACCCTATCTTGTAACTGGGCATTGCTGGTTATCAATTCTGATATCATCCCCTCCTTAAGATTAGGAGCTGCCGTGGATACAGACTCTGCAGGTATCAGCTCACAGACTACCGGGACATCTCTAAGTGCTTCATCTCCTGATATTTTATTTCTATTTAAGTCCGTAACTCTCTTTCTTTCTTCTTCTTTCTCTTTAGCTTACTCTTGCTTTCTTCTAACTTGGAGAAATACACAATTCTATGAAGGCTTATTTATAGGCCACTTGTAACGCCCCCAAAATCGGGACTATTCCTCAAATCGACTTTGTGCGTTTTATACTATCTTGAATCAGCCTTACTTCATAAATAGATGAAATAACAATGGAAAATGCAGATTTATATCTTTCTTTCTATTCCCTGAATCGCAACCTTTACGATTATATATCGAAGTAGATATGAATATATACAACTCAATTCTACATTCATATTCTTTATTATATAGTATTTTCACTATATTGATTTGCTCATTCTAATGCATTCAAAATAAATATTCTTTATTTATTGAATATTTTAAACTTTACATCATGTCAATTACACATCTCAAGAACCATCATCGTGATTCAATACAATTTCTAAATAAAAAAAATGGTATTCCTTTGCACGTCTTCTAATCCATATCATCAGATGGCAAATAATATTGCATTGTATACTTGACCTGCAAAAAGTTTATTTTTGCAAGATTGAGCTCAACAGCTCAGCAAATTTAACAGCTTTCATGCTTCACATAGCACATAATTTCATGCTCAATTCATATTTCATGATTATCATAATTCTAAACAATATAATTCATATGTTTAGCATATTCCATATCACATCAAGACTGAGTTCCAAAACTCAATCAATTTCAGTCATAAGTTGACTTTCACAATTCAACAAACATAAAGTATAATTTAGCATATTTGTGAAAATCTCATATAATATCAAGATCACATAACACCAAGGAACTGAAAAACTTGCCTTGGTTTGCATTAGTCGTTATACGCTCATCGAACATCCATGATTCCACTTCTATTTGTCGATTATTAATAACCATACATTTCCATTTGCCGCACGATCTATGTATTACAAGTCAATTATATCATGCTTATTAATTCTATATAAGATTTCAATCTCATTTGAGACTCTAAGAATTAACTTAGTAACCTTCATTTCCTCCTACGCTCGTAGGTACTTTTAATACATAATACATTCAATATTGCATTTCAAAATTTTAACTTTCACATATAATTTATTAATTAACATTCCACATATTTATTTTTCTGGTGATGATGATTGGGCTTTTATGTAAGACCCCGAAAATTTTAATAAATAGAATTTAATTTTCTTCTTATTATTATTTTAAACAGAAAGGTGTTAAATCGATAATGATAAAGTTAATAGTGAAATGTGACAATTGAGATGTCTAGTAATAACGCTAAATCACTATTCATGCAATCACTATTCATGGGGTACTATTCACGCTAAAACGCTTTTACATTTTCTTCGATCTTCGAATTACGTCATAACGTTTATATAAGCTGGATACGAAAATTATACGGTATAAATACGAAAGTACTATTCATACGAATATACTATTCATTTATACAAAAAGTCAAACTAGTATGTCGGGGAATATTCCTTCTGTCGGATATAGAAAGTGATAGAAATTGGCGGCAAAACTTTAACCGATAACTGTTGAAATACCCGGTGATAAAAAGAATAGTAAAACACGTTATTCCACAGTAGCACACGTTATTCCACAGTAGCACACTGTGTTCCACAGTGTTTTATATTATTGATTCAATAATTGATAAAGTAGCAATTGCACAGTATCTTGATTCAATAATTGTTACAGTAGTATCTGCATAATATTTTATATTATTTGTCACGACACTGTAACACATATTATTTGATATGATAGTTTAGCATTATTGACAATGTCTAGAAATTCTGTCAAGAAAAGGGGTTATTTAATTGCGCGCCATTTTTATGGAAGACCCCCTCTTTCCTAGGAATAATCTGGTTGTCAGTATTGCGAGTATATGCTATCTGTGATATTAATACATTTAACACAATAATACAGAAAAATGGATTTATTGTGATAATGGAGTTATTTTTTATAGTTTTATCTTTTGATAATGGAATTATCTTTTGATAATGGAATTATCTTTTGATAATAGAATTATCTTTTGATAATGGATTAATCTTTTTGAATAAATGGATGGATGATATAGATTAAAGAAAAAATGGATGGATGATATTAATGGAAGAAAAAATGGATGGATGATATGAAAAGAATATGGGGAAAAGACCAAAATGCCCTCACCTTGATTTTCCTATAAATAGGGAGAGTTTGCTTAAGAAATTTTCACACCTTCATTGTCTATACTTCCTCTCTCTCTCTAAATTTCTTAAGTTCTATAAGTGTGCTAGGCTATTGTGAGTATTTGTGAGAATACTAGTATTATCCAAAGTTAGTAAACTTCATAGAAAGCAACATCCAGTATTTTATTAATGAAGGAAAATAGAGTGTAGCGGGGACTAGCCGGGGAATGGAGTGATGGTCCGAGACAATAGGAGTATCTCAATACATTACTATTAGTGTGACAATAAATGTATTGAGAATTTAAGATGTATTTGTTTTGTGTTGTCGTATTTTGCACGACAAATATTAGTTATAAATGGGAAAATTCGTATTTGTATTTGTATTTTGTGGAATGTTATTGGCGACCCAAAATGGGTTATGTGGACCTATTTTGGGGGCGTCACATTTTATGCGTACTAGTACAATCCGATCCGATCCAATGTTGAAAATTCATTAAATAACCCACTTAGTAAATTTTCCACAGTAATCTTAATGAATACTATTATTTAAATTATATGAATAGATGAATTATAACTGTTAAATTTTTTAATATATTTTATTTTTCATTAATAATTAATGATACATTATTAAATAAATAAATTTTACTATTTTAGAAGGAAATAATTTTTATAAAGATTATCGTACATAATATTAATATATTATTATTATTAAAATTAATATATTACTATAGAACAATATAAACAATACAAAAATTCGGTATCATGAGTTAGTTTTTAAATAAGACACAGGCTGTGTAATTTTAGTTTGAAGGAAAGTTAAATTATTAAAACATGAAACAAAACATAAGGTTTAATGATTATTTTTGGTGTGTTTGTGAAAATTACATTGAACCACTCATCTCAATGCCTCTACAAAAAAATTGAAGAGTGAATAATTGGGTAGTTTCCTCCAATATATCATTTTAAAAAAAATTTATTAATAACACTTTACAAAAACATGATTTAATACCTAGGAGAAAATGGTAGATAGATTGCAAATGAACCCAAAGGTACAAGAAAATGAGTTTGTATGAATTCTTAACACTACAACAAAAAAGCTTATCAGCGACCGCCTATCAGCGACCGCTAGCGGTCGCTGATAGATATCTGCGACCGACCCCGATCGCTGATAAGTGTCGCAGATAATCTGGTCGCTGGTGTGCACATCAGCGACCACTATCAGCGACCGACATATCTGTGACCGTTAATAGCGATCGCCGCCGTCGCTAAGCTGAGTCATCGTGAGTCAGTTCTCATGAGTGACGTGGCACACGTGGCAGCGACCGGTAATAGCGACCGACGCGGTCGCTAATAATGACTTTATATCAGCGACCGCACAAATGTATTAGCGACCGCATGCGGTCGCTGATGTTGAATTTTAAAAAAAAATTGCAGTATTTTATGGATTTCCCAAAAAAACTGTACCTGTTTTGTACCTGTTTTATATCCCAACACACAACAGTATATATAAACATCCATCCATGATTTATATCCCAACATATGCATGCACAACAATATATATAACATCCGTCCATCCACAATGCTATAAACCAACACTATAAACATTAATAAAGCAATATGAACTAAAGAAATATATACAAATGTCATCTTTAAGTATCATACAATTGTCCAAAGAATGAATTTAAGAGTATAAAACTTTAAATATGAAAAAACAAGCCTAGGTCCTCATGCATCATCGCCCAAGTTAGTAGGATCCTGTAATTAACAAAAGAATACAACATGTTACATGTGTTGAACAGGTATTACTTATGCAAAGCAAAGTGAAAGAAAGGTAAACAATAGTAATTACCTCATCGCCATCCTGATGTTGTGCTGCTGCCGCCACTGCATCCGCTAACTCATCAGGACTCAGAGACTGCAGATGCCCGCCCAGTATACGAAGAAGATCACGATCTCGACAAATCGCTCTCACGCAGTCAGCAGGGGTATGGTAGGCTGGACTACCCGATGACTGTGTAGACTGGGTAGCAGAGCTGCCTGTGCCACTGATGGTCGGGCGTCGTCATTGTCCTTGGCCTTTGACGTAGTTCTTCTTAACGACTGACGCCCTCTCCCACAATTCTTGATCAATCGGCGGACGCGGAGTGCCCTCAGGACAACGCTCGTTCATTAAGCTCTTATACGTGTCCTGTCAGCAGGTTAACAATTAAATAGTTAAAAACAAATATAAAATGGTAGCAAAAGGTCGTAAAAATTATATATACAACATATCAATGTTCTAAACACTTATTACCGCTATCTGGACAGCCTCAGGTAGACCATCGTGGGTGGCCACGTACACATCCAACCAATTGATAGGCTGACCCTGAGACTGAGCCTCCTACAAAACATAAAATCATATTAATATGTAAACATATGATATTTTATAGAAACCTGACTGTAAACATAAAAATACTATTCATTAAGCCAACAAATTTGCTATTCATACGTACCTTGGCAGCAATATGTTGCACCTGTGATATACTGTCACCCATATACGTGCCTTTTGCCTTTCCGTCTTCATGTGCACCTGAGGATTTGTTTGAGGCGACAGTCTTGCGTCGCTTAACCCATGTCTCAGCTCTCCACTGGTCACACATCTCCGTCCATACGGGCTGCGCGCACTACCAGGGGCTATGCTCATGCATGTACTGCTCACCCTGGCCAGGATGGTCTATCTCTGCATTATGTATGGCTTTTTGTCATTCCTTGTTGAGATTATCTTTGGTACGGACTGCGCACTTCTGCCAGAAAAGTGTCTGAATAACTGATGCTTGTGCGTCGTCCCATCTATACCTTTTCTGCAAATAAAACAACAATACTAATATTAAAACGGTGATATTACCATAATTAATATACTAAACAATATTATTTCATTAACTATATTATATGTCAGAATTTTAAAAAAAAATATATACCTGGAATTCAGCCCAAACTGTATCCTTATGGGCGAGAGGTGTACTCGCCCACGTAATCGCTGGCGTGGGCCAGTTTTATAAGCATAATTGTGAAATACATTTCACAATCTTACTATCTTGAAAATCACTACAATATACAACAATATGAAATAAAGATAAGTAATTTTAGTAGAATATTAAAAGCAATTGACATTAGTATATATTTATGGAAAGTATATATATAAAATGCTTATATATAAATGATGCTTAACGTACGTGCTGTCCGAAGGAGGACGAATCTGTATGAGAATCCGGTCATCCGGATTAGCCGGGGCCTTCGGCACATGATTAGGGCCCCAACCCAAGCCGCGCTTTCGTGGCGCTGGTTCAGAAGACATCTGTTTCACCAAAATTTTAGGATGTTATTATAAGTTATGTTGTAATTGTATTAAATAGTTAACTACAACAAATACAAATGAAAGGTACATAAATATGACAAGGATATAGAGAACATGTATATATGCAAGTGTATGTAATACAAGTCAAACTAAACATACATTTTAATGAGAATCGTTATCTGAGTCACAATTATTTTGCTGACGTATTGGAGATTCATAACCATCATTTTCTTCAGATTCAGTGTCAGTGTCAGTCAATAATTCTTCCTCCTCAGTATCAATGTCATCTGAAGACACATGTACTGACTCGGGATCCAATTCATCGGGTTCATCTCCACCCTCTAACTGGATTACTTCATTGTTGTCCTCGACATTTATTATAGGAGGTCTATGAAGCATCTCCTCTTGGTAGAACTCTCCGTCTACTAATTGGACACGACTGCGCGCGGGAGTATGAATTACAACTTGCCAATCTGCAGGCGGTCTATCTCTTTTCCTAACAGGACTAGGAGTGTAGTATACTTGTACTGTTTGAGTTGGCAACACAAATGGTGCGTTGACGTACGTGGTCCTATGGAGGTCAATATCGACGATTCCATGTCGATCGACACATATCCCTTTTTCTGAATCAAACCAACGACATTTGAACAAGTTAATATGACCCCCATAAGTACCCTTGTACGACAGTTCAATGATTTCCTCCAACTCCCCATAAAAGGCACGACCCAGCTCATTGTAACAATCTCCTTGAACACACACTCTAGTGTTAGTTGTTCTTTTACCGCGAGCATATGTATTTGTATGAAATTCACAGCCATTTATTTTGTAACCATTGCGGCTGACTTGGTCCCGGTCTGGGCCCATAGCTAGGACTTGTATATTTGGAGGAATGGTTCCCTCATTAAGAGCCTACAAAAATTCTATTAAGTTAAATGAATTCATAAATTAATATTTAGCCATACGTGCTTATAAATTAAATTAACTTACTTTGTCCTTTAGCCAAAGTGCAAATTTTTGATCACGACTGAGTTGAATATCTTTATCAGTGATGCCGGGCTGATTCGCTTTTAACTCGTCATCATATGATCTATATAATTTTATAAACATTAACATATTTGAATGTATAAGATTAATTGCAGGTTAAGATATAGGTCCAATGATTCAGAATCATTTTACATGTATACCTTACAAATTCGTCAATCTCCTCGCAATTGAGAAGAATGTAAGTATGTGCAGCATGTAATTCTTGCTCAGAGAGGAATATGCGCTTCCCTTTTCCATAAGCGCGACCCGGTAGACCAAATACAGAAAGCCGACCATTTAGATCAACATTGCCCCCATCATCATGTCTCGGGACTCGATTGGCCTTTGTCAAAACTTCGTCGGGAAAATAGTCTGAGACAAACGTAGATATCTCATCAAAACTGTATGCCTCACATATCGACCCCTCGACGTAAGCTCTATTCTTCACCTTCCTCTTAAGGTTTCCCATCACCCTCTCGAAAGAGTACATCCATCTATATTGAACTGGACCACCAACACGAGCTTCATAGGGTAGATGGATTTGCAAATGCTCCATGGAGTCAAAAAAACCAGGTGGGAATATTTTTTCAAGCTTACACGTGATCTCAATGATGTTCTTCTCAAGTACAGACATGTCCTTTTCATTTAACGTTTTTGAACATATGTCTCTGAAGAAACGACTAAGTTCAGTCAAAGCATCCCATATTGGTTTATCAAGCAAGTTCTGAAATGCTATAGGCATTAGTCTCTCCATGAACACATGACAGTCATGACTCTTCATCCCTTACAATTTGCCACATGTGACACACCTTGCAATGTTTGAGGCATATCCATCTGGTAGTTTCAGAGACTTAATCCATGTGCACACATCTTCAACTTGTTTTTTGGACAATGTGTACCTTGCATGGGGTTTGACCATCCGACCATTACGAGATTCATATAGTTCTAATCTAGGACGCTTACAAATATCTTTCATGTCCAACCGTGCTTTATCATTATCTTTCGTCTTGCCCGAAACACTCATCACGGTGTTAAAGACATTGTCGAACACATTCTTCTCAATATGCATCACATCTAGATTATGACGAATTAAATTTGTAGACCAATAAGGCAATTCCCAAAAGATGCTTCTCCGAACCCAATTATGAGATACGCCAAACCTATCGATGATGTCAGAGGCAACAATCTTACCAAATGGGATAACCGGCAATCTCATCACACGATCTCGCATATCCGTTCCCGACAATCGCGGTGCAGGCATATCATTGTCTACTTTTCTTTTCCTGAAGTTTTCTCTATTTCTTCGAAACGGGTGATCTACCGGCAAGAAACGACGATGGCAGTCAAACCAGCATGGCTTTCGACCATTTGATAGATTGAAAGACTTTGTATTCTCCATACAATATGGACAAGCCAACTTCCCGTGTGTACTCCAGCCAGATAACATACCATAAGCAGGGAAGTCACTTATAGTCCAGATAACCGCTGCCCTAAGGTTGAAATTTGTTTTCGTGGAAACATCCCAAGTCTGTACTCCATCCTCCCACAATACCTTTAACTCGTCTATAAGAGGTCTCAAGTAAATATCTAGGTTCTTTCCAGGACTCTTGGGACCAGGAATCATGAGTGAAAGAAACAAGTATGGCTGCTTCATACACATCCAAGGAGGCAAGTTGTACGGAGTTACAATCACAGGCCAGCAGGAGTACGGAACAGCTGAGTGGCCGAACGGGTTAAAACCATCAGTGGACAATCCAAGTCTCACATTTCTAGGTTCTAATGCAAACCCAGGATATGATAAGTTGAAATCTTTCCAAGCCTGCCCATCTGCGGGATGGTTAAGTTCTCCATCTTTAGCTGGAGATTTCGCATGCCAAGTCATATGTTCAGCTGTTCTTGAAGACATGTACAATCTCTTAAGCCGATGTGTAATTGGAAAATACCTTAAAATCTTCAAAGGTATTTTTGTCTTTTTTGTAGTCACACCCTCTTTAATAGGCTTGAACCGATCATGACCGCAAAAAGTGCACTTTGTCTTATATTCATTTTCCTTATAAAACAACATGCAATCATTTGGACATGCATCGATCTTTTGGTATCCAAGACCCAACTTCTTCACCATTTTCTTACAATAGTAGTAGTTATCGGGCAATTTCTCACCGTCAGACAACATACTCTTAATGGCCTTCAAGAGTGACTCAAAACACTCATGGCTCATGTTGTGATCAGCCTTGATGTTAAGTAATGTCGCAACTGCAGACAACGTAGTGTGTTTGGTGCAACCATGCCACAACGGCTCGGTACCTTCGCCTAGTAACTTAAAGAAGGCTTTGACATCAGAATTCATAGGTTGCTCTCTCTCTTGTTCCCAATCAAAATTCAGCCCTGCAATATCATGAACCATTTCATTCATATGATGGGTACTGCTGCCCGGATTGTGTACTTGTGCGATACCACTATCTCTTCTCTGCCCATGTGCCCACCAACATTCTTCGTAATTTTTCATGAACCCAGACAAAAGTAGCTACTCGTTTTATAAGAGATGAAAACCAAATATTTATGAGCTACTAAAATTGTATGACATTCTTTGAGCATTCATAAGTACTCACTCCATCCTAAAAGGATACGTTAATTACAATTTACACACATATTAAGAAAAATAAAAATAAAAAAAAAAGAGTAAAAAAGTTTTAAATTTATCTCTAGTGGCCCCACAAGATTATATAAAATGATGAATACTTTTATTTTTTATACTAATGGACTCTATTAAATGACGTAGTTACTCTTCACTTTATGTATTTTATCTCATTTTTTCGCGGACAAAAAAATTTATACTTTTAGTCATTCTTTTGAGAACGGAAGGTGTATATGTTTCTAAGCATAAAAAATAATGTTGTGGGCCCCACTCTAACATCCCAGTGTTGATGATTGGGCTTTTATGTGTACTAGTACGATCCGATCCAATGTTGATGAAAATCCATTAAATAACTCACTTACTAAATTTTCCACAGGTAGCTTCTCTGGATATATATATATATATATAAAAATCTATGTTTATTAGTTTATCAAATATTATCGTTCTAAATTAATTAAGCATTCTTAAACAAATGGTGTTTGCAAGAGAGAAGATAATTTAGCAAACAAAAGCCAACAATTACAAGGAGATCTTGAATTCTAAAAATCAAGTAAAACAGGCAAAAATTAGCTAAACATCTTATAGTAGTGAAACCATAGATACATGGAGTAATGAACCATGCATTAGAAATATATGATCGTCTAACATCCGTTCTGCATTGTACATAATGAAAATTATCCGATCCTTTCCTGCAACTTGATACCAACAAGATTTCCCTTGTAAAGTTGTTTCTAATACAATGATTATTCTATTCAATCTGAACTTGCAAAATATATATACTCCGCCACGCCAAGAAAACAGCAGTTGAAAAGAAACTTTGCCGCATGTTACTAATTTCTTCATATATCTCATTCGGCATCTCCAAGTTCATCACCTCTCTTGGAAATAGGGCCATATTTAGAGTTAGGTTTCTTCTTTTGTGAAGCAATTTCTGTTGAAAAATAAACTTGTCCCAAAAATAGCTAAGTATTTTTATTTAGCATATTTTATGTTTTAATTAATATTTATGTACTTGTTGGTTCATGTAGCCAGTTAAAAAGGTGTCTAGGGAGTTGTTTTTTATTAAGTGTTCATTCATGTATTTGGGTTTATACATGTTAGAAGATTCCTATAAATACCTATATACTCAATTCATTTGAAGTAAATAAGAAATATAAGACTTCTTTTGTGATAACATTTTTTTCATTTTCTCTAGCGTCTGCGTGTGTGAGTTTATTATTTCCAACAATTTCAGCACTGCTCCGGGCAGGGACGAAGCTAGCATAGGACTGGAGGGGGCCACGCCCCCCCCCCCCAAGGTTTGAAAATTTTGTAAGTCCTACCCCAAAGCTTCAAAAAAATTATTTTTGGCCCCCCTCAAGAAAAATGTAATGCTTTAGAGGAAAATAAATTTCTTTACTATCAAACTAACGACCACAACACATTCTTTGTAACAAGATATAAGTTTACACATCGGTCTCATTCTGATCTTAACTAGCCAAATTCATACACTTATAAATAGATTATAGACCTGCCCTTCTTGCTTATAACCTGCCCCATAAAATTCCCAAATAAAAAATAGCAACTCCTACCTCAATACTAAATGAAAAAGAAAATGGAAGCTCACTATAAACACTTGGATAGTACTGCACTAAAAACAATAATTACTTTATAATGTAAGGTAAATTTTTAAAAAATTAAGTATTATGTATAAATTGACTCCACTAAAATTTTATAAATTTTTTATTATACGGGGTCAAATTAAAATTTTATAATTTTGTCAGTCAAATTTTAACCACATATGACTCATATTCTCTCAATATATGTATATCTCCCTATAATATTATATATATATATGTGTGTGTGTGTGTGTGTGTGTGTGTGTGCGTGTGTGACCTGAAAGTACAAAAGTATTAAAAAAAAATTGGCTCGGGGGCACTGCCCCCGAACCCCCGTCAAATTATTTATGACTTGGTAAAAAATTTGGCCCCCCCAAAGATTAAATCCTGGTTTCGTCCCTGGCTCCGGGGGATGGGTACTGGCGCTGCCAGAAGAGAGGACCCTAAAATTCAAAGAACCAAATAGAAATATTCCATTTGAATAACGAATATTTGAATACAAACAGGCGGTATGCATGTCTCCGCCCAGTCTATTGGCACTGCTTGGTTAAAAGGTGGGGTTACTCGACACATTAAACCACAAAATAATTTAGGGAAGAAAGACAATGTTAATGATGACTTATGCCAACCACTTGACCTTTGTCAGCTAGCTTCTTTGCAGCCAAAAAAATGCTCCTAATGTGAATAAATAACATTACACATCTCTCGTTTCTTTGATTATATGTATATAATATTTATCCCAAAATTAGTGTGTCATTTAACTTTTGACTTTTTTGTCAGGCATATAGAGGAGGTTGGTTATGAAACCCTAAAACATAAAACTTTAGGGCTATGTTTGTTTACAAAAAATATATTTGAGATTAGACTATTTGTCTTAATTTAACATTCTTTCGAAATATTTAATCCTTTGACGAGGGACTATTAGTCTCATAAAGCCATTTGATAGCTTAAAATGTGGGAGACTATTAATCTCACATTCATCATGAGATTATATAATCCCTCGTAAATAGCCTTAGGAATGACAAAAAAATAGTCCATAAGATTATTTAAAGGACTATTAATCCCCTATCATGGGATAAAATAGTCTGAAATAATATTAAATTAAGACAAATAGTCCAACCCCAAGCATTTTTTTTTGTAAATAAACATAGCCCTAGATGACTACTCCCTATAGTAAATTGTTTATGAATACTGAAAAAGTATATCTAATTCGAACCTTAATATAGGTAAAGATAAAATAAATAAAGCGTAAGTTAAACCTCAACTGAGACTCTCGTTCTGGGACAAAGAATATTAAGATTAAGTTGATGAAGATCGATACCATAGAGAGGACGCTAAGATTCCTGGAGATTGGGCTGAGTAGGCTGGAGGCGGTATACGTATGGGTAGGCGGCCGCGTGATCAGGATGAGAAGGAGATTTGCAAGATGAAGTACACCACTAGATTGCTGTTCTTCTCCTTAGACGAATGGAAACTGATCCAACACTGCATGTGACTGTCCCAATAGCTCCAGCTCAGTCATTGCATGTTGGCTTTGTTGCTCCATTTCAGCTGCTTGTTGCCTCTGAATTTCATTACCCATCAACTAATTTGCCCCAAATGGTTAAAGTGTTAGTGAAATTAAATTAAAACTCCATAGTTAACTTAATTTGAACTCAACTCATATTCTTTATTATAAGAGAGATTAATACTACTAGTTTTGTGGCATACACAAAGTGTGTGCAAATTAAATGTAAGAATAAATAGTAGGCGAGAGACCAAGAGTCTAGGTTAATTGATGTTTTAGTTATTGTATTAAGGGTCAATTTTCAATTTAGTTATTGATTTTTTTTTTGTTACAAAGACATTACTAAAAAAATATTACAAACTAATCATTTATTAACATTTTGTCCAAAAAATTGACGAAAATACTAAATAGATTAACGTTTAATAGTTGTCATATGGAGTACTTGAATATGTGGCAGGTGGGACCTTATTACGTAAAGGGTTAATTGATGTTTTGGTTACTATAATAGGGGTTGATTTTCAATTTTGTTATTGAATCTTTTTTTTGTACAAAGACATTATTATACTCAAAATATATTACAAACTAGTCATTATTTAACATTTCGTCAAAAAAATTGACAGAAGTGCTGAACCGTGCATATCACGTAAGTAAAAAAAAGTTGATGTATGAGTTATTGGTGATGTGGCACTTTTCCCATGTGTAATATCATGTGTATTGTAGCTGACGAAGAAGAAGCGACCCAGATATTCGTGGGCAAGATGAATCACAACAAAATCGTGCCCTAATTTTTTCCCCTTTTCTAATTTTTTTACCCTTTTTTGATTTTTGTAGCCATATCATGTGTCACATCACCAGTAACTAACTCATATGTCAATTAAGTATTGTTAAGTAATGATTAGCTTATAACATTTTTTTTTAGTATAGTAATGCTTTTATAACAAAAAAAAAATATTCAATAACAAAAATAAAAATCGACCCCTGGTACAGTAACCAAAATATCAATTAACCTTCCACGTAACAGGGACCCACCTATCACATATTCAAATATCTCACATAATAGCTATTAAACGTTAGTCTATTCAGTACTTCCATTAATTTTTTGAATGGAATATTAAATAATGACTAGTTTGTAATATTTTTTTGAGTATAGTAATGTTTTTGTAACAAAAAAAGATTCAGTAATCAAAATAAAAAGCGATCCCTAATACAGTAACTAAAACATCAATTAATCTAGTCCTAAATAACTATTAACAGCTTATTTTGCTCTCCCTTAATAATATAGATAAATAGATAACTTAGTTATTATAGTAGTGACTAGTGATATCCCTTTGTCCTGAAACGAGAGTCCCCGTATAAATTTTATTACTCTTCTTTTTTTAGTGCTAATGAGGTTTGTGTCTAGGACACATTTAAACAAAAAAAAAATTCCAATAACCGATTTTGTTATTAAAATTTAATATCAAGTAGGTAAATCGTAAGAAATTTATGTCCAAATGCATCTAGGTTTCATATACCTAAATAAAATCAAAAAATTAAATAAGACTCACACTTCTAGAGACCAAAAAGAAACATTCAGGGGAATGCTATAATGCCTGGAAAAGTGGAAAAATCATGCCCAAATTACCGGTACTTGAAATGTTATACTGTACAACAATTCAATGGACAATCTAAACAATGTTTTTTTTTTTCCATATATATAAGGATTGGGGGACGTGCGGTGCATTTTTCACGGGTCAATAGTACAGTGCACATTTTAGGCCGTTAGATCTTTTAAAACAGATTTAACGGTCAAAATTATTTCTTTCACCTAACCCTAATTATAGATCTATTTCTCATTCAGACTGATATGCTCATCCATTGTTGAACCGAACCCCCACCCACACCTTCTTTCAATCCTTTGTCTTTTTCAGCACAGTACAAAATTAAATAATCCAACGGACAGAGACAAGGTAAATCCATTTTTCCTTTCTCTCTCTCTGTACTATTTGATTCACTTGTCATTACCTGCTTCTTGGGTTTTTTTTCTTTTGTTCTCGTTTTAGCCAAGGACGCATTGATACAGATGCAGAATATGGGAACCATACATTATGGTTCAAGGATACAGGAACTTTGATTTTTCAAAACTCATTAGCCTAAACATTCCCTTAACCCAAAGTAAGCAAATGCAAGTTCTCAATAGATCATTATGTTTGCATGTTAAGGTATAATCCCAGGTAAAAATACGAAGTCCAAATTTTGTCTCCAAATTTTAACATTCAAATTTGAAATAAACTCTTCCAAGTCTCTTTGTTTATCCATATTGTTTAATATACCTTTTTCCCCTTCAGATTCTTATGGTTTAAAATGCTTGATAAGATGATTGATTATACATATGATAAAACACCCCAGACAACATTGCTTCCAATCCATTGAGAACCCTCGACATAAATTGCTTCAGGAAATAGATAAAGCATGGAGATTTTAGTAATCCAGCCATACAAATTCAACCCATCTACTTCCTTAAAGTTCTGCAAACTCTTTTTCGAGCATTACTAATTCTCCAACAAATCCAACATTACTAATTAAAGCCCCCCACAAGCCTCCAAAATTATAAGACACTTCAGTCACAGCAGCAAGAGAACAACCCAAAACAATCCCGGAGCTTTCTACTTTCCCTGCGACCTGAGCTGTCTCGTGCAAATTTTGGAATCCCACGACCAAATTAGCAATTGAAGGAGCGGCAGGGAAAGATTCGACAGCACATTCAATTCCATCTGTCTCGTGCTATTTTTCTCCAGAACTTGCGAGCCCAGGCGCCACCATTTTTGATGGACCAAGAGTCTTACCAAGGGCAATAGCAAAAGCCTTATGGGGCAGGGTAATCATAATTTTTAGCGAAGAGCCACTTTAGAGAATGAAACACAAGCAGAAAGAGACGAAGTTTTTTGGGCAAGATTGAAGCTTTGTAGACCATAAAATCAACATGAAAACAGACCCACAAAAGAGTTGGATGTTTTTGTTTGGCTTTGAAACCTCAATTTCTCCATCTGGGCTTGATTCTTGTGGGACTTCTTCTGATGTTGCTATGAGGATCTGGGATTTGGGTTTTGAAGAAAACCTAAAACGAATTTCATTGATTTTGCTGAGATTTGATATCGGATTAGAGATCTGAGAAGTGGGTTTTGAGAAATATCCAAATGGGTAGCCGTGGATTTTCTTAAAATTGAGGGAATCTTGATTACAAGAGGGTTTGTTGAAAGGAAGAGATTTTGGGTTTATGAGATGTTGAGTTCTGTTCACAAGAAAGGGACGGAGAGGAGAGAGGAGAGAGGAGAGAGGAGACGAGAGAGAGGGATTTGGACAGAGGAGAGAGAAGAGGAGAAGGGAAAATGAAATTGTGACCGTTAGATCTGTTTTAAAAGATCTAACGATCTAAAATGTGCACTGTACTATTGACCGGTGAAAAATGCACCCCACGTCCCCCCAATCCATATATAACACAACTTTCTCTAACATTTAATCTTCAGATAATGGATCTCAAATTTTCACTCCTAACCCAAACACAAACTTAAAATTAAAATCCACAGAGACAGAAAAGAGAGAGGCAGAAATGAGCTAAAAGAGGTTAGTAATTAAAACTACCGTCCTCTGCAAATTGTCCATATGCTGCTGAAATAATTGAAACTGCATGCACATCCATTCAAATTGACATTTTATGCAAAAAAAAAGGGGATAAATTTAATCCTAACCTATTATATTTTAGGGGGCGAATTTATGTTTAACAAGAGTATAATAGCAGTATATACAAGAAAAGGGTGATATGGCAGATAAATGACCGTCACTATATCCTATGACGATGGTCGTATTGGCCATGGCCATGTATGCCGTGGCGGGAGACCTACGCCGACGATAGTTAGTGCTATGCCAACGGCTCGGCCGTAGCTATAGCACCTAAACCTTCTTCCTTAAAATAACAATCCGCTCTTATAATCATTACCCTCTGTCGCCGATTGTCGCTATAGATCTTAGCGACAACATGCTGACCGTTGGCATGAGACAACTCTCCTTGAGGCGACAGTAACAACCATCGATGTAAGATATATCTACGATGGAGTGACCTTTGACATAGCCCAAGGCGACAGTTTAATCCTCGTCACCTTACAAATATATATTTTTATGTGGGATATTTAATTTTATATGGTGGCGACCTGACCATCAATATAAACTTTTTCTACCAATTCATTTAGCTTGCATGTTATTTTAAATAGGAATACAAAATTTTAAGATTCAAACAATTTTAACTATTATGCTACGTTTGGATTGAAGGAATGGAATGAAGAATGGAATGATTAATTTCATTCTAGTTGGAATGAGTTATTCCATATGCTCTCCTTCCCTCAAGAAACCAAACACAATTCTTTTCATTCCAATCGAAACCAAACACAATTTTTTTCATTCCATAGGAATGAGTCATTTCATTCTCCCTCCTATCTCACCAATCCAAACGTAGTTGAAGCATGCACAAAAGATATATATAACTAGTTCAAATTATAAGTCAGTTGCCAAATGAGATACAAAAGTAAAATACAATTCCAAATCCAATATATAAAAGCACCAGTTTCTAAACTACAGAACTTGTAAAATCTTATTGTCTTAAAGGCGGCATATACAATCGTTAAAATAAATTGAAGAAGACTGTCATGAACATACCTGCTCCTCGCCCAAGTAACAGCGCCAGACTCTTCCTATAAAAAAAAGACAAATACAAATAGTAAGACATCAAATCTATATATATATAGTAGCTAATTTAGATAACAAGTCATTAAAAAGAGAAAATTTTGTTACAACAGAAGAGCCATTTTTATTTTATTTTTTTGGATCAGCAAGAAGAAGAGTCATTTATATCATAGAGGAAATCAACCTGTTACAAAAGACAACCTTAATGACCATTGCTAAATACAAGATTGTTTATTATTAATAAATTATATGATTAAAAAAGGGAATAGAAACTGATGAGATTCAAGACTACACCTACAGAGTATATCACTATCAAACAAAACAAAGAATCCTAAAATATGAAGTCCAAATTACCTGTAAAACAAATATTTTTAGCTCAATGTTGCCTTATCTTCAAACGCTAAATGCCCATGAAAAGTTAGCAACGAATTTGAAACACAAATTATAATATATACTCCTTTCTTCCGAAAATTAGAAATATAATTTTATTTTTAATTAGTTTGTTCTAAAATTTATATACACATATATTTCAATTTTAAAACTACATATAAAGGAGCATGATTCTACTGCTTTGTTGTTACTTTTTAAAAGCTGCATATCTACTGTAAAATCTAAACTACCAAACTTAATCTCGAACTGCAGAGGATGTATAATTGATTGGAATATCATGAAGCATAAATAATTTTTGGATCTAATGCTATAAAATGAACATCGCCTCGTGAATTCAAACAACAATTGAAAGAAAGCAAGTCTTAAACTTCAAATCTAAAGCAAATCAGCTATGGTACTGATCTGGATCTCTCCATTTTAGTGTTCGATAGGGCTGAGCAAAAAACTAGAAAAATCGAATAACCGAACCGAACTGTATTTTTTTAACTGAATTATTAAAGTTATTCGGGTATATTCGGTTATAACCGTTTTACATTTCGTTATTCGATTTCGAATAAAGAAATTAGACTATTCGGGAAATCGATTAACCAAATTAGAAACTTAAAAAAAATACTATTTTTAATTAGACTTTGATAAACTTTGTCCTATGAATTATGTATTTATGTATTGTTAATTTGAAATTATTAAACTAATTTATGAATTATTATAGTTGTGAATTGTGGTTAATATTGTTTAAAAACTTTAGTGTGAAATTTGAAATAAAAATTTTTGTTTAATAAAAATATGTTTATATTTCGGTTACATACCGAATAACCAAATGGTATAATTCGGTTATTCGGATTTTGATTATTCGGTTAGTACATATTTCGGATACATGTTCAGATAGTAAAATTGTATGAGATTCGATATTCGGTTATAACCGAATAGACAATTCAATTTGGTTATAACCGAATACTCACCCTTACCGTTAACCAGCTATGGTACAGATCCGGATCTCTCCGTTTTATCGTTCGGCAGCTATGGTGGGAGAACCACAGTTACGAATAATCTATTTTTCCTTTGGCACTAATGTCAAAGAGCCAAAGAGAGCATCTGTAAGTTTGCAAAATCACAATCATATTGAAATACGCAACGGAAAATGGAAATTAAAATTTTTGCAACATACCCATGAAGCACCTTATGCATAGCTATTAATTGAAGATGAACAACAAGAAATAATACTTTTGAAGATTCAACTCTTGAACCGCTACAAGATCTACCCCTCTCTTGATTTCTTCAAACTCCTCCAATCTTCAATCCTTGGATCAAACTTAAGCTACAAAGTGTATGTAGCACTCTAAAGGTAATCCACCAAGAACAATTATACAAGGAACAATATTTGATTTCCTAGAAATCTTGGATGGTTAATCCAATTAATTCTTTTATTCCTAACTCTTAAGAATAATTAGAACAACAAGAACTATTATTCAAGAACACTTAAATCATATCTATTTTCCATGTATTCTTAAATTTTCTCTTAACTCTTAAGATGGAGGCTAGTTCATTCAAGTAGGTTAATTAGGAAACCCTAATCAATATAGGATACTTGCAAGTGTAGTATGCTTACACAAAATGTAAGTATACATATTCCTCCTAACCCACATGTTATACATGTATGCAATTAACACATGTTACTTGTTTAATCAACAGTAAGCAAGTATTTTTTCGATCTTTAATTTGCATTTGCATTTTATTTAATTTGCATTTGCATTTGCATTTCATTTAATTCTCAATCTAATTAAGAATTAAATAATAATAATAATAATAATAATAAGATTTCTCTCATTAATTTATAATTCAATATTTCTCCAAATATATCATTATAAATATTAAGCATTTCAATTTATTCAACTAATAAATTAAATACTCAATTTATTATCATTAAGCCAATTGTTTCCAATATAATATTATTCTTTTTGCGATGTGACCCTTTTAGGTTCAATATTATGCCGGTCGTAGAATAAATAAATTAGAACTATTCTAATATTATTTATAATGAATTAAACTCCTTTAATTCATATATAAATAAATAATATTTATTCTACATCATGAGGGACACCTTACGATACTGTATCATGACTATCCGTATAATATGAAATCAATGTTTAATCACATAGAACCTATTCAGCAGTAGTTATCGTACAATTCAATCATTCTACCATACAATGTCCCGATTAAATATAAGACATGGATTTACTGACAAATCTTATTTTATTTAATCATATGCATTTCGATTTAAGAATGCACAACTCCGATTAATGTAAATTAGAAACTCCTTTCTAATTTTCATTCAACCCTGGCCAGGGATTTCTGAGCTGTCATTTATCAAATCGCATAGGACATTCTCTCCCTTTATTAGAAGTGGTAGATCCTTTATCGATCATTCACCTACCTTCGTGTATACTTTATTATACCCGTACATATCCTATAACATACACTAAGGTATTAAGAAATATGACAAAGTATAACTCAGCATACACAAGGTACTATGATAATCTCAAGTCCAAGAATCACTTGTACTACTATCACTTTAAGAACTTCTTATTGACAGGTGAATAAAACTTCATTAGGGTTCTTAAGCGAGTCATGTTCAGTGAACTTATTCTCTAATAAGCACATACATACTTGTTTTAGTGTCTCCACACAAATGATTATGAGATCAATCATCATCTTCTAAAGATCAAGCATAGTATGTACCAATCTATCCGGATCAGTAATCCCAATATTAGTGATCTAACGATTATGAACATTTTAGTTTTTGAGTTTTCTTGAATTTAGATCTCACTAGCATGATCTTATCATGATTCTAAAAGTATTGCCCGAAAATTATGGGTTTATCACATTTATTAATTCAACCAATTAACATGGATAAAATATGTCTTTTTATTATTAATATTTGAATAAGATTACAAAGTAAATGTTTATTACATCAAATGTAATTGGCTTGAGAGCATATTACTTTTAGCATCTTATTTTGAAGGGTTGGTTGGGGAAATGGAAATTAGAAATAAGGAGATGAAATTGGCAAAATTAGAGAAGTGGGGATTAGAGGTTGGAATGAGGATATAGTTTTAATTTTCTTCTCTTTTTAGACGCTCATTTTTTATTTTTTTTAACATCCCTCTACCGAAGGTCAGACCTATGGACTTAGATATTTTTATTAAATTTGGGCCAAAAAATTGGCGCATAAGTTCCCAGATTTTAAGTGTCATTGCCATAGCTTGTCACCCTAGCCCCTTCCTCTTATATATATATATATATATATATATATCATGCAAAAGGCTATGTATTTGAGCTGATAATAAATTGTGTCACAAGATTGAACCATCATTAATTAATAATTAAACTATATACCAAAATATTGATGTTAATTTCTACCATTTAAAATAAAGTACTCTAATCTTAAATTCCAACTATATATATATATATATATATATATATATATATATATATATATATATATATATATATATTAACATCTACGCACTTGATCAATTTTCTTTTCCTCCTTGCTCCTCACCATCTAACTCAAAATTTTATGATAAATAGATATGGTTAATAATTATGGTCATTATGTTACGATAACAATGGAAAGTTTAATAACAAGAAAAAATCACTGTTTTTGGTTATGTAAAGTTCGTAACATGTCAGTTCCTATATTTCAAGTAGATTGAGTATGTATTATCATCCTACTGCTACTATATTTCTAATTAATGTTGGAGATATATTTCAAAAAATAATTTTTTTCTTTAAAATTCGTTGTTTTAAAAATTGGTCTAATTTTGGAACTGAATAAAAGGAAATAACACGTACCTTTCTTGATCGCTTTTTTTTTTTTATCAAACAATCTAAAAGAATGAAATATATTAAAAATGTAATCTATTAGAAAAGATGAAAGGATTAAAATAAATAAACTCAAATAGTAATTCTTTCAAATAAAATAATAGATAATCAAGAAAAAAAGGGTCAATCGTAGCAATAATGCTAGTGGACAATAAATAAACTCCTGAAATACAGTCATATTCCTAAAATAATAATAATAAAATACGTAGATTCAGACTGTTTTTCAGCACGGGTAATGAAAGAACAAGTCGTCATGAAAGTACCATATCTAAATCTGAATAATCTATCTACAACAATTCATATACTGGAAAAAGTCTCACGAACAAAAAAAAATTTCTCAAATGGAGAAAATAAAATTTCTCAAAAGATGATAATAAAATCTCCCCACAAAAAGAAATAAATCAGTCATCTCATAAAAAAAACTAAGTCACGCAAAAGGGGAAAACAACTACAAAAAAGAAGAATAATTTATTAAATTAAAATAAGAGAGATCTAGAGGAGGGTATCTCCAAAAAGAGAGCTCTCTCCCAAATTTAAGATGGAGGCTAGGGTTCTTGACTAGAGAAAAAAACGAGAAAAGAAAAAAAGAGAGGAAGAAGGATATTTGATTCTTCCGAGCGGATCTTGTTAATGGAGTGTTCGAGCTGCTCTTCAAGTTTATCCAAATCCTCAGGTTGTACTGAGCTCAACTCATTTCCTTTGTAGCGCTGGAGACTCAATTGGAGGTTAGGGTTTCCTTCTTGATTCGAGTCAACTTATTTTGTATTTGTTCCTAAGAAATATTCAGGCATATTAATGAGGATTTCCTTTTTTCCATTTTTTTTTTTAATTTAACGTAGAACCTCAGGGATTGAGGTTCCAGTATTCTTCAGGACCTTTCTACTATTTGCCCCATGTTGCAGTTGCAGTTGCAGTTTAAGATTATTAGTAATTTATTAATTCAAATAATCAAATTTGATTTTCCCTCTGTCCAATCAAATATTCTTTCCGTTTCAAAATTAGATATACATTTTGATTTTTTTAAAGTTAATATGCGAAATCTTAAAACTCAAAATTGATATAATTTCGTTCAACTTTTGAAAATAACAAATATGATGATTAGTAGTGTTTTATAGTTTGTTTACAATCATTATATTTATTTTCATTAAAACTAAATAACTTCATATCAATTTTGAATTTTAAGATTTCACAAATTGACTCTAAAAAGTCCAAATATATCTCTAATTTTAGAACGGAGAGAGTAAATTAGTCTCATTTTGACTTTTTAAAAGTCAAAATATTTGCAAATCTATTAATTATACTAAAACGCAGTTAATATGACCACATCATGACATTTGTCAATCTCACAATTCAACACTTGTCATGCCTCATTAATGCTCTCCAATCTATTATCTATTATCTACTACCTATTATCTATTACCTATTATACATACTAAAATACACTACCGCTCATGCAACATTAATTACCCCTCACACAATATTATATAATAGATTTCTAACCAAAATTTTAACAATTACTAAAATAAAAAATTCCTTAAACAAATACTACCAAAAACGAATCCAAATTACAAATAGATTTATAATATTATTTATATTATACATGCTCACACAACAATCTGTAATATAAATTTATATCCAACTTTTAAAAACTACCAATATAAAAAAAAAATCTAAAATTTAAACTATTCTAATATTATCAACTAATTTAATTTCTCAATATTTTAACATAAAAATCATAAATTGAACTATTGAATTTAATTTACATATAATTTTCACGTCTAAAATTTTCTAATTTTTTTTAATTTTATTCTCACCCTAAAAATCTAAACTAATATTTAACTTCATTCTCACCCTAAAAATCTAAACTGATATTCTTATTTTATGATCGTATTATTTTAATTCTTTGGGATATACATCATAATTGGGTTTTTTGTTATACATTTGTCAGATAAATTTTCAATTTACATATATACCGTCTTCTTATTATAATGTAATTTATTAAAATTACATATATAAATTTATAATTAACAAAATAAATAATCCCTCCGCAACGCGCAGGGTTGTATCTAATCTAATATCTAATATATATATATCTAATATATATATATATATTGCAGTTGTCTGACACCGTTTTTTGTCAAGTGACATTCCCAACATTTGACACCTACTATATAGCATTAATTACCATTCACATTCTGTTGAACCATAATATCTTCGGTTTTTGTGTTTTTCTAATATTTTAATAATATTATAATATTTTAATAATATTACACACACACCATATCTCCGTTTTTTTTGTTTTTCTAATATTTTAATAATATTATACCTACAACTACGTTAATCTAATAATTATCAAATCACTACATATCTAATAATTCTAATATTATCAAATCACTATAATAACTTAATATTTTTAAATAAAACATATACTAATCCAAACACATTAATATGTTGATTTTATAAACCCCAAATACACTATACATCTATCTTTAACTCAATTACTATCAAATACACATCCCACTAACGTATTTCTTTAACCTCATAATTAAACTAATCTACATATTTAAAAATTATTTTTAATTACTTTAATCTTACACAATAAATTAAACAATTTATACTAAAAAAATATTAGGATAATAAAACTTACCCTCTTTAACCTATGAGTATGTAATATAATTTCTATACTATTTAAATTCCATAATATTCTTAATTTTTTTCAATATCCTAAAATCACTACAAATCTAAACTAACTCTTGAGTGCATAAACAGATGCATTGATAAGTTGGTTTGAGCCAGAACCAAACGATATATATATTTTATCTTTAACTGCATTTTAAAATTTTAATAATTTAAAACTTTTAAAATAAACATAGATATACACTAATTTAATCCGTGATTATCACAATTTGTTTTCTTCATCTTGATTGAGTACTATCTTATTTTTATAATTTTTTATGTACATTAATTTTTCTCATGTGCGAAAGACTTATAATAATTACGTTGTAATTAAACAATTACATAATTAATATTTAATTATTTATAGGTACTATAATCAATCAATTTTAATTTAAAAATACCATCTTAAAAAAAAATATTACACTCTCAAGACTATCAAACAAGAAACAAGCTTACTAAGGGTTATTCATAAAATACAAATTTATAATTCAACAAACTAAATAACATCCCGTCACAAACGCTTGAGTTTGGACTTTGGACTTTGGACTTTTGAATTTTTTTTATTATCCCATTTTTGCAGATAACTTGAACATAAAAATATCTGATATTATCCAATAATTTAATTTTTGAACTGATATCAAATAATATCTCATAAAATCACCCAAGAAATATTTATATTATAATTAATTACTCTCTATTTTTTTATT
Organism: Aralia elata; assembly: GCA_034770075.1. Lineage (NCBI taxonomy): Eukaryota > Viridiplantae > Streptophyta > Magnoliopsida > Apiales > Araliaceae > Aralia > Aralia elata. The sequence goes on along the minus strand of CM068380.1, from coordinate 67,987,819 downwards.
ATATCTATTAACTAAGGTTAGAATAACAAATCTAAATTGATATTATATCCCAAAATTGCACCAATTCCAAATTGATACTATTCAATAAATTGGTTTTTTCAATTATGATAATTACATTTTACATTTTAGACAATCATAATAATACTCAACTCCCATCTAAATTTTTTAAGTACCAGTTAGTACCCCTACAAGTTTTTTAGGTTGACTAAATAAATAAAGTGACATATTTATCCTTACATGTCATCAAATTTTAATTCATGAATAATATATATATTTTAAACAATATATATTTAATGGGGTTGTTCTAATTAGAGTAATTGAGTATGTTGATAGTTTAGTTTTTGGGCGTTTAATAACAGAAAATATTATTTGTCTTATAATCAACAAAATGAATAATCCCGCCGCAACGCAAAATTATTACTGACTGTTAATTGAAAAACTAGAGGGGTGACAAGTGTTATTATAATTATCTACATGGGTGTCAGTGTATTTTACTCTTTTTTTAGTTCTATACTCACATAAAAAAAATGTAACATTATCCCATAAATATGTAACACATGCAAATCTAAACTGATATTATATCCCAATATTGCAGCAATTCCAAATTGATATTATCCAATAATTTGATTTATAATTTTTTTTACTATCCCATTTTTGCAAATAACTATAACGTACAAATATATTTGATATTATCCAATAATTTGATTTTGAATTTTTTTTATCTCATAATTAGGTTTTTTGTTATACATATGCTAGATAAATTTCAATTTACATATATTACCGTCTTCTTATTATAATTTAATTTATTAATTACATATATAAATTTATAATTAACAAAATAAATAATCCTCTGCAACGCGCAGGGTTGTACCAAACAATATATATCTTTTATCTTTAACTGCATTTTAAAATTTTAATAATTTAAAACTTTTAAAATAAACACAGATATACATCATTGGTTGCACTTCAAGTACCAAACAATATATATCTTTTATCTGTAACTGCATTTTAAAATTTTTATCTAGAAATAATTGGGGTGGATAATACGCTAATTGGGGTGGATATACACTAATTTAAATATTTTAATAATTTAAGATATTACACTAATTTAAAATTTTAAAATTTAAAACTTTTAACTGCATTTTTAATATTTTAATAATTTAAAATATACATAGTTATACACTAATTTATATAACTGCATTTTAAAATTTTAGTAATTTAAATCTTATTAAAATTTGGAGATTTGAATCCTATTAAAAATTAGGAGAACTAATAAATAAAACATAATTTAACCGCTATTATCACAATTTGTTTTCTTCATCCTACTACTGTTGTATATCAAAAAGTTATAACTTCCACCGATAAAAGTTTACATAATCTTTTATCCGTCATTATCACAACACACGAATTCTTTTATCCTACTACTGCTATATTTCTTTTCTTTAGCCTACTATTGCTATTTATCCATGATTAGCATAACACATGTATTTTTTTTAGCCTACTACTGTTATATTTCTTTTCTTTAGCCTACTATTACTATTTATCCGTGATTAGCACAACACAGGTATTCTTTTAGCCTACTACTATATTTCTTTTCTTTAGCCTACTACTGCTATTTATCTGTGATTACCACAACGCATGTATTCTTTTAGCCTACTACTACTATATTTCTTTCTTTACTCTACTATTGTTATTTATCCGTGATTAGCACAACAGAAGTATTCTTTTATTTCAAATTAAAAATAATATTATACTTTTTTACTATACAATAATATTACTTTGCTTCTTTTATTCTTCTTTTTTGTACTATTAACAAATTTTATTACTTTTTTTCTAACACAATAATCTTTTTCTTAGAGGAACTCCATTCTAATACCACTCACTCCTCCCAAAGATCGAATTTCAAAGAGTGAAAGTGGATAGATTTTTGTGTACTCGAAGAACTCCATAACCCGCTCGGAAGATTAATTTTGCACACATTTATGTATTTTCACATCTTTCATTTTATCTCTCATACCCTAACATTAACGAAAAACCTTAGTTTTTTAATTTTAATTTTACCATGATATATGTAATTATGTCAATATGAGATATAATATGTAGTGCACGTTGCAAAATTGTCTGATTCATGTTTCTCTATATGCAAGGATCGTATTTCCAAAAATTGGGGAAATCAACCATAAACCATAAATGTTAGAAAACAATGAAAAACATGAATTTACTGTAAACCCGTGGGACAAAACTACCATCTTTTTATTATAATTTAATTTATTAATTGCACATACACATTTATTATTAACAAAATGAATAATCCCGCGCGCAACGCGCGGGTTTGTATCTAGTTTTGAAATTTAAAATTGACATTATTCATGTAAAATTGGAAATTGATAAATTTTGTATTTAATACTAATACTTTTTAAGTATACTTACTAAAATTAAACGAATTTATATCAATTTTGAATTTTAAAATTTCACATATTTATTTCAAAAGGTTAAAATTAGACTCTTTTAATAGGACGGATACATGGAGTATATATATTACACAAATACAAAATTGAGAGAAATCATGATCTCTTGTTCTGTAAAATCTTATTCAAAAATATGTGATTGTATATGTACAATGAAAGAATAATAGTAATACCACATAATTACATTATAATCTTAAATTAATTCCTTCATTTCCACATAATGTAAATAATGTATCATGGAAATTAAATAAGATTAATTATCTTGCATGTTGTCTCAAAAAATTCTTGAGACAGACATATGTTCTCAGCAATGGAGTCATGATTGCAACAAAAATGAACATGTGCAGCAATATATATTTTACTGAGAAGATGTGCAAGGAGTTTTCTGGAGGTGGTGTTTTTTTGTTCTGCAGAATTAAAACCCTTGTTTTATATTAAGCTATAGATAATTATTAACGTTATAATTTTTCCGTTGAACCCAAATACTATATGGCAACAAAATAGGAACTAAATAATATAAGAATGAGATCAGTTTTTAGACCATAATAACGTGACATTAAACATTCGGACTACAACATTTTTATTTGATTAAAACAGTTAGTTACAAACCAACGTTGATTAGTTAAACTAACGTGGAATTAAATCCAAACATCTTTAATGAACTCCTATTATACAATAACGTGCCTTTTGGTTGGATCGAATCATTTTAGGGCGAAATCGAATGATAATTGGAATCAAAATCAGATCATAATGAAATCAAAATCGAACTCTTGATTCGTGCGTTTGGTACGCTACTTAAAAATTATATCGGAATGCAATGAAATAGAATGTAATGACCAAAATATCCCTAGTTAACTAAGTAATATATAATACATATTAATATTATAATACTATACTAATATATAATATAATAATATTATATATTCATATATTACTATAATATAATATATTATTATATATTCATATATAATATTATTATATTATATATTACTATAATGTAATACAGTAAAAATTAAATATAATATATACTAATGCATATAATATTATATATTATATTAGATATTTTATATATAATTATAATATAATATAAAACAAATATAATATATATATATATATATATATATATTAAATATACATATTATTATTTGTTACAATATTAAATATGTTATATTATATATATAATATAATATATATCATATATTAGTCTATTTTATAATATAATGTAATGTAATATAAATATAATACATACTAATATATATATAAATATTATATATTATATTGTATAATCTATATATTTATATATAAAAATTATAATATAATATAAAATAAATATAATACATATTAAAATATATAATATTAAATATGTTATAATATTAAAATATGTATCTAGTATATAATATATATATATATATATATTATAAACATATAATTATATATTTAATATACAATATAATATATGTGTGTGTGTGCGCGCGTACTATATTTATGGGTAGAGCTGCAAACGAACCGAACCGAACCGAATTTTGTCGAACTCGAACCGAACTCAAACACTTTTAGTCGAACTCGAACATGTTCAAGTAACTTGATCGAACCAACAGCTATGTACGAGTTCGGATCGTTTGGTGTTCGCGAACATGATCCAGTTCGCGAACATAAAGTTGTTCGCGAACATGAACAGTTCACAAACACATTATCGAACCAAACTTATCGAACCGAACTCGAACTTATCGAACCAATTATTTGAAATAACCAATTATTTTTATTTAGAATTTTAGAAACAATTTAAACATGTAATTAAGAAATCGAACTACTCGAACCGATCTCGAACTTATCGAACCGAACTCGAACATACCAAATCGAACCGAACTCGAACTGTTCGCGAACAAAGACGAGCAGAACCACATGGTTCGCGAACATGTTCGATCGAGCAATCGAACGGAACATTATGTGCGAACTCGACTCGACTAGGCGAACAAGTCGAACTCGAACCGAACCGAACCGAACCGGTTCGCGAACAGTTCGGTTCGTTTGCAGCCCTATTTATGGGTGAGAGCATTTTTATCTTAACATTTCTTTCTCTTTCTTTTAATCATTGGAATCGTGATTCCTTAGGGGGTAAGAATTAAAATCGCGATTCCAATATATAAAAGAATTACAATTCTGTCGAAATGGTCATTCCGATCAAACTAACATACCAAACGTTGGAAAAAAATTGTTGGTCGAAATAGTTATTCCTTAATTTTCGCTCTCTATTCCTGCCAACCAAACACCCTCTAATTAATTAACTATATGGTCCATATAAGCCAAAATTATGCACTGAAAAACATGCTTTATTTATTATTTATCTACCAATATTTGAGAAAGTTAAGATGAATTGTCACACATCTATATAAAGTGAAATGACACTATACTTTTTATGTTCGGTTGATGTGCACATCCATGGGTATAGTTAAAGCTAAAAATGGTGTCAAATTATATAATGCGAAAGTTGTAAAACTACTTCCTCAAAAGGGAAGATGAGGGAGTGGAGCTGAGGGATGATAAGTCAGGGTGGTCCTAGCAAAAAGGAATTTATATCCCTTTGGTCATCTGATGATGTTGGGCAGCAATAATGTAGCTGAAATTCAGTGATGAGATGGGATATTATGGGAATAATGTATTGTATCTATATTTGTTATTCTCTCGTTTCCTAAATAATTGACGTTATACACGATGCACACCAATTAAGAAACTTAATTACTCCAATTCATTTGTCTATTCATCCAATAGGAAGGGGAGAGAGGATTGTACGGATATACATAAAAAGATATACATAAAAAGATAAAGGAGTTCAATAGAAATGAGAGAGAGAATTCTTAAGTTTTTAATTTTTTATAGGACTCCAATAAGAAGAAGAGAGAGAATTTTCAAGTCTTTAATTTTTTTTTAGAACTCCAATAGAAAGGAGAGAGAGGATTACATCGATATATGTAAATTCTCCTAGAAATCCTATAACGTCAAATATTTGAGAATAAATAAATTGACGTCAATTATTTAGGAACCGAGAGAGTAATTTCTTGTAACTAATTACGTCAAAGTGCCAAGCTTCAAAACAGAATCACTATCACCAACTTTATAATTACTGTATTAATGTGAGGCTATTGTACTAAATGCTACTTTAATCCAGTAATTATAGAGTACTTATTAATAAAGTTGGTGATAGTGATTCTGTTTTGAAGCTTGGCATTTTGATCTAATTGGTTACAAGAAATTAACAAATATAGATACAGTTGTTTTTCGTATCAATAAATATTTGTAAAGTTGGACCGCATTTATTCCCATAATATCCCATGCATCTCATCACTGAATTTCAGCTACATTAATTATTGCTGGCCAACATCATCATATGACCAAATTAAAGGGATCTAAATTCCTTTTTGCGAGGACCACTCTGTCCCTAGCTCAGCTCCACTCCCTCAACTTCCTTTTTGATAAAGTAATTTTACAAGCACTTTCACATTATGTAATTTGACACCATTTTTAACTTTAACTATACCCATGGATGTGTACATCAGCCGGACATAAAAAGTATAGAGTCATTTCACTTTATTTTGGTTGTGGCTTTATGTATTGTATTGCCCTTGTGGTCTTTTCCAAAATCTTTTAGAATTGCCATCCCATGTATTTTCAGGTTTTCTAATAAGAAAAATTATTTTGCCGATAAAAATAATTTAAAAAAATAATGCAAGATCATGTAATAATTAACACTCCCTCGTGATTTATGTTTCCACTTGAATTAAATTTTTCCTTATTCTAAACCATAAACAATTAATTAATAAGTTTAATCATGGATTCTTTTCATATCTTATACATAAGGAAATCTCTATCTTTTATCTCTCCTGAGATTTATTTTGAACTAGCTAGTACTGTCTCCTCATAATCTTAATTTGACCACAACTCCACATATATAAATCCTAAGAATCGATCCAAAATGAAAAAAGAAAATAATAATAATAAGTTTGAATTTGATTCTTGAGATACAGATATATATATTATATAGAACTTACACTAAAAATTCAGGTAAAACAAATTAAAAAAAATAAAAAGTTTTATTGGCAACCCTAATTTAGCATAAAAGCTTGAAAAACTAATCAAAACAGTCAAAGTGGTCAACTGAAATTCTGATGAGGCTACTGGCACAAAACACAAGAACAGATACATAAGAAATGTATACATACATAAACAGGTTAGAAAATTTTGCCGAAAGATGTAAAAATGCATAACATTATTATGGGCGAGCTTAATTAGTTGTGTAAGTAAATGGAAAAGCTAGAACAGATACATAAGAAACTGTATTAATTTGGAAACATATATATATATATAGTTATATGTATATAAAATTACTGAATATTGTATATAATTCTTAAACGAGAGATGGAGAAAGATGAGAAAATAAAGGATTCAGATGAGTTTTAATTACCTAGAAATTAAGTTGTTCTGAGCTTCTTTGCTGGGTATCAGGGTTTGGATAGAAGAATGCTCATGTACTCTCTATATATACACCCCCTTCCTTTCTTTCTTTCTTTCTGGCTCCTCCCTTTGGTAAAATCATACACACATATATTAAGTCCTCCCTTTGGTAAAATCATACACACATATATTAAGTCTTTATGGATGCTTTCTGATCATATTTCTGGTAAAACTTCATGTTTCACTTGGTCATTTTGTGTGTGTGAAACAATAATAATATAATGTTATATATTTTTTCCGACAGAAAATCGAGTCTCATTTAACGTTTTATTAAGATTTGTTCAAAGACTATATATATTAAACATTGAAAAAAAATCTATTTTTTTCTATTAATAAATTTTTTAGTTATAAATTTTATATGCAAGAGAAATGACCGAAATACAATTATTAAACATGAAATTTTATTATGTACTCGAGAATAATTTTCTAAAAATTAAAATTAAACAATCTTGTTTTCTGATCACGTGAATGCGGTTCGGTGATCTAGTTAAATATTTATTTGTTGCAACTATTGTCGGTGACCCAGACTATAACTCCATAAGTGAACAGTCAGTTGCAATTCTATAACCGAAACGTTTAAATCCGCGCTAAGAAGAAATAGAAAGAGAGAAGTTGGGAAGGGGAGCGACCTGCAACAATCATCAAAGCTTTTAATGTCCAAAAAAAAGGCCCACCCCCTCTCTCTCTTCTCTCTCTTACCAAGGCCAGCATAACCCCAAAACCAGCATTTCTCAAAACCAACAATTTTTTTTTTAATTTCTTTAACTTAATCCAAGTGCAGCATGTGGAGATCGAGGTTCGTTTAAAAAACCCCTTTATCTAATTTTTCATCAAGCCATTGAATGTAAAGGTAAACTTCCATTATTTACATTAAATAACTACACCAGAATAATAATGTGATTTTTTTTCATTCTATATAATTATTTTATCTAAATGTTAAAGGTTTAAACACTAAAAAAAATATTAAATGGTGAATAATTCGTTAATTTCCTCCAATATATCATTTTAAAACTAATTAAAGACACTTGAGGAAACTATCATTTACTTTGAGTAAATGATAGATAGATTGCAAATGAACCCAAGAAAGATGAGTAATTCTAAATGGACAAAGTAGCATTATGGTTTTATAAGAAATGAAAACCAAATAGTCATGAGCTACTAAAGTTGTATGACATTCTTTGTACACTCACAAGTGTCTAGGCATAAAATAATCATGTTGAGAACTATGAATGGACAATAAAATATTAGTTGAGGGTAATACGTCTTTTTAATTGCGTGATGTACTCATAAATAGAATTATACAATTAAATTCATGGATACCAAACCGAACTCATAGTTTTATATATATATATTTCGGATCTTAAGCTCACCCCTTATCCGATTCACCCAAGCTCACCCCCTTTAACGACGGACCCGACGACGATTCGGTCATCCAACCGTCGTCTTTTATTCCATTGTTTACTCATCCATTGATCCAAAAGTTGAAACTACTTTCATCTACATAACAGTTATGCAGATGGTAAACCTAATTCGCACAATAGTTGTTCTCGTCCGCCCGATAGTTATGCAGATGGAATATATCATCCACACAATTATAGTGCGGACAAAGTTAATCTTAAGACATTCGATCTTTTCTTAAACGGTTAAAAATGAGTTTGATGGTTAATATATATATATAGAACCGTTCTCCAACGGACCCAAAAAACGAGTCCAAAAAACGGATCGGTTATAGCAATGGACAGAACCGTCGCTATAGCCCTATGACGACGTCATAGGTATATGACGACGGTTAGCTATGGCGACAGAACCGTCATCATAGGGCTATAGCGACGGTTCTGTTCGTCACTATAGTCGGTCCGTTTTTTGAATCCGTTTTTTTGGTCCGTTGGAGAACCAAACCCTATATATATATATATATATGGTGAGTTTAGATATACTATACCTAGTAAAATACAATGTTGATGAAAATCCAGTAAATAATCCACTTACTAAATTTTCAGCAATTAGCTTATTCACATATAAATCCATGTTCATTAGTTTCTCAAGTGTTATCTTTCTAAATTATTGAAACGTTCTTAAACAAATAAAGTTTGCAAAAGAAAGGAAAAGAATTTAGTTAAACAAAAAACAAACAATTACAAGGAGATCTTGAATTCTAAATTTAGTAGAAAAGGCAAAAATTAACTCAACATTCTATAGCTGTGAAATCTAGAGAGTAATGAACCATTAGAAATATGTGATCATCTAACATCCGTTCTGCATTGCACACAAAATATCATTGAAAATAATCCTGCAGCTTGATACCTACAAGATTTCCCTTGGAAAGTTGCACATTATGTTCCTAACAGAACGTTCCAACCATTCAATCCGAACTTGCAAAAAGTATACTCCACCCCAGCAAGAAAACAGCACTTGAAGAAACTTACTCGCATGTTATTTCTTCATATATTTCAGTCGGCATCTCCAAGTCCATCACTCCCATCACCTCTCTTGGAAATAGGGGCATACTTAGAGTTAGGTTTCTTCTTTTGTGAAGCAATTTCAGCATTTTTCCGTAAGACTGCTCCAGGGGATGGGTATGGGCGCTGCTGGAAGAGAGGACCCTGAAATCCAAAGAACCAAATAGAAATCATTTTGAATCACAAATATTTGATACGAGCAGGCGGTATGCATGTCTGCAGTCTATTGACTCTGCTTGGGTAAAAGGAGGGGGTAATAAACTACAAAATGACTTCTAAGTAATTTAAGGAAGAAAGCCGTGACAATGATGACTTGTGCCAAAACTATCAGGAAGTCCCTAAACCACCTGACAGTAGTCAGCTAGCTTCTTTGCAGCCAAATAACTGCTCCTGAAGTGAATAATAACATTACAAGTCTCTCATTATTGTCAATGCTACTACTTAAATCTTTTGTTAGTTTATTTTTGTATGCATCTTCTTAAACTATGTAGTTCGACATTTCGAGCCATCTTGAAACATGCATCCTGATGCAACTAAATATAAATCATCCTAGATAGCAATCTGTTTTTACACAATACTGGGTGTTTTAGCGTCTTTTTTTTTACAATCGACATCTGCTAGAAAGAGTAGCATTGTTCACTAGAAAGAGTAGCGATGTCCATCCATTAGACTTCTAGCAGATACGTTTAAAACATTTAAAATCGTGTGATCCGCATGGATGACTACAAATGGGTTGGCTGAAAATAGGTCCAAAGCCTCAGTCCCCATACATATGTACATGCAACTCATATAGCTTCAAACAGAGAGATCAACAAAATAAAATTAGTAGCTAATATACCGTGGCAGTGGTATCCGCTGCTCGTGGTTGTACTCCTTTCAGACCTACAACCCTGTAAAATCCGCAATAGATGGAGTAAGAACCAAACTAGTCAAACTTCTCTACAACACAAGGAGAAAACCAAGATTTATAACATGAGGAAAGCATTATTATCAGGCAAGTGCATGCTGACAACAGTCATATCGAGTATTGACATATTGTGACATATTACTCCTGAAACATGTACAACATACCAGCCACCACGGGGAGCATCAGAATAAGAGCTTGGATCCATGGGATCCAACTCATCCTCCTCAGTGTGCGAACGTTTCCTGCTATCCTTTTTCGTGCCTTTTCCCATAGGAGGCTTCAAATTAGATCTACAAACCAAAAGATTTTTATTTAGGCTATATTTATGCAGCTTCAAATCATTGTCGAATATTACATTCGCTGCTTTCATTCAGAGATACAGTAAGCTGACCTATAGGGTAGCAAACCCTTAATCTTCTCTCTCTTCCCACACCTATCCCCCCCCCCCCCCCTTTTCTCCCTTCTCTTCCAAACCAAATATAACAAACATAAAAAATAAAAAAATAAAAAAATCATAGAAGGGAATCGCTCAACTCATTCAGATCTCATATTTAATATCTAGCAACAAATAATAAACCTGGTGTTACTTTCACTGAATCAGAACAAATAAGATATGTAGTATGGGATTCAGTGCCAGTAGGCTGAATTAAATCCAACAAAGCTCCCTTTTTAGCTAGGAGGCAATATCTTCTGTTTTGCAATAAGGACAATGTCAATGGCCTGATGCTAATTAATATAAGAAAATTGCTAATTAATATAAGAATATTATTTAATAGTTTTTACTAATTATTCATTAGTATCTAAACTGCAATTTAAGGGGAAAAATATGAAAGATATTATATTTATATATAAATATGACGTAGGCGAGTCTGAAAATCCATGCCATACATATGGTTGTGAACCATGACACTCAAAATTGGATCAGATTTCTTGAGGAAGTGCTCTGCCTTATTTGTTCTGGTACACATCTTAGTGACAACTGAAATATTAAACTCACATTGCAGACACTGCTTAAATTGCAGCCCTCAATAACAAAAACAAGTCAATTGAAGAGCAATGCTACAGAGTTATTAAGAGAAGCTTAATGAAAGGGAATGATACCTCTGCTTCGAGAATCCTTTGTCTGAATCTTCTATAGTACTTCCGATATTGGTGGTCTGCTGTTTCTTTTCTGAAGTAATTAATTGGCTTTGTGGAAGGTTGAACACACTACAGTAAAAGAAAAGTTTAACTTACTAAAATAATGCCTTCAAACTGTAACAAACAGGTTGTAAGACAAAATTTGGGTAACCAATTATCCGCAACATGGCAATTAAACATGACTTGCCCATGCAACACCATTTTTGATTATATAAGTAGTTGTTTGAGCCACCAGTACAGTATTCTTTGAAAACCAATTCATGAGGTGTGGACCTTCACATAGTCCATGATATTAAGGAAAAAAGATAAATCAAACCTACGTAAAGTTTAGCTATCACAGTATCACCTGCTCAAAAGAAATAAAAAGAGTTGAATTGTTTTATAAGCCTTAAAAATTCTAGGCATGATAACTTATATTCATCAGTGCCCAATAATGAAGTGGGCGCTGCAGCTGGAGAGTGGCCGAGAACGGCTAGTTTGAAAATGCTTCTGTAACCTACTGCGCCTAGATAAAGATTTACTCAAGCATATAAGTTTCAAATTGTACCATAGGTGTTATAAGTTAAGGGATATAAGAGGTCAGATGAAGAAAATAGAACATCATAATAGGCACAAACAAATAATGATTAGCAGTCTAACACCGAAAGCTAGCAAGATTGTCGGTCTAATCACACTTTCAACTACCCTTGTCACTTTCATGAGTCTTGTATACATTTCAAGAGGTCACAGCTTTGTTCCACTACAGGTTCAGGCTCCACTAAGCCTCATGATATATTGATATATTGTCCTACTTCCAAACACAAGACAGTAGAATTCAAGGCAAACAGCGAATCTCACATGCAACCTAGTTCCTAATGCTATTACAAAAGAAAAATCTACTTGTTGGCTGCAATTTTTCTTTAATTTGCTAATGTAGTTGCATTTCGCATCAATTTCAACAGGCATATCTACCCCATGCACACTGGTGGGGTGACAAGGACAGGAAGGAACCTAAATAATATTATGATAGAAAAATTCTTCGGTTTTCATGCTTTAACATGAGAATTTTAGCATACGCTTGATAATGTAAACAGTAAAAGATTTCTAGTCAGAAGATTGAATATTAATCTGCAAGAAGAGATCACCGTGTGCAATGATTGCAGTAACCCCACGTCTGTACGAGGCTCATTCCCCAACCACCGCATCCTATGCATTTCTTAAACACAGAAAACTGATCACCCTGATTCTCATTAGCTGCATTCCCAGAAACCTTGTCATCATAATTATGCAAGGCAACCTGGTGTGATGATTCAGGTTGCTCCCACTGTGACACATGGGTCTTTGGGTTGTAGTAATATTTTCTACCTGTAGAGAAATAATCTAAGACAATATATATACATATATATCTATAAATATGTGTCTCTGTGTGTGTATATAGAGAGAGAGTAATGCAACTAATAACCTAGATAAAGAGACCCTGTATAAAAAAGAACTAAATGCTTTACATGTTGAAATATAAGCAACTAACTAAAATAATATGTACTTGTACTTGACCAATGCTTAGTAAATAAGTAGTGCCCCAAAATAAATTTCAAACTAAGCAAATACCAAAAGAAAATAGTATTAACATTTACCAATTCTGTCACTTAGGCAAGGCAAAGGTGTACAAGGGCACCAGAGAGACCATTGACCCAATATTTTCTTATCTTTGAACAATTCTGCCTTGAAATTCTATAACAAATCTTATAGTGTCCAATATTGACTATGGTTTCTCAATACTATCAAAGACCCACTATTATCTTTTAACTTCACATTCCAACTGTTCTAAAAATCCCCGCCTAGGTCCGCCTAGGCCCCGCCTAGGCGCTAGGCCCCCCCCTCCCGCCACGCCTAGGCATTAGGCCGCCTAGGCGTCTCGTCTAGGTGCCTCGTTTAGGCCCAAGGCGGCAAAAAAAAAATCCCTCTAGGAGATTAGGTGGGACTAGACGGGACCTAGACGAACAAGGCGGAGAGAAATTAGGCCTTTATGCGTGGCCTAGGCGGAGAAATTAGAGCTGCAATTGTTTTTTATTTTTACTTTTTATTTTTATTTTAATAACTAAGCTACAAAATAATGTCGTGAGTCATTATCTTGAAGGAGTATGAGTGTGAGTCCGATGGGGACATTATCTTGGAGGATATGGAGAAGAAGAGTTAGAAATATAGAGAGATATGGAGATGAGGACTATTAGTTTGTATTTTTGATTATTTGTTTGTGTTTAAACTTTGAACAATTACATGTTTGTGTTTGAACTTTGACATTAGCAATATGGATATGTGTTTGAACTTTAAGCAAATGCCTTTATTATCTTTATTATAGATTGTTTTGCTTTATATTATTGTTTTGTTTAGATAAATATAAGATAAAATATTAAAATTGACTTAAAATAAAAATCCCGCCTAGGCCCCGCCTAGGCCCCCTAGGCGCTAGGCCCCCTCCGGCCGCCCGCCTCCCGCCTAGCGCCTTTTAGAACCTTGCCAACGCCTATGCTATACAGAAGCATGTGTTAAAACCCTTTTTAGAAATAAATACCAAAAAGCTTTCTTATTGTTGGTAGACCTGGCAAAATCGGCCCAGGCCCGCGGGTCGGGCCAGCCCGCCCGTCAAAAACTGGGCTTTGGGCTTCATTTTTTCAGTCCACCAAAACCTGGGCCATTTTGGCCCGACCCAATTTTAGCCCGGCCCGACGATAGCCCAGCCCGTGGGCGCCCGACCCGCCCGGTCCTTTAAAAAACCTAAATCGCTATTGTTACTCTGATACTCATAACTTCATAAGTCATAAGTCAGATCTAGCAAAGAACTGAAGAAGTAAAGGAGCAGCAGCTGCGTGTCGTGACATCGGTTTTCGCCGACAGGTTTGTATTTTGCATTCCGGGAATCACTGGGAGACGTGCCACATCATTCGGGCATGCTCATTTCAGACGGCTTTGGTTGCCAATCATTGCGGTGGTGTTGGGCGTTCGCACTTGTGCCCATTCCCTCGCCCTCACAGGCCGGTTCATTTGACGATTTTGCCCTCCTGTCACGGTTAGTATACGAAGCGCAAAATTTGGGTGTCTACAGCTGCCCCTCTTTATCATGTTTATGAAATGTTAAATGAAATGAACATGATAAAGAAGTAGACACGCGATGCATGAATGACAGTGCAAAAGAATGACAGTGCGTACATGATGCAACACATATAACTTATGATGCAACGCAAGATGTAAGGCATGTGACACATTCGTAAAGGTGTCAATGCATCAATCCCTAACCTGTCGCTCGTTTTGTAATCGCCGGGTCTCGTATCCGGTCGATTGTCCTGTGAGTGTCGGGTCTCGTATCTGGTCACCCCTCTCGTAATCACCTTATTCCATCCCATTGTCATCAAAGGAAGTTATTCTCCTGACTAGCCTTGAAGGGCATCCTTGGAGTTCGTTCTCGTACATCGTTCTTGGCAACCATCGCTTTTGACTCAGATAGGCTAGGACCATGACACCTAACCTGCATGGATCACGTACAGAGTTATCATCTATTCAATGCATGTGAAACAACATTTAAAATGCAAATTTGATGAAAAATGACCCATGTACAGTCTCTTGATACTGTTCCACAGGTGTCACCGTTTGTCGGGGCCGGGTTTCGTCGCCGGTCACCCATCTCGTAATCGCCGGTTATCGTCGCCGGTCGATCGTCTCGTCGGGGCCGGGTATCGTCGCCGGTCACCTATCTCGTAACTGCCGGGTATCGTCGCCGGTCGATTGTCTTGTCGGGGCCGATTTTCGTCGCCGGACACCCATCTCGTAACCCCCGGTTATCGTCGCCGGTTGGTTATCTTGTCGGAGCCGGTTTTCGTCGCCGGACATCCATCTCGTAATCGCCGGTTATCGTCGCCGGTCGATTGTCTCGTCGGGGCCGGTTTTCGTCGCCGGACACCCATCTCGTAATCGCCGGTTATCGTCGCCGGTCGATTGTCTCGTCGGGGCCGGGTATCGTCGCCGGTCACCAATCTCGTAACCCCCGGTTATCGTCGCCGGTTGGTTATCTTGTCGGAGCCGGTTTTCGTCGCCGGACATCCATCTCGTAATCGCCGGTTATCGTCGTCGGTCGATTGTCTTGTCGGGGCCGGTTTTCGTCGCCGGACACCCATCTCGTAACCCCCGGTTATCGTCGCCGGTTGGTTATCTTGTCGGAGCCGGTTTTCGTCGCCGGACATCCATCTCGTAATCGCCGGTTATCGTCGCCGGTCGATTGTCTTGTCGGGGCCGGTTTTCGTCGCCGGACACCCATCTCGTAACCCCCGGTTATCGTCGCCGGTGGGTTATCTTGGATCTCAGCCCTTCCCAGGGTTTCTTTTTGTGGATATCAGCCCTTCCCAGGGGTGCTCACCATCTTGTTGTGGTTCACATGGATCTCAGCCCTTCCCAGGGTTTGTTGTTTTTTGTCTTTTTCTTTTTGTGGATATCAGCCCTTCCCAGGGGTGCTCACCATCTTGTTGTGGTTCGCGTGGATCTCAGCCCTTCCCAGGGTTTGTTGTTTTTTGTCTTTTTCTTTTTGTGGATATCAGCCCTTCCTAGGGGTGCTCACCATCTTGTTGTGGTTCGCATGGATCTCAGCCCTTCCTAGGGTGTGTTGTTTTTTGTCTTTTTCTTTTTGTGGATATCAGCCCTTCCCAGGGGTGCTCACCATCTTGTTGTGGTTCGCGTGGATCTCAGCCCTTCCCAGGGTTTGTTGTTTTTTGTCTTTTTCTTTTTGTGGATATCAGCCCTTCCCAGGGGTGCTCACCATCTTGTTGTGGTTCGCGTGGATCTCAGCCCTTCTCAGGGTTTGTTGTTTTTTGTCTTTTTCTTTTTGTGGATATCAGCCCTTTCCAGGGGTGCTCACCATCTTGTTGTGGTTCGCATGGATCTCAGCCCTTCCCAGGGTTTGTTGTTTTTTTGTCTTTTTCTTTTTGTGGATATCAGCCCTTCCCAGGGGTGCTCACCATCTTGTTGTGGTTCACATGGATCTCAGCCCTTCCCAGGGTTTGTTGTTTTTTGTCTTTTTCTTTTTGTGGATATCAGCCCTTCCCAGGGGTGCTCACCATCTTGTTGTGGTTCGCGTGGATCTCAGCCCTTCCCAGGGTTTGTTGTTTTTTGTCTTTTTCTTTTTGTGGATATCAGCCCTTCCCAGGGGTGCTCACCATCTTGTTGTGGTTCGCGTGGATCTCAGCCCTTCCTAGGGTGTGTTGTTTTTTGTCTTTTTCTTTTTGTGGATATCAGCCCTTCCCAGGGGTGCTCACCATCTTGTTGTGGTTCGCGTGGATCTCAGCCCTTCCCAGGGTTTGTTGTTTTTTTGTCTTTTTCTTTTTGTGGATATCAGCCCTTCCCAGGGGTGCTCACCATCTTGTTGTGGTTCGCGTGGATCTCAGCCCTTCCCAGAGTTTGTTGTTTTTTGTCTTTTTCTTTTTGTGGATATCAGCCCTTCCCAGGGGTGCTCACCATCTTGTTGTGGTTCGCGTGGATCTCAGCCCTTACCAGGGTTTGTTGTTTTTTGTCTTTTTCTTTTTGTGGATATCAGCCCTTCCAAGGGGTGCTCACCATCTTGTTGTGGTTCGTGTGGATCTCAGCCCTTCCCAGGGTGTTAGTGTTTGGATATCAGCCCTTCCCAGGGATCATTGATTGGATTTGAGTGATTTTTTTTTTATTTTTTTTTTGGGATGTGTGATCGGCCCTTGCCCTGGATCTCCCACCAACATCATCCACGTATCATGCCGCAAAAGCCATCACAGTCTGATCACTCGCGAGGTTGAAAGCGACGTGCTTGTACTTTCCTGAAGATTTTCATTTTAATCGTACATGTATGCATGCAAAAGATGTTATGCATAATCTGGCAGATATATTATGGACAGATGCATGTGCACACATATGTTTGGATAGAAATGACCCCTGTTCAATCAAATGATACGATTCGACCGTCGTCATTGTTTGCCAACATTTGATTGGATCACGCCTCGTCGTGAAGTGTAGTTTCTAGACTTCAACATTGGTTTGGTACTCTGCCTGTTCTTGGTCGTCTTCATTTCATCGAGTTGAGGCGGTCTACTTCGCTCTCTGTGATGATCGACAGCTATGTTGGGCTCTTTGGCCTTTTGATCATTTCTGTTGGCCGATATGCTGTTATCCCGCATTATATCATCCTTGTATGTGCTCATGCACGTGGATCATTTGGATGTCGAGGCAGTGATAGTCAGGATTGGGGAGATGCCCAATGACGAGAAGTTCTGTGCAGCCTCGGCTTCCACTTCACGATTCTTAACTGCCACTGCCTTGGTGCGTGTTCTTACCAAGACTTTCTTTTGAAAACTCGCGATGCTGACCGTGCTGAGTTATCCACAGCTCTGCAAGATCCTGCATATCAGATGACTAACAAATGCCAAAACTTGAAGGCTCGGGCCGTTAGTGTTAGCTCAACACAAAGATATTATAATCTCGACAAAAATGCAGTTAAAGCACATGAAATTTAATATCTGTTGATCGCACAATCTAGCAAGTTGTGAACCGTGAATGTACTAGATTGGAAAAAAAATTTTATTTTTTTTTTTTATTATTACTATTATTATTATTATTCAATCCCTCGCGAGTTGATGATTTTCCATTTGACGAGTTATGAAATCGTAAGAACACCTTCAAGCATTCATGGTCATTGTGCGTGAGTAAGGTCGAATTCAAAAGAACTACCTTCCCTCGTCAAAAGTATTTTGTCTCCATTCTCGACAACGTCCTTAGCAGGATTGACGTCATATGACAAATGCACTGTGCGATGCAGCACTCAGTAGGGGTTTTCTCTTCTATGACTTCTTGTTTAAGGCCGAGAGTTTTGTTTTTTTTTTTATCTTTTCTTTTTATTAGCCCACTTCACTTGTCTCGTTTTCTTAGGCTATTCAAAGTTACCCATTTAACGAGTTTTGGACCAATGACTCCTGAACCAGACGGTTTTGGGGCATTAGGTGTACAGACACCCCCTCGGGTTTATTTACTCGAGTAATAAAAGCCACGATTCGAGACAAGCTGGTGGTCTGCCCCATTCATTCTTTGCTTGACCTTGTGCAAGATTCGTTTTCTTAGGCTTGAGTTACCCATGTAGCGAGTGTTAGGTCGGTGACTCCCAAACCAGACGTCTTTAGGGCACCAGATGCAGAGACACCCCTTAGGCTTAATTACTCGAGTAGCCCATGCCACGATTCGAATCTGCTCGGGCCTCCTCTACTGTAATGCTCGTTTTCTTAGGCTCTGAGTTACCCATGTAGCGAGTGTTAGGCCGGCGACTCCCAAACCAGATGGCTTTAGGGCACCAGGTGTAGAGACACCCCTCGGGCTTAATTACTCGAATAACCCAGGCCACGATTCGAGACATTATCTTGATAATCATTTATCGTCTGACTTCTTGATATTGATAAATATTGACTGTCTGACTACGTGTTAATGGCCATCAACGTCGTCATAGTTTTATACCCCACAACTGAAAGTTTGTGCAAATGCAAAGTGAAGGCTGTCACATGAGGTCGATTCTGTCGCAAACGTTGCTTTGAATTAAGGCTTTGTACCCGATCAAAAGGTTGAATAGCCTTCTTCGTCTAATCATACTCACGATCGTGCTCCACGGTTTGCTTGTCAGAGTTAGTCCGATTCCGTTGAAGTCAAATAAAATCCCCCCTCACGCGGGTCCTCGTATCCCGGGAAAACTATGCTTGACAAATGCCAGATGATCATACCGTTGAATATTGACATGAGGTAGCATTTGATGAGAATGGTGCATGTTGATGGGATTGTTGCATGGGTGCCAATTTGCACGTCATCATTTCCTGGGTAGTTGACAAATGCCCCAGTGTTAAGTTGTTTTTCTTGTGATCTCCCTCGTACTGGTTGCATCGGTATCTCGCTGGGCTGACAAAAGATCCGGTCCTTTGACTTATTGAAAGGTTTGGGGGATTTTTGATTTTTGAAATTTTTGATTTTTGATTTTTGATTTTTTTTTTTTTTTGTGGTCGAATTTGCCCCTACTCCGGGTCTTTGTGATCGTCAGGGTTTCTGATGTTTTAATGGCGAAGGTTTGGTCTAAGTCGGGTTTGGGTTTACCTTCGACCCATCCCTTTTGATCTCGCCAGGCATATTGTCGATATCTGCCTCGTCCTGCTCGATCCCCATTAGATCGAAATCTAGCTTTGTACCAAAAATCGTGATCCTCCTTCAAACTTGGCCTATTGCTTGTCAGGCTAGAATGCCTCAATTCGGGGTACTGCCATAAAACAAAAAAATGCTTGTCATATATATAAAACATTTCAGCACATGATCTTCTTTTTGGATAACATGACAAAATGACATGAGCGTGCAGGGATTTGAAAATAAAACTCAGAATTTTAACACCCATTGATCCTCTACTGGCCGGGATTCACTGCCATACTTCTGGATTCACCCCCCTTCCCCACCATGCTTAGGTAGAGGATTTAACATTTGGTGACCCTGGCTGTTCCACCACGATTTCCCCACTATCAATCAAATCCTGAATTTTGTGTTTCAGCGTCCAACATTTCTGCGTATCATGACCAGGGGAACCTGAGTGGTATGCGCATCGCTTGCTTGGGTCAAACCCTCCCCCATTCGGGTCACTTGGGGGTGCCAAATCGACTATTTTCCTTTGGGCTATCAATACTGTCAACACCTGCTCAAGAGGATCCCCGAGTGGGGTGAATACTCGATTTTTCAAGGCCTCGAATCTCCTTCGCCCATCCACCCTCTGATCAGTGAAGTTAGGCTGTCGGGATGGCCCCACTCTCTGCACCTGTACTAGAGGATTGTTCTTTGTCTTTCTAGATGATCCCTGCAGGATGAGGGAAACATCTTCCTCCCTTTTCTTTTGTATTCTGTGGGAAGCACTGCCATAGTTTCCACTCCGGATTTGCTCCGCAGCTGTCTCCAAAGCCGTGAAATCCCGGATCTTGCCAGACTTCAACCCCATATCCACCATTTCTCCATGTTTAATCATCTCAGCAAAGGGTCTTCCAATCCCCGATATGACCCGCTCATAATAAGGCGCCTCCTAGATATCCACGAAGGTCATCACCATCTCTGACTCGCTCATCGGGGGATTCACCTGTGCCGCCATACCCCTCCACCGTTGTGCATAGTCCCTGAAAGATTCTTTTGGTTGTTTCTTGATCTTTGTCATTTGGTATCTGTCAGGGGACATCTGGGCCTGAAAGCTGTATTGGGTTAAGAAGGTGTGGGCAAATTCCTCCCAATTATGAATCCGGGCGTTGTCAAGACGGGCATACCAGATTCTTGCTTCTCCTGTCAAGCTCTTTTGGAAAAGTTGCATCCTTAGACCTTCGTCTTCTGCATAAGATCCCAACTCCCCAATGTAGATTTTCAGATGTGTATAAGGATCCCCCTTCCCACTGTATTTCTCAAACTCGGGGACCTTGAACTTTTCTGGATATCTGGCTCCGGGGAAGACACACAGATCTGCATAATTGACCCTACCCAGGGAGCCTATGCCTTTTAGAGATTGGATGGTCTCCTCCATCTGTTTCATCTTCCTGCGAAGGTCATCAGTATCTCCCTCCTCTGGAATCATGATTACTGTCTTGTTGAGGGCAGGAATGACCTTTGGGAGGACCGGCTCATCCTTAAGCTGATGTTGGTTATTTTTAAACAGGACTGCATCATCCTTAGGAGGATTCTGGTCACCCCCCGGTGGCGGTATATTATGCGGTCCCTGGCTTGATGAATCCTGTCTGACTAGGAACTGTTCTTTTAGCATTGTGGCCATTTCCATCATCTGCTTTTTAAAGTCATCAAACTCTTCCCGAGATATGGAACTATGATTGGGAAGATCAGCCATTTCAGAAGTAGAGACCTGGGCCCTTTTAGACTGTGAACGGGTTTGAGGAGCAATCCTACAGAAACAAGGGTTCGAAGTTTAGTCCTGGGTAATGAAAGGATATGGATGCATGCTAAAGCTGTAACTTTTGTGTTTTTGGGTTTTTTAATCTTTCCCTGTAAAACAGAAAGTTAGTAGTCCTTTAATGCAATAACAAATGCAAAACACGACTTTATTATGCTTCCCCAGCTGTTCCCTGCAAAACACAGAGGTTATTAATTTCTCTTGATAGAAGGGGAGGTATATATGAGTGGGGTCATGACATTTATACGCGTGAACGTAAAAGGGTATGAAGAGACTTTTCCTGCGTTGGGTCAATCTGAGGCTGACCTATCCTAGGGTTACTCTCACGGGCTTTTCGGCATGAAGGTCCCCAAATCTTCGCAATCTACTCGTCTGAATCCTTTCGATTGGAGCGGATTTGGGTGGTGCGTTTCCTGAGCCATCTCCGGGGAGCAGCCCCTTCGAGTCCAGTAATAAGCAACCGACAGGTTCGCCTCAGGAGGAGGTACTCTCTCAACATACATTCACATTCATCGTCCTCACCGTATGCAAATGATTACTTAAAAGTAAAGCAATTTCATTCAATCATTCAATCATTCGACAAAACACACATTCACACAACAAAAGTAAAAAATCAAAATATCGCACGCACACACATTTTATGAATTTAAAAGGATAGGATAACATCAAGATTTAAATGCGGCTTAAGCCCTCTAATGGTCCCCAGCAGAGTCGCCAGCTGTCGACGCCGGGTTTTCTCGTCTCTGTCCTTTTCCTAATTTAGCCTTTTGGTTTTGGTGATTTTTGGGGAAAAGGTCGGCCTTGATGTCGACGGGGTTTTGAAAGATCGTTTTTTATGATGAGCCAATTAACCAGAGTCGCCAGTTGGTATATTTGAAATGGATGTACCAACTCATCCGAATTTTCGTTTTTTATAAATCGCTGGCTCATATGTGACTCCGAATTAATTGGTCTGCGAATCGAGATTCATAGAGTTCGGGGGCTTGCTTAAGTGAGGGGAAGGTGTTAGGCACCCCTCGACTTCCGTGAAACACGGCTACCGCAATCTTGATGCTTTCCTATCCTTTAATTCATGAAATGTGTGTGTGTGTGCGCGTGTGTGTGTGTGTGTGTGCGCTTATGTGAATGTCGTGGTGAGTTTGAATGAAAGAATCATTTGGATTTTTAAGGAAAGTCGTGCTTTAATTTGAAAACGCTTCGGAATGTCTTTTCAGCATACACGAGAAAGCTTTATGTGAAAGGTTTGATTTTTTTAAAAAAACTGCAAGGTTTTTATTAGGTGTTGTTTTGGCAAACAAGAGTTTTAAACCTTCGTCAAAATAGGAATCGAGATCTATACGTTGCTTTGTGAATGTAATGACGGGTAATTTCTAGGATCTCTTTAACCCTATGCACAACGGTTTAATAAAACGCCATTTGTTTATAAAATCATTTTTTGTGATGTTTGAAAACGATTTTTTCCTTTAGCCTTCTCGTTGAATAGGAATCAACATTCATTAGCATTTCCAATTTTTAGCCTCGTGATTCTAATAACCTAGTTTGATTGATTTTATGAAAATCTTATCGTTTAGCTTTGAAATCAATTTCGTGTCATAAATCAAATCAAGCATTAAAATGCATTGGAGTTATTCATGGGCATGTAAGCCATCAAAATAACCCCAAACGCCTACAATCACAAGTTTCACTATTTCGGGGCCTTAAACACGATTCTCGCCTTGGCGTCGTTTTAAGGCCCGACGATTACATATTTACAATGAAAGGTACATCGAATTTATTACATATATCAAAAGATGTCCATCATCGGATTTGGACCACGGGGTCGCTTTCCTAGGCTCACATCCAAAATCGCTACACACCCACAAGATCCAAAAAATAACAATCTAAATAAACTATGCATAATACATCATTACAACGAGGTAAAATTCACCAAATGGATATCATCAGGCCATTAGGAGGAATTTCGTTCCATTTGGGAACCCTCACTAATAGCCCTCAATCCATAGATCCACAACAATGCACAAGAAAACTACATTTAATATAATTTGGATGACAAAAGCCTAACAAAAAAATGGTAAAACAAAATGCTAAAACAAATGATTTTTCACCTTGCAAATAATCCCCACAATATGTATGAATTTGTGTATTGAATAGAGTAGAAAATATGAGATGTAATCTCACAAAATGGATACAATGTCTCACTTCTTTTCTCTCTTTTCTCTCTATTTTTCTTGTTGTTTTCTCCTTCTTTTTCTTTCTTTTTTCCGCCGCTGCTGCTGCTGCTGCCCTGGATGAAATGAAGAAACTGAGCTGAAATAAGCTGGCCTAGGGCAGCCGCAGATTGATCTGCGGCCTGGCCGCAGATTGATCTGCGGCTGGCTGGCCCACCCCCCATCGCACTCAGCTGGTTTCCCGGTTTCGAGTCCCGTGCGCACCACCATTATTTTAATCGTTTGGCCGCAGATCAATCCGCGGCTGGGTGGGCTGATTTTCTCGATTTCTGTGCCGCACCTCGATTCGCGTGTCGTGACATCGGTTTTCGCCGACAGGTTTGTATTTTGCAGTCCGGGAATCACTGGGAGACGTGCCACATCATTCGGGCATGCTCATTTCAGACGGCCCTGCTGTCACGTCAGCTTTGGTTGCCAATCATTGCGGTGGTGTTGGGCGTTCGCACTTGTGCCCATTCCCTCGCCCTCACAGGCCGGTTCATTTGACGATTTTGCCCTCCTGTCACGGTTAGTATACGAAGCGCAAAATTTGGGTGTCTACACTTGAGGAAACTATCATTTACTTTGAGTAAATGATAGATAGATTGCAAATGAACCCAAGAAAGATGAGTAATTCTAAATGGACAAAGTAGCATTATGGTTTTATAAGAAATGAAAACCAAATAGTCATGAGCTACTAAAGTTGTATGACATTCTTTGTACACTCACAAGTGTCTAGGCATAAAATAATCATGTTGAGAACTATGAATGGACAATAAAATATTAGTTGAGGGTAATAAGTCTTTTTACGTGCGTGATGTACTCATAAATAGAATTATACAATTAAATTCATGGATACCAAACCGAACTCATATATATTCCGAATCTTAAGCTCACCTCTTATCCGACTCACTCAAGCTCACCCCTCTTTAACGACAGACCCGGCGACGATTCGGTCATACAACCGTCGTCTTTTATTCCATTGTTTACTCATCCATTGATCCAAAAGTTGAAACTACTTTCATCTACATAACAGTTATGCAGATGGTAAACCTAATTCGCACAATAGTTGTTCTCGTCCGCCCGATAATTATGCGGATGGAATATATCATCCACACAATTATAGTGCGGACAAAGTTAATCTTAAGACATTCGATCTTTTCTTAAGTGGTTAAAAATGAGTTGGATGGTTAAAATATATATATATATATATATATATATAGAACCGTTCTCCAACGGACCCAAAAAATGAGTCCAAAAAACTAACCGGCTATAACGACGGACAGAACCGTCGCTATAGCCCTATGACGACGTCATAGGTATATGACGACGGTTAGCTATGGCGACAGAACCGTCGTCATAGGGCTATAGCGACGGTTCTATCCGTCACTATAGCCAGTCCGTTTTTTGGACCCGTTTTTTTGGTCCGTTGGAAAACCAGACCATATATATATATATTTGGTGAGTTTATATATACTATACCTAGTAAAATACAATGTTGATGAAAATCCAGTAAATAATCCACTTACTAATTTTTCAGCAATTAGCTTATTCACATATAAATCCATGTTCATTAGTTTCTCAAATGTTATCTTTCTAAATTATTGAAACGTTCTTAAACAAATAAAGTTTGCAAAAGAAAGGAAAAGAATTTAGTTAAACAAAAAACAAACAATTACAAGGAGATCTTGAATTCTAAATTTAGTAGAAAAGGCAAAAATTAACTCAACATTCTGTAGCTGTGAAATCTAGAGAGTAATGAGCCATTAGAAATATGTGATCATCTAACATCCGTTCTGCATTGCACACAAAATATCATTGAAAATAATCCTGCAGCTTGATACCTACAAGATTTCCCTTGGAAAGTTGCACATTATGTTCCCAACAGAACGTTCCAACCATTCAATCCGAACTTGCAAAAAGTATACTCCACCCCGGCAAGAAAACAGCACTTGAAGAAACTTACTTGCATGTTATTTCTTCATATATTTCAGTCGGCATCTCCAAGTCCATCACTCCCATCACCTCTCTTGGAAATAGGGGCATACTTAGAGTTAGGTTTCTTCTTTTGTGAAGCAATTTCAGCATTTTTCCGTAAGACTGCTCCAGGGGATGGGTATGGGCGCTGCTGGAAGAGAGGACCCTGAAATCCAAAGAACCAAATAGAAATCATTTTGAATCACAAATATTTGATACGAGCAGGCGGTATGCATGTCTGCAGTCTATTGACTCTGCTTGGGTAAAAGGAGGGGGTAATAAACTACAAAATGACTTCTAAGTAATTTAAGGAAGAAAGCCGTGACAATGATGACTTGTGCCAAAACTATCAGGAAGTCCCTAAACCACCTGACAGTAGTCAGCTAGCTTCTTTGCAGCCAAATAACTGCTCCTGAAGTGAATAATAACATTACAAGTCTCTCATTATTGTCAATGCTACTACTTAAATCTTTTGTTAGTTTATTTTTGTATGCATCTTCTTAAACTATGTAGTTCGACATTTCGAGCCATCTTGAAACATGCATCCTGATGCAACTAAATATAAATCATCCTAGATAGCAATCTGTTTTTACACAATACTGGGTGTTTTAGAAAGCGTCTTTTTTTTTACAATCGACATCTGCTAGAAAGAGTAGCATTGTTCACTAGAAAGAGTAGCGATGTCCATCCATTAGACTTCTAGCAGATACGTTTAAAACATTTAAAATCGTGTGATCCGCATGGATGACTACAAATGGGTTGGCTGAAAATAGGTCCAAAGCCTCAGTCCCCATACATATGTACATGCAACTCATATAGCTTCAAACAGAGAGATCAACAAAATAAAATTAGTAGCTAATATACCGTGGCAGTGGTATCCGCTGCTCGTGGTTGTACTCCTTTCAGACCTACAACCCTGTAAAATCCGCAATAGATGGAGTAAGAACCAAACTAGTCAAACTTCTCTACAACACAAGGAGAAAACCAAGATTTATAATATGAGGAAAGCATTATTATCAGGCAAGTGCATGCGGACAACAGTCATATCGAGTATTGACATATTGTGACATATTACTCCTGAAACATGTACAACATACCAGCCACCACGGGGAGCATCAGAATAAGAGCTTGGATCCATGGGATCCAACTCATCCTCCTCAGTGTGCGAACGTTTCCTGCTATCCTTTTTCGTGCCTTTTCCCATAGGAGGCTTCAAATTAGATCTACAAACCAAAAGATTTTTATTTAGGCTATATTTATGCAGCTTCAAATCATTGTCGAATATTACATTCGCTGCTTTCATTCAGAGATACAGTAAGCTGACCTATAGGGTAGCAAACCCTTAATCTTCTCTCTCTCTTCCCACACCTCTCCCCCCCCCCCCCTTTTCTCCCTTCTCTTCCAAACCAAATATAACAAACATAAAAAATAAAAAAATAAAAAAATCATAGAAGGGAATCGCTCAACTCATTCAGATCTCATATTTAATATCTAGCAACAAATAATAAACCTGGTGTTACTTTCACTGAATCAGAACAAATAAGATATGTAGTATGGGATTCAGTGCCAGTAGACTGAATTAAATCCAACAAAGCTCCCTTTTTAGCTAGGAGGCAATATCTTCTGTTTTGCAATAAGGACAATGTCAATGGCCTGATGCTAATTAATATAAGAAAATTGCTAATTAATATAAGAATATTATTTAATAGTTTTTACTAATTATTCATTAGTATCTAAATTGCAATTTAAGGGGAAAAATATGAAAGATATTATATTTATATATAAATATGACGTAGGCGAGTCTGAAAATCCATGCCATACATATGGTTGTGAACCATGACACTCAAAATTGGATCAGATTTCTTGAGGAAGTGCTCTGCCTTATTTGTTCTGGTACACATCTTAGTGACAACTGAAATATTAAACTCACATTGCAGACACTGCTTAAATTGCAGCCCTCAATAACAAAAACAAGTCAATTGAAGAGCAATGCTACAGAGTTATTAAGAGAAGCTTAATGAAAGGGAATGATACCTCTGCTTCGAGAATCCTTTGTCTGAATCTTCTATAGTACTTCCGATATTGGTGGTCTGCTGTTTCTTTTCTGAAGTAATTAATTGGCTTTGTGGAAGGTTGAACACACTACAGTAAAAGAAAAGTTTAACTTACTAAAATAATGCCTTCAACTGTAACAAACAGGTTGTAAGACAAAATTTGGGTAACCAATTATCCGCAACATGGCAATTAAACATGACTTGCCCATGCAACACCATTTTTGATTATATAAGTAGTTGTTTGAGCCACCAGTACAGTATTCTTTGAAAACCAATTCATGAGGTGTGGACCTTCACATAGTCCATGATATTAAGGAAAAAAGATAAATCAAACCTACGTAAAGTTTAGCTATCACAGTATCACCTGCTCAAAAGAAATAAAAAGAGTTGAATTGTTTTATAAGCCTTAAAAATTCTAGGCATGATAACTTATATTCATCAGTGCCCAATAATGAAGTGGGCGCTGCAGCTGGAGAGTGGCCGAGAACGGCTAGTTTGAAAATGCTTTTGTAACCTACTGCGCCTAGATAAAGATTTACTCAAGCATATAAGTTTCAAATTGTACCATAGGTGTGATAAGTTAAGGGGTATAAGAGGTCAGATGAAGAAAATAGAACATCATAATAGGCACAAACAAATAATGATTAGCAGTCTAACACCGAAAGCTAGCAAGATTGTCGGTCTAATCACACTTTCAACTACCCTTGTCACTTTCATGAGTCTTGTATACATTTCAAGAGGTCACAGCTTTGTTCCACTACAGGTTCAGGCTCCACTAAGCCTCATGATATATTGATATATTGTCCTACTTCCAAACACAAGACAGTAGAATTCAAGGCAAACAGCGAATCTCACATGCAACCTAGTTCCTAATGCTATTACAAAAGAAAAATCTACTTGTTGGCTGCAATTTTTCTTTAATTTGCTAATGTAGTTGCATTTCGCATCAATTTCAACAGGCATATCTACCCCATGCACACTGGTGGGGTGACAAGGACAGGAAGGAACCTAAATAATATTATGATAGAAAAATTCTTCGGTTTTCATGCTTTAACATGAGAATTTTAGCATACGCTTGATAATGTAAACAGTAAAAGATTTCTAGTCAGAAGATTGAATATTAATCTGCAAGAAGAGATCACCGTGTGCAATGATTGCAGTAACCCCACGTCTGTACGAGGCTCATTCCCCAACCACCGCATCCTATGCATTTCTTAAACACAGAAAACTGATCACCCTGATTCTCATTAGCTGCATTCCCAGAAACCTTGTCATCATAATTATGCAAGGCAACCTGGTGTGATGATTCAGGTTGCTCCCACTGTGACACATGGGTCTTTGGGTTGTAGTAATATTTTCTACCTGTAGAGAAATAATCTAAGACAATATATATACATATATATCTATAAATATGTGTCTCTGTGTGTGTATATAGAGAGAGAGTAATGCAACTAATAACCTAGATAAAGAGACCCTGTATAAAAAGAAAACTAAATGCTTTACATGTTGAAATATAAGCAACTAACTAAAATAATATGTACTTGTACTTGACCAATGCTTAGTAAATAAGTAGTGCCCCAAAATAAATTTCAAACTAAGCAAATACCAAAAGAAAATAGTATTAACATTTACCAATTCTGTCACTTAGGCAAGGCAAAGGTGTACAAGGGCACCAGAGAGACCATTGACCCAATATTTTCTTATCTTTGAACAATTCTGCCTTGAAATTCTATAACAAATCTTATAGTGTCCAATATTGACTATGGTTTCTCAATACTATCAAAGACCCACTATTATCTTTTAACTTCACATTCCAACTGTTCTAAAAATCCCCGCCTAGGTCCGCCTAGGCCCCGCCTAGGCGCTAGGCCCCCCCCTCCCGCCACGCCTAGGCATTAGGCCGCCTAGGCGTCTCGTCTAGGTGCCTCGTTTAGGCCCAAGGCGGCAAAAAAATCCCTCTAGGAGATTAGGTGGGACTAGACGGGGCCTAGACGAACAAGGCGGAGAAATTAGGCCTTTATGCGTGGCCTAGGCGGAGAAATTAGAGCTGCAATTGTTTTTTATTTTTACTTTTTATTTTTATTTTAATAACTAAGCTACAAAATAATGTCGTGAGTCATTATCTTGAAGGAGTATGAGTGTGAGTCCGATGGGGACATTATCTTGGAGGATATGGAGAAGAAGAGTTAGAAATATAGAGAGATATGGAGATGAGGACTATTAGTTTGTATTTTTGATTATTTGTTTGTGTTTAAACTTTGAACAATTACATGTTTGTGTTTGAACTTTGACATTAGCAATATGGATATGTGTTTGAACTTTAAGCAAATGCCTTTATTATCTTTATTATAGATTGTTTTGCTTTATATTATTGTTTTGTTTAGATAAATATAAGATAAAATATTAAAATTGACTTAAAATAAAAATCCCGCCTAGGCCCCGCCTAGGCCCCCTAGGCGCTAGGCCCCCTCCGGCCGCCCGCCTCCCGCCTAGCGCCTTTTAGAACCTTGCAACGCCTATGCTATACAGAAGCATGTGTTAAAACCCTTTTTAGAAATAAATACCAAAAAGCTTTCTTATTGTTGGTAGACCTGGCAAAATCGGCCCAGGCCCGCGGGTCGGGCCAGCCCGCCCGTCAAAAACTGGGCTTTGGGCTTCATTTTTTCAGCCCACCAAAACCTGGGCCATTTTGGCCCGACCCAATTTTAGCCCGGCCCGACGATAGCCCAGCCCGTGGGCGCCCGACCCGCCCGGTCCTTTAAAAAACCTAAATCGCTATTGTTACTCTGATACTCATAACTTCATAAGTCATAAGTCAGATCTAGCAAAGAACTGAAGAAGTAAAGGAGCAGCAGCTGCGTTCGGACTTCGGAGAAACCGAGAAAGGAGAGAGAGAGAAGGGAGAAAGGAAGGCCACCCCGCCACCGTGACCCCGTGCCGCCACCGCACCCTCGCGCCGCGATCTCTCTCTCTCATTCACTAAGCTCATAGTTACAGTCTTACAGAGGTATGTTTTATACTAAGCAAAGAGAAGATTAAAAACAAACAAACTACTTCTTGGACATGACTCAGTGACTCACTGTGAACACCAGAACATCACTTATCTTAACATTTTTCATTGGTATGTTATTTTACTTGATGTGGTGGAACTTGTGCTTTTCCGGTACATGTACAAGTACAATAGGCATGGCGAGCCCTTGCTTTGATTAAAGAGAAAATACTAAGAGGTTTTAATTGTCATTTTTCTTGCATTTTGTTAATTTAGGAGTCAAATCATTGTGGAAAGTGGCTTGAAGAACAAGTGTGTGAAAAGTTATAAAAGAACAAAAGTATAGAAGGGGGGAGAATATAAGTCTGTTTCCATCTCTATTTATTGATTTTACTTTCAATTCTTGATTTTAAGTTTCTATTTACAAGATTTTTCTTAAAATGATTTATTATATTCAACTACTTTGAAAAAATAGCAGCTTCGTGGCATATAAATATAATAGAAGTAAGGGAATTCTAAATTGAATTCTTCTGATGTGTTTGTACTTTTCGGTCATGGCCTTAGCTTCGTGACTTGTGAAAACACCAAAAACGAGCTGATTCTCTTCCGAACATGAATCCATACATGAAATGAAATACTCCAAAATCGAATCCATTTTTTTCAGTTGTCAATTTTGGGTTGTGGATTTGTGGGCATTATTTTAAGCTTGTGGCCTTGTGGGTCTCTGTATAGGAATTTTAAGCTTTATCTGTACTAAAGACTTTGAAGGCAAAATATTGATCAATAACTAAGCTTATCCATTTGTTGAATTTGAAACTCATCCAATTATATCTTCTCAATATAGGAAATAAACAAGGAAAAGATAAAACAAAATAAATTTTCTCTGTATATGTTTGTATGAATATAGCGAAACTGAAACTTTGAAATGGGTCTCTGTATGGGAATTTCTTATTTCCCGTTTAGCTAAGAATCATGTAAATGTTCCATGTTTTGTACAATATGTTATTAATTGTTACTTTGGTAGCTCATTATATTTTTTTTGGTGAGTATGTGTTAATTGTTTAATTTTTTTTGTTTGTAGAGTTCTTATGGATCGACAGGATTGTGTAACAATTGATTTGGTTGATGGGGGAGTTGAAAGCTCGGACAATTTGACACAACCAATTGCCAGTTCGAATAGAAAACGAAGGGAAGAAAGTTCAATTTGGAATCAATTTGAAAAAAAGGTAGATCCTTCAACCAAAAAGTTAAGAGCATATTGTAAAACATGCACAAAAAGTTATGCTATTGGAGATGGTGGTGGTTCTCATGGGACTAGAAATTTACATACACATGAAAAGTCATGTCCCGGTTTAGTTAACCAAAATGTGACTCAAATGCATCTAGATCATGAAGGAAAAATGCGTAATAGAAAATTTAGTCAGCTCATTTATAGGGATAAAATGGCTGAAGCAATCATGATGCATAATTATCCATTCTTGATTGTTGAACATGAAGGATTACGAAGAGTGCATAACTATTTGAATCTGGATGTGAAATCGTATACTAGAAACACACTTCCGATTTGTGGTCGTCCGATACTAGTGAGGGTTATATTTGTTTAACCGCTCACTTTATTGATCATGATTGAGTGTTGCACAGTAGGATTATAAATTTCTGTCATTTCCCCCCACCACATACCAGTACTCTTTTATCAGAAAAAGTCTTTGGGTTTTTGAAGGATTGGGGAATTGAAAAAAAGATATTTTCTCTCACTTTAGATAATGCAACAAACAACTACAACATGCAAAATTTCTTAAAGGCTCATTTGAGAGGAAACTTGCTTTGCAATGGTAGTTTTTTCCATGTTCGGTGTTCTGCTCACATATTAAATCTCATTGTTCAAGATGGTTTGAAAATTGCAAGTGAACCTTTACGCAAAATCAGAGAGAGTGTCAAATATATTAAGGGATCTGAAAGTAGATTATTAAAGTTTGTAACATGTTGTGAACAATTGCTTGTGTCCGTAGAATCGGGTTTGCGTTTGGATTGTGTGACTAGATGGAATTCTACATGGGAGATGCTTGATAGTGTTCTAAAATTTAAAGATGTATTCTTTCAATATGCAATGGTTGAATCATCTTACACAACTTGTCCATCAAATGATGAGTGGGAAATAGCACAAGCTATCCATAACTTTTTGAAACCATTTTGGAAAATTACAGAACTTTTTTCGGGAACGAGTTATCCAACAGCAAATCTGTATTTCTTACATGTGTTAAGGATAAAAGAACTTTTGATGTTTAATCAGTATTGTGAGATTGAGGTAATTAGAAACATGGCAAATGAGATGTTGCCAAAGTTTGAAAAATATTGGAACGACTATGTTGTTATCTTGTCCATAGCTACTATTCTTGACCCAAGGTATAAGGTGCATTTTGTCAAATTTAAATTGAAAAAATTTGAGACGAATGAGAATGTTATAAATAGAAAAGTGGAGAAAATTGTGGATGCTATGAAATCTTTGTTCATGGAATATGTAACGGAGTTGTCAAAAGATGGTTCACAACAACCTCAAGATGGTGTAGGGACTTCAACTACTTCAACTATTGCCATCACTAACACAAGTGAACATAGTGATGATGAGTTTGATGTAAGTAAAGTTTTCATGTATTATAATTTTTTTATTTTTTTGCATATTTATGTATTATGTTGATGAACTTTTGATGTTTAAAATTTTAAATAGGAGTTTGTGAGGGAAGTGCAAGGTACTACATCAACAAGATCGGAATTGGAACAATACTTAGAGGAGAAAATAGTCACTAACAAATCTTCTTTTAACATTTTAGAAGATTGGAAAAAACTTTCTGAGAGATACCCAATCCTTATTTCTTATTCTAGTTTTATATCTTTATTTTATTATTTATGCATGACTAATAACTATTTAGTACTTTCAAATATTACGATATTATAGATTTCCAATACTAGCGAATATGGCATATGATATCTTATCAATTCCAATTACAACGGTTGCTTCGGAGTCGGCCTTTAGCATTGGGGCAAAAGTTCTCACAAAATATCGTAGTTCGCTTCTACCGGATAATGCACAAGCATTAATTTGTGGACGTAATTGGATTTGTGGATATGAAATACAAGGTTTGTTCTAGTTGTAAATATTTTTATTTTAATTGTAGTTTTTTAGTTTAATTTTGGGTATTGATATTTTAAATTGACATTTTTAATATAGATGATGGGCCGACGGACGACCAACTTTTGGTACCGCTAGTTGCAAGTCGAGAGTCAAAGGGTTCTAACGTGGGCGAAATTACAAGGAGTGACTAGACATTAATCACTTTGACTACTCTAGGGTGTTTGCCTTAATTATGGTTTATATTGTATTTCTTGTTCACTTCTAAACTTTCCCTAGAAAGAAAGTGGAGACTGGAGATAATGATTGATTAATTTGTATTGTGATTTACAGGTTTTTTAAATTTTAAAAAAAATAAAATAAAAAATAAAAAAAGCCCGCGGGCCGGGCCGGCCCAACCCGGGCCACGGGCCTCTTAATTTCAGCCCACTAAAATCCGGGTCATTTTGGCCCAGCCCACCAATGGCCCGGCCCAGCGATAGCCCGGCCCGTTTGCCAGGTCTAATTGTTGGTGCTCCAACCCCAACAAACAGGTTTAGATAAAGTTCTGTATTCTAATCTTTTTCATTTCCGCTGCACCTGTTAAGAGATCAAGTCTTGTTTAGTTTGGGCTTCCATTATAGAGTGTCAAAGGGAACCTCTATTCAGATTTTGAAGGGATTCAGGAGTTGAACTTAATTGGATAAAGTGATTTTTTTTCTTTTCTCACTTGCTCTTTTCCATGGACTTTTTGTAGCAATGCCCTAATGATTGCATAGCATTCCCCACAAAGATGCTAGAATCTATATAATATTCTACTTTTTACACATTCTTAATTCAGAAAGATCGATAGGAAATATAAGATATATGGGTATGGCATACCAGTTGTTTCATCCAATACCTCTTGCCAATCTGCTGGAAGTGGTGAAGATGATGGAGGGTCTTTGTTAAAAGAAGCCTCAACAGGTCTTTCCCACTGACTTGTCCCAGATTTTTCATTATAATAATATAATGCACCACTTGCAGGGTCACTTGCCTCAATCTACATGAAGATTTCATGGAGAATAACAACAGCCATAAAGGTAACATGAAAACATGAAAAAGGGGGAAATATGGAAGAGAATGTATTCATTTAGTAAGAAGACAAAATATTTTATATGAATTAATCATATTTACAGCTAAAATAGGAAACGAAAAGAAAGTAATATCATAAAGACTAATGCTAGGGGTCTCAAATTTTCGGTCTCAAATGACATGGCATTGAATATTTTAATGATAACTTATGGCATAGCCAATCACTTGAGATCTACCCAACCAATGTTACGATAACACATTATTTGAGACACTTTTTTAGACCAAAAATTTTAGACCCATAGCATCACCCTATCATAAAATCAACCTCTTCACTGATTAAGCAACTGTAGCAGGCTGGAGTTCACTAAGACGAAGCTTGTTAGCACAAGAATCCATTCAACAAAGAGTACTAAGGAAAATATTAACAAAAATCCAATATGAAGCAAAAGACTAGAGAGAAGATTCTCAACTCCTTCCTATAAGGAATATAATGCTGGCAACATTTTGCATTTTTAAAATCTGCTGTCCAACTCATCATAACATTTTATCAGCTGATGGCACTTTCTGAAAGCAATCATAACTACGAAAAACTTTGAGCAACAACTTCTGTTTTTATATTTTATATACTTAAATTTAGGGGTTTATATTATGTACTTAAATTTCAATTGACTTTCATTTTAATTGTAATTCAACCCCTATTGTAAAAGGTTCTTTCATCTTCCATTGTAAGGAACATTTTTATCAATAAAAATTATTATCTTTGGGTATTTCCCTCTTTGGTGGATTCCAAAACTTATCTTCCTAGCGGCTTTAGTAGATAATAGGGTTATTTTACCTAATGGATTCTAGACTCGTCTACTAGAACAATATATAGTTTTTGTTCTCCTTCACTATAGTTTTCTTCAGAACCAATTCCTCACATGAAATTCTAGTCAACCAAACAAAAACCTAGCTGCAAGGAGTAACTTCCGATCTCATATTTCTAGCGATGATTGTTTCATAAGTTTCTCAGACATGATCATTTTTCGCGAAAAAAAGGGATAGGTAATTTTAATTCTATTTCCAACCATTCCCAGTCAAATTCAACTATCTTTATTTACTAAAAACAAAGAAGTTAAAAGAAGTTAACTTTAAGGATCAAACACTTAACTACTAAATTTCTTGATGATCCAAATTAAGTATGACCAACAAAAGCACATCAATAGCCACAAAACAAAACATGTATTCCAACATTCCCGATTCTTTACAGCAGATCAAATCTAAGGTTATCAGTAGCAAGTAGCAACTGGTACTTACCCATCCTAGAGGCAGTTTTCCGGGCATCACGGTTAGAGATGGAGTCTTCAAACTCTGGAATGTAAAGTTGTGAGAATAGAGTCAGCAGATTAAACATAGTTAAAAAACAAGATAAGCGCTTAGTAAAATTCTGCAAAGTGAAAGAGATAAGAAAAAAGTAGAAACAACAGTGAGGAATTTTAGAGATATCTTAGCGTAAACTCCTATCAAGTAATTTAGCAGATAAGACGAGGCAAGATGAGAAACAAAATGACTAAACAGGAGTTTAACGTGCATTATCAGAGAAAGCAGTGTTCTCTTTGGCTTGGTCTTCTTTCAGAATTCCCCTTGCTCTCAACTTTTGCTTAAGGTACTCAGGCAATTCACTGGCCCCATGCTTCTGTTCAGAGCTCCCATCAAGCTCCACATTTTTCTGGCCTGTTTCATGACCAAAAACTCCATAATATAAGTCCAACTTCAGAAGACAGTTATGAGAACACAAAAAGTAACTATAGTGTGAGCTATGCTTACTGGAGGATACAATATTAGGCCTTGAAACACCAGAATAAGCACCTCCACCTGGTACACCATAGCCATTTCCAATTTCCACGTTACCTGATACAAAATCAAAGACATTATTTCTTCCCATGGAGAAAATCAAATTTTTAATCCAACACTATTACGGAACAGATAACGCTTACCAATATCATAAACTGATAATTTAGGGCAGGAAAGAGCTTTGAAAATTTAAAGACAAGATCATAAACTAAAAGAATGTCATTTCACAAAAATTTCAGTGTTTCCTATAATCCTTTCTATTTCTTTTTTTCTTGTTCCATTTCTCAAAACCCAATAACAGGTTTTTTCTTCAAGTGGAGAATAGAAAATTAAAGAAAAAAGAACCTCTTCTGTTGTTATTTGAAATGGTTGCACATTCAAATTGAGACTTGATAACAAAATAATGGACTTCCTTTCCAATTAAATGTTATAGTTGGGTGAAACAGTGATAAAGCTGAAATTAATAGGAAAGTACGTAACTATTTTTCTTATTAGCAAGGCAAATGCTCTCAATTATCGAGTGTTTTCTGAAGTTGAAGAGCATGAAAAAAAAATTACAGTTAAATTCATCATCAAAAGAATGGATTCACCGGTTGGACCTAACGATTATTTATCTCTACTGAAGTATAGGAAAAGGCGATGGCAAAATCATTGTAATTAGAGCATCAGAGAAGGATGACATATGACAAAATAAAGTAGCGACAAACCTTCCTCAGCAATGCTAGACTTGCCACGTTTTAAGGCCATTTGTGCACGATGCTCTGTGGTCATTTTAAGTAGATGCTCCTGTATATGATAAATAAAAAAATCTGGAGTCATCATGGTGATATACGATCTGCTGTGAGTCTGTTAAAGTGTTCGCGCTTAAAATAAGATTAAGAAGAAGAGGTTAAAGAAAATAGCAGAACATAAATACCTTTATAGCATTTGGGTCATGACGACCTGCCAAAATGTCAGTATGGTCCTCAGGAGTTTCAGTTGCACCTTTGGCTTCTCTGAATTCAGGTAACACAGGAATAGCATACTGTTACATTGATGTTTAGTGATTCAAAAAAAATGATATTTTATTGAAGAAATCAGACCGCACCTTTGACCATGTATAATTTTTTGGACGACAATTTCCTGAAAATTACAGACCAAAGACATATTACTCGCAAGAATCAGTTATCAAAAGAACATATTGCTCACATCAATAACAAAGAGTGTAAAAGAATGTCTTGAAATCCCTGCTATTCCTCAATGGACTTACCTGTTCACGCAGCACAGCATCCTGCACAGCCGTTTCAATATCATCAGCACTTTCCAAATGCACCTTCAAGTGGCTGTCTGGTGCAAAGTTTTATTCATTCAGTCAAGGATGAACAAATACATGACCGATACAAAGGAACAATGGAGCGTTTTTTACTAAAATATATTTCATAAACATGGCTTAATCTGTCATAAGGTCTTGTGTCAATGTTTTGCTAGCGCATGTCTTACCTATCTCGTTTTGTTTTTGTGATTGCTGCTCCACTAGGTTATCTGACACGGGTTCAGGACACCCCAGTTCCCCTTTGTTTCTATGGTTTACTTCAAATAATTTAACTTGTTGCAGCTCATCAGCATCTCCTTCCTTTGCATGTTTGGGTGGAGCATTTAATTCAGCTAATTGAGAAGTCCTTTGCGGACCACCATCTTGAGGACTTCCTGATTGTGGCTGAGAAGCATCAGATTCCATAGGTGAATGGAAAGAACTATGCAGGCCGCCTGCTGACATCACTGAACCTGGAACATTATGTCTGAAGTTGTGACCAGTGGGCATGCCAAATTGGGTGAAATTGCTATTTTGGAAGTTATTCACAAATTGATCTGGTATGCGAGGAGCATATTGAGCATGATTAAATTGAGTCGAAGGATTAAAATGTGGATAAAAACTTTGAGGGGGAGGAGCGAGAGCTGCATTTGAAGGGGGGCCATGAAAGAGATTATTTTCAGCATAGTGAAATTGGAGATGAGGATTAACAGAATTCTGAAAAGACTGATTAGGATAGTTGGTGGATGGATTCACAGACGGAGATACGTGTGGTAAAGAACTTGGAAGGGACACAACACCAGGAGGGAGAGGCTGATCATAGTTTTTATCCATAAGCTTCAACTATTATATGTAACCAAATTTGCTCTGATAATTGCAGTATTAGAATTTTTCTTACTAAAGGAAATTGAAAATGGAGTGTTAGAGGAGAATGCCAATAGAGTTGATTCTACCTGCATAACCAAATATCTTCCGTTACGTTTTGGATTATCAAAATAACATCTAGGCACAATATCACTCTTTCCTTGGGACAAAGCAAAATATTTGTAGCATTCAACACACAAGGTAAAATAAGACATTATAGCATATAGCAATACCCCGAGTACCAAGACGACTAAAAATGAATAGGAACATGGGTGTGAAACAGTTCTACCATTTAAACTTCTCCCTTCTTTTCTTAACTATGTCAACAAAACATTGCTCAAACTACACAAATCTATTCTCAACGCAATTCATAAGCTTTCATTATGGATACTTCAGGCTCACATCCATATACACTGACACCTGTTTCAAACACTTTAGGATTAAACATTACTAACATACAAAAACAATTAGTATTCCTCCACCAGTTATATTATTATGTATGCAATTAAATTGGCACCAACTTCACCAATTTTGGATTTAAATTGCTGGGGAAAAGTAAAAAAGAACCAAAATTAGCAATATAAACACTCAAAGGTTCACAATAATTAACCATTCTGTATATTTAAGACACTATTACTATCCTATCGAAGTTGTCCCATTGTTCTTCAAGTATTAAAATTACTTCAAAAAAATCCCAAAAAAAAAAATTAAATGAAGAAATAGAACTAATCAGAGCAAAATTAACAGACCTAACAGTGAAATTTTACAATTTGCAGCGACAAAGGGGATTTGACGAGACTCCGGCGAATATATTGGCGTTAATAAGAAAGAACTAATGAGCAGAAATATTCGAACTGATGGCACAACTTGCTGTTCTATATATGTCTCCGTATATTATCAATTTTCGGTTTTTCCTTGTTTTCTATTTTTATATTTTTTTTTTAGGTCAATAAGGGCTAATTCCACTAAACTTGCCTATGTTGCTTAAAACATCCCTATGTGTTTTTCGTTTTTTTGCTTTTTTTTGAAAATATTTAAATCTCCTCAATATAAGATCTCATGTCTAAAAACCCTAGACTATAATATGTATATCCCAAAGACTCAACCATCTAAATTTTCATTTATTTTAATATAAAAATTTGATAGCTTAAACTTAAACTACACTTAATTATGTAACAATTTTTGTTGTGACAAATTTAAATATTTAAACACGTTGTAAATAGATTATATTTTTTCCTTAAACTAGGGTCATTGTCAACAAATACCGATATTTATATATGTTACTTAGGTTTGGTTTTATAGGATAAGTTTTGAAAATTTTATATCTTTACTAAAAAATATGTTAATTCTACAATATTCATCTCATGTGAATAATAAATTCTCGATGTAAAACTAAGTTGTATATTTTCTTAAGTAATGAATTAGAAATTGTTCTTGCACCCTTCTTCGGAGTAGGCTCAAGCAAATTTTGCACTTCTATTCAATATATATATATATATATATATATATATAATCTCCACCAAAAGGCATTATAAAAAGTTTGAAAAAAAATATAAATAAATAAGGCTTAGGAAACTAAGAATCCACAAAAACATTATTTCATGACTACATGTGTGACCCTAAACAAAAGGGTTTCTTTGCAAACTCAATTGAACTATTTTTGGGAATTAAGGATTTTTAAAAAGAAAATTTGGAATTACATATGTAATCTATGTTAGGTAAAAGAAGAGGATCTTTAGAGCACCGATCTAGGAGTGTAGGGACTAGTTGAAGTAATGAGTCTACTATAATTCGTCCTCACCTACGTATTGGTCTTATCTTAGTTGAGCTCTCATGTCGATCTGGGAAGATGTCCTATCTTGCTAGGGAAAAAGATCGGGGTTGACATGATCAAATTTCTATTCAACGTACCAAATCCTACCCTATGAGTTGCCAAGCTCAACCAAACTCCCCAAGAAAATTCCTAGGTTTCTCCTTAAAAGATTTACCCTAAAACACTAGGACATTTAAAAGAGGGAATTGATATATTTATAAAAAAGAAATTGATATATTCACAAGCTCTCCTCAAATAATTAATAAATAAATCTATGAGAATTACGCCTTGTAAAAATACCAAATTTCCCCGTTAACGATAATATTTATTTATCATCCAAACACACAAAATACATTTGTGAACTTCAGCACAGGCTTAGATGTGCCCATAATCGAGCCAGGCTCAAGCTATAAATTCTTTTTCCTGGCGCACTTTCGACTTCATAACAGCAAAATTCAAAGTTCTTTTTTTGTCAAATGCTTCCATTTTTCAGCCATTAAGAAATTTCATTTGAAAAATACAGCTTTCATTTTGCCACTGCTCAATATGAAATTCTGATTCAAAATGCATCATGCGAACAACATACTTACAAAACCTAAAAAGCAATGCCGATCACCATACACAATGCCGTTGAAAAGTAAACATGATTAGAACAAATATCAGTGTTCCTCAAACATTTCCGAACTTGTAAACTTCCTAATTGAGCTAGATGTCATGTTAATTTATTTTTTCCGAGTTAGGAGCAACTGCCACTGTCTGAAGGTTTGCTTTTTGGGAGGTACCAGCAACCTGCTTAAGGGACTTGTTTCTTTCCTCACCCTGTACTGAAGTCAACTTCTCTAGACGGGTGTGAGCTTCACCAAACTCCAATTCTGGCTTTCGCTTTACTTTCTTTTTTGCTAATATTTCTGTTGCCTTCACGTCATTCAAAATACTGGAATTTCCCTTAACCTTCTCTTGCTTTGGCTGGTCGATGTTAGGACCATTCGCAACCACAGTGGGCAATCGTACAGCAGTATCTGCTCCTGTTATACTGGGAACTGGCCTGTTTACTGAAGTTGCACCCGAATCAGTAACCAACTTCTCTTGCACATACTGTGACTGCACAACAGGATTAGCTTCTCCTTGAAGAGTCTCCTGTGTCTTTGAAATCAACTTCTTCCTCTTGATTTTCTCCTGATCCTGAACAATTAAACGGGGGTGGTGGGAGATTAGATAACTGTACATGGGATATCAATTTCAAGGGGATGATAAATGTGGCATTGCATGTAAGAGCTGTACAGTCAAATCAGACTAAATATTGCTTAACATGACTGTCTCCCCCATCTCTTCTTTTCTCTTCCCTTTAAAAACACTCTCCTAACTTGCATGTAGAAATCAATCAGCAAAAGCTATCAATATCGAAAGCCTGAAAGTATTTTTAAGGATGAATGGAACACTAATACAAAGGAAGAGGAGTAATGTCTATCTATACCTTGTACATACTGTGCAATAATTTCTTTCTATCTTTGGCCCTACATATAGCACGTTTAATCCCATGATTGTCCATGAATCCTTTTGGCCACAATTCTGCAAGCTGCATAAAGGAAACGGAACAAACATTGAAGGGATTAAAGGAACTTATAGAACCCAAAATGAATGTCGTTTGAGCAGTCACAATAGCTGATATATTACAATTAAGAGTCCGATGATGAAAAGAAAATAAAACACAAGTCCTAAGCTTCAAAAGTAAAAAGGATAAACTGACACAAATCATGATATTAAGGCAAATGATTACTAACTAGTAAGTTACATAAAAATGAAACTAAAAGCAATAATGTTTGAAAAAATGAAATGCAAGAAGTGTTTTAGATACAACAGCCACAAAATGCATCATGTTGAATCTTTAAACGGAAGCAGGCAGAGAAAGTTAGGAATCAAATTGCCTCTTCTGGAAACAATAAACATATTACGTTATTACAAAAAGCACTAGCGAACTACCTCTGCGTAAAGTTTCCGTGCCTGTGGACCTGCATCTTCTTCCACCCCCTAGAAGCAAATAATAATGAGCAAGTAAGATTCACTGAAGTGTGTGAGTGACTCTTTTAATGTGAATGTAGGAACCAAAAATTTGTACTTCAATGTAAAGGTCATAAAGGTCACAGATCTTGTCCTCTAATGCTTCATCCATGCTAAATTTTCTTTTAAGTACTTCTTTCTCTTCAACACCATTCTCTTGGAAATCATCAGATGCTCCACCTGCTTGCTCAAGAGCCTGAGGTAAGATATCATGCACGTGTTATCATTTGAAAGTTTGATGGCATTTGGCGACACTTCAAGCATCAGCAGGACAAGAAGCATATACACTACCACTAACAAGACATTTGTTTCCAATCAATCTTTTTAACATTTATTTGAAACAGTCCTTAGACAGTACAGTTGCAAAATGTTAATTATATAATAAGAAAGACACACGGGGACTGCACGAAGAAAGTGGTGGGCCGGGGGAGGAGTTGAGGATGGTTGCTTGAGAGTACCTTGGTCTTCAACTGAGGAACACTAAATTTAACCATCTCATCTATTTCCTTCTTTATCTGCTGAAACCTAGCATCTGTCTCCTGCTTTGCCGACAATCCCATATTAACCATGATTTTTAAGTTTCTCTGCAGCAAGAACATTCTGCATTAGTCATTAATCCAATTTTTATAAGTAACGCAAGCACATGGTTTACTCAATAATTCGCATAAAGCAGTTACGATAGACTTATCATGAAACGGCGTCTGTTGTAGTGTATCACTTTCATCGTTAAGGGGAAAAAAGTTGTTAAAAACAACAAAATAAATAAATAAAATAGCTCCAATCCTCAATCAGGAAAACAAAGAAAAACATAAAATTAGTTGACTTTCATTAACATATTTTATAATTTAGTTTATAATAGTTGCCTGACATTTACAGTGTCTTGAATTCTTTCACAATTGACTATATTCTACGAAAGCTTCATTGTGGCTCAAATTAGTATTTAACTTGTCAAGTGTATCATAACTCTAACATTGATCAGGAAAAATAACAGTTATCATGGCTCAGAGCCTCCCTTGAGAAATTTGAACCAAGCTGGAGCAACTTAATACTTAACTCAGTTCATTTCCAGTTCTATTCAAGAACAGATATCAACCTAGCATATCATATTTGGAATGCTATCATCGTGATGAAAAATCAAGGTAATATGTAAGATTTAACCCTCTTAGACCGTGATCAACATATAAGGAGAGGAAAAGACAAATCCTTTGAGGGAGGAGATGAGCTTCCTTTCGTAGAAACTTTGTTGTTGAAATCTTTCTTTTTGGGTCACATGAAGCATGCCTAGGAAGTATATGTTCTTTTGTGGATCTTCTAGGCAAACTTAGTCTTCAGTTCTGGTTATGGCTGCCTATGATTGAGGCAGATCTTTTTTTCCTCCCGGTTTGTTTTCGTATATTCTATATGAATATGTGTTGTGCACCCTTTCTGAGGCTCTCCTTTAAAACACTCGTCAACATAAAGACAAAGATATTTGAAGTAAACGAAGCATAACATTTTATAACTAATAACTATGGCCCAGAAAATCCAAATTTGTTCAATAAAGCAAGAGATGGTAAATACAGGATGTATGGTCTAATATGAAAATGAGTGATTTTCAGGACTATGCTATTGCTTGTTGAGTGAC
The DNA here is from genome assembly GCA_034770075.1 of Aralia elata. Taxonomy (NCBI): domain Eukaryota; kingdom Viridiplantae; phylum Streptophyta; class Magnoliopsida; order Apiales; family Araliaceae; genus Aralia; species Aralia elata. The sequence goes on along the minus strand of CM068380.1, from coordinate 67,943,503 downwards.
TACCCTGCCTACCAATACTTTTCTGGTACTGGTGTCACTAACATAATTCCCAGTATAGGCATGACAATTTAACTTTCCCCGACGGGTCCATGCCCAACCCTGACCCTGACGGAACGGGTAAAAGTGAAAACACTATAAGGTTAGGGTTGGATGTGGTAAGTAAATTTTGGAATCCGCCCCGAGTACATGTTTGTTTAGCTACCCTCACATATACGTAGACACCATACATGTTTACTTAGATACCCTTACATATACTTCATCTTATTTTTGTTATTTTCTTTTGAATAAATAATTTTGTTTTTAATTTGGTAATTTATGAGATGTATATATTGTTATTCCCTTCTAGCATGATACTTTTTTATATAATTTTTTGCTCTTCATTTATTTTGTTAATTATAACAATTAATAAGAAGAAAATTTGACTTGGTGGCTCGGGGCATCATTGTAATAAGAGGGGTGCAGGGCGCAATGGGGTGGGAAAAGGTCAGTCTGTACCACACCCGCCATGTTGACATGTCTAGTCCTCAATATCTTATATTCCTTTACTGGTTTTACGTACAAAAGGATTCTCTTAAACCACATACATTTGTGTGCATAAACACAAAAAGAGTGAAATATTACATAACCTGAAAACAAAACATATAAGTTAATGAGTCGTATATTAGTTCTTCACCAAAATGATTACCTTTAGTGTTCTGAGCTGTATCAAGTGGCCAACAATACTCATCAAACGATTAAGCAGCTCCTTCGATATTTTTCCATGGGTTGCCTGCTGCAACCACCCAATTATATACGTTTAACTACTTTACAACTTCCAAAGAAATGTTAAAATATCAAAGAGGGGAAGGGAGACAAAATGTGATGACATACAATTCTATTCAGTAAAAATTACAGGTAAAAATAGTAATATCAAGTTAGCTATTCTCAGTACCGCTAGTCTTGCAACTTTAGCAAGCTTCAGCTTTATTTCAGGTGGCATTCTTCTTTTAATGGCCTGAGATGATATATCAGCATCGGGCATCTCCATACTTGGAGGTCTTGCTGTCATGTATAGATATGAGCATAAAATTGAAGTATGATATTTCAAAATTAATATCAATAAAAACTATACTTGTCAACATAGGCACACATACATTCTGCAACCATCTTCTCTAACTCCCTAATGGCCTTTTCAAGCATTGAGCTTCGTGATTTAACACTAGAACCTTCTTTCCTCTGCATGTGCGGAACCTTCTGCAAGATTTTGAATAAAAATCAATCAATGATATGGGTAGAGAGATATACTCACTGAAATTGATATAATATTATAGCATGCATAGGTAAAATTGCTTGAGTTGAAGTGATGCAAGAATGGACCTAATCTTAAAAAACTGGCAATATTTCAAACGCTGTTTGTCAGAATATTCATCAGTCAAAGCCAAAACAAAATAGAAAGACAAAAAATAACCTGGGACGCATAACAAAGGGAAATCTTGAGGTTTTTCACGTGCCAGCATTTTTATACCATATACCGCCTTTCGCAGCATTGGAAAGGAGAGAATTTCACAAAGTCGTTCTCTCCAACCTTATCTATCTATTCGACGAGAGAAAGACAATATGATAGTTGAGCTTTAGCTTGAGCAAGAACGAAGGCAGACATCTCAGGTTTGGACTGCTGCCTTTACCAAAAGGAGATGAGATGCTTCCCTACGGCATTTCTAAATCTAAATAAAGGCTTTCTCCTCGGGCTTACAAGGTATATGAGTTCGTCAAATTCTTTTATTTAAGTTTTGATAAGTTATATGAGGCCGTCATATTGCTCCAGAGTTTCTTCTTTAAGTCTAAATTTGCTCAAAAGTAACACAATAGTTCATTCATAAGAACAAAATATGAATACACAATGGTAAATATCATACTATCATAGTATTCTTCAATAAGAACAGGAAGGTTTATCATTTTCAGAAATGATGAAGAAAATGCAGATTATTGAGGAAGAACTGGAAACATTCACAGTGATAACATCTATTAGTTAAATAATGAAACAAACTCGCACAGCAAAGAACAGTGTCTGTCTTATTTTTTCATCTTCTTTTAATAGATTAAACTTATATTACAATCTCTCGTAGTGCTCTAATGGCCAAAAAGAATGATGAAAGTCAAACTTAAACCAAAGTAGTGCAACATCATCTCAAATTTCATCCACCCATAATGGCCATAACAGTTGTTCTAGATATATATTAAATTGACAAGGCACCACAAAGTTTGCTTTATATAATTCAATAACTGTAAAGAACATGCTAGTAGGGTTAAGGGAAATCTTAGAAATCTACTCACCATAGTTTGCATGGAGTTTCTACCCTCGGAGACAGTGATGTCAGATCGTTCACGAATCCCATTCTTTTCTCTCTGTTGAACTGATTGGCCCAAGTCTTCACCACTGTTCAGTGATCTTGCAGATTGGGATTTGCATTGTGCATGTGAGATTTTTTCATTCGACCTATGATTTGAAGTAACAGAAAATTCATTTCCGTCTTTCAACTTGCTACCATGGTTCTTAGATGGGAGGACTCCTGACTTCTGCTTCTCACCCTTTTCCTCTGTAATGGCCTCACCATTTGAAACTATTACAGGAGACTGGTGCATTGCACTTTTAAACTCAGCTGATTTATTTTTAGCAGAAATTCCAGAAGAACTTGTCTGATTCTGATATTTCATATCTTCAACGTTTACAGTAGGTAGAGCCATAACGAGAGTTGGATTAGTAGAGTTTTTCTCTGCTAAAGGCAAAGACCTCCCAGCAGCTTTCTTTCCTACTTTAACATGTTTGTTTGGAACATTTCCCTCGTCACTTCCAACTTGACCTTTTGCCAAATCTTTCCTTCTCCGTTTCTTTGGTTGCTGGTGTGGTGATATGGTAGGTTCATTTCTACCAAAAAGGTAAACAAACAAAAATGGTAAAAGAAATAGAAATCAGGAAACACAACAAAGAAAAGAAAATTAAAGTCAATAAATAAAAATGGTATTCATCTAATCCCACTGTACACATGGAATATAACTCCAATTATCTGGAAAAGTCAGAAACAAATGCAATACATGTTTGTTTGTTTTTTTAATAAAACCAAATGTAATACATAGATCTAGATGAAAGCAAAATTCTCAACAACAAAAAAAAGAAAAAAAGAAACACAATTTTTTAGAAGATCAAAAGCCGATACAAGTGATTAAGTTAAATTTAACAACACCAAAATTCAAAAAGATGAGAAGATATAACGAATTTCAAACTCGACTCATTAAGGTTTTCATTAAGTTTAAATCTAGTTTGTTCTAATGTGTCAAACTTGCTCGTTTAGCAAATGAGTCAAATCAAGTCGAGCTCAAGTTCTTATCAAGAACATAACAAAAAATCAATCATTTATACTTTATATTTTGTAGGTGATCAAACCTATATGTGCCTAGCTGAGTTCAACAAATCGAGTTCAGTTTTGACTCATTTATTAATTGTACCTAAAATTACTTTCAAACTCAGGTTACTTGGCTCAGCAACACAATTTTTGGTAATCAGCATGCAGTCATTTACGTATTCTTAAAAATAGGAATAATAAAATATACGTGCACACGCGACTTGGAATGTTGATACTACCTTTGCACCCATAACAAAACATACAGAACAAGTCGGCTCTTCTATTTACTGAATGCATTGCTCAGAACTCCTAGTATTTCTTTTATCCACACACACAAGTAAATGTGTGTGTGTGTGTGTGTATAATACTTGCAGCGAGATCAGAGAAAAAAACGTGTGAAGGCATGTTAGCTTGGCTTTTTTGTTTTCTGTTTATAATCTTAGTTTTCAGCTTTTTTGTTTCTGGAATTTCTGAAGATGTGCCAATGTTTTCTTACCACTTCACATTCACCTTCAAAAAGAATTTGTTCGAATTAGTAAAAGTGTACCCAAAAAAAAATTGAATGCTTTTGACCTTTTGGTTGATCTGTGTGCGCTAGCGTAGGAATTAACCCGAGGGCCCTCCTCGAGGTCATGAGATGTTATTGAGGGCCTAGATTGACTTCTGGATGTGATAGAAGTGGCAATGCAGTAGTGCAATACCATTTACCCCTAGTGGTGATATGGAGCAAATATGGGGTGCCCACAAATAAAATTTTTAGGCCCATTAACTCTCGATTTAGAAACAGTATCCAAACATGTTTTTGGTATGTTTTAGAAGAGAGGATAGAAAAAAAAACACGCAAACAGGCCAAAAAGCTCTTACATGAGGCAGATGTTCAAGAGATGCATCTCCACAATCAACATCTTATCTCAATACTTCATTTATCAAAAAAATATATGCCCATACGAACTACGGAATTTAAGGCTAATCAACGAAAAAGTTGATTGGGAACAAGTTCTCCCTCAAGTTAAATCACAAACTATGAATAAAGAAATTATTGGTCATATGTTATACTCAAGAGTGGAGCGAATACGAATACAGCAGACAAGAAACAGTATCAAGATAACTTTGTAATGATCGCAACAGAAAGTGAATATGAGAAACTGACGTGCGCTCTAACGTCCCGCGATTAACAAAGAATCCATCATGCTTTATTGCTGAATTATCAACCTGAAAATATTCATCCTGCATCAACAAGAACAAACAAAAATCTTCTGAGACCTGATAGTAGCACATAACAAAAGTTGTCGTAAGAGCATGCTGAAGAAAATTCTTATTATCAGTAAGTAGACAAAGAATAAAGAAAATGAAGTAACTCATGGTTGTAAACTTTGCATCTAGCTTCCCAACTGGGCACCGCTTGGGGAGGCCACTACTGGTGCTGTGATTGCATGCATGCATATTAGATTCTCCTACTTGTTATTAACAAAGGATATATTATATATAACATGGAACAAGAAAAATACTGTAAATTAGTATCCAAACTTTAATTCATTCACATATGTCCTATGTCCAGGATACTCGTCCAAAAATTATTTGGGGACCACCTCTGTCTCTCTATCGATCTACATATAATACTTTCATCTTATCAAAACAATGAATCAAAATACAGATGGCTATAAGTAAAAACAATGCAGGGAAAGGAGCACGGCTGAGTAATGTTACTTCTGGTAGTTGCTTGTTATCTCATATTAGATCAGCTGATGCAGCACAAAAATAAAGTACTCTTAGAGAAAGCACAGATAAGAGATGGCAATACAAACCAGTTCAGCGTCATCTATGAAAGAATCCTCAGTGTCATATTCATCATCATCAGGAACATCATTAAGATCCTCCTCGTCACTACTGTTCTTACCCTGAAAAGTATATTTAATCAACTTATTGCATCGAGAGTATTATAAACAGAATGAATTGCTCAGATAAATAACGCTCACAATAGTCCTATTTTTTATTTTACTTCTTTTTTTGGTTAGGTATGCGGGCAGTGGCATATAGAAAGAAATTATTTAATAGATATATTTCCTACCATGTATAAGCGTTCAATCTTCTCAATTACAGCGCTAAACCGACTTGCAGGAGGTGCATCATTGGCTTCATTTTCAGGAGGCTCTCCCTACAAAGTGAAACATAACTAAGAATTAAGGAAACAAGTATTTACAAGTGATCTTCCCCAAATTGTCTGAGGTAAGACACTAAAAATAAATAATGTGCACATAGATATTATATGATTAACATCCGCTTCATGCTTAAAATAAGCCAAATGGATTGATCCCACGAACTAACTGAGAAAGAAATTCACGGTGCATTCGCTATGAAGACACCCATAGCTATTCCTAATTCTAGACTCAAGAGCAGATACTATAATTTTGTAACAGTTCAGTCCTATAATTTGTAATATGAAACCACAAAACAACTACCATTTGCTTAACAATTAAACATAAATTTACCATCATATTCAACTACATTAACTAAATTACAATTAGCAAATAATTTCCAAATTTAAATTGACAACTAACTAGATTAAAAGTTCTCAGTAGTGAACATAAACAAATCATTAAATAACTCACTGGAGCAACCCGAGACTCCATAGCAGACTGAGGAACTGATGGCACCTCCATCGCCGTGGCTTTCCCCTTAGCCGCCTTATTCGCATCTTTCACAGCCTTATTCGCATCTTTCACGGCCTTATTCGCATCCTTCACCAGCTTCTTCCACGACACAATTGTGGTCTCCCCCGGTCTCAGCTCCACTTCAAACCTCTGACGTCCGCCGGCGGCCATATAAGATGTCGAAACCCTAGCAGATTCGCCTCCACCACCGCCGCCACTGCCACTGCCACTAGCACCGCCTTCCTCCATCAATTAGTAACCAATTACTACGAGTTGGAGGCACCTAGGGTTTCGAAAAACCCCTAAATTGAAGACTGAATTAGCTTCAGGGAGAGAAATTGGGGAGTGATTTGTAGGGTTTTTTTTTCCCTTTTTTGGTGAATTTCTTTTGTTCAGATGCGCGGGATACTGAAACGTCCGGCTCTTTAACCGCTAAATCAACTCCTTCGATGGCTCCGCGAACCCATCTTTCCTGTTCACTTTCTTTTCTCTGTTTTTCCTTTTCTTTGTATGAAAAAATAAATAAATTAAATTTATCTAATTTTTTTACTTATTTGGATAAGAATATCCTAAGACCCAAATATTTGGACTATTTCTTTCAAGGGGCCAAGTAAATAAATTACACCATTTTGATGCAATAAAAATAAATCGTCCTCATGCTTTACAATCTTGGTGAAATTTTGAATTATTAAATAAATATGTTTATTTAATTGAATTTTAAATGATGTCATTATCAATCTAAAGAGTGTCCATAGTAAAATATTGAGTGTAACTTCAAGTGATGTGATTTTCAAATGTCTGTCATAAGAGGTAGTGTCCATAGTAAAAAGAAATAAATCATAGTGGGAGTATAAATACTGTTACTTAAATTAAATTTTAAAATGAAATAGATGGGTGAATTTTTTCCGCCGCAAATTACATTTTTATGCCAGATGTTGAGGGAAACATAATTTTGACCCTCATGAATCCTAGAATTTTATAAAAGCCTCTCGAAATACAAAGAAAAACAATTTTTGAATATGCTAGATATAAAAAATAATAATAATAAACATTATGGTTGACCCTCATGAATCTTAGAATTTTATAAAAACATCTCGAATTACAAAGAGAAACTATTTTTGAATACGCTAGATATAAAAAATAATAATAATAAACATTGTGTTAATCAAAAGATGTTATCATATCAAAATATCAAGTTTATAAGAAAATTGATTCCATTTGAAATTAAAGGATAAATTTGACTATAAATTAAAAGAATGATTCAAATTCCTATAGTCACGCCTGAATTTTCATAACATCAACCCATATATATAAGAAGACGTAAAGCGATCCTAATTTGAGTCAACTCTTAATTAATTAGGAGTTAACTCGAATAGTCATTAGAGTTCCAACCGAGTTAATCTGCGCCCCTCCATCTTTTTCATTTCTCTTCCTCTTCCTCTTTTCGTTCTTCTATAACTCTTATTCAACGGTGACAATTGTGATTATTTGTATGGATTTAATATTAGCGAAATGAATTATCATACTCTTCAATTCAATTCGATTTAATACAACCACACGCTCCCTAAAATTTCCCTCTTTACCTATCATCCATAAACACACATTATCTGCTGAGGGAAGGCTCCATCAATGGCGCCTCTCAGATTCTCTCTTCTACTCCTAACGCTTTCGCCTGGGCTATTAACCCCACCGACATCAGAATGATCGGTTCGTAAGTTATAATCAGCTTCAAAGACTCTGACAGTTCCATGATTGTCAAAACGTACGATATAAAATCTTACGGTCCGATTGTTAAGTCGAAATTGGCTTTTGAGGTGACCTAGACCAGTACGAAATATTCCCATTAATGAAGATATTTGTCACATTGATGTTTCCAGCGAACTAGAATTATACGATAGTGAATCATGTGTGGCAGGTTGGGGCGTCGGTGACGGACGGTGTGCCGAATAAGCATGCATTTATGCCGACGAATTTGATTTCTAAAGGAACCCTAGATTTGTTGAGTGGACAGACGACTGATGGTACCGGTGGCGACACCAGGTGGGCTCACGATGAAAAATGTATACTTTTTGCGCTTTACCTTTAATATCTATCATTCCATTAAGTTGACATTCACTTCATTTCTATATATTTATTTATTTGTGATTATACTATTAACTAGATACAAACCCGCGCGTTGCGGCGGGATTATTCATTTTGTTAATAATAAATGTGTATGTGCAATTAATAAATTAAATTATAATAAAAAAAAAATGGTAGTTTTGTCCCACGGGTTGACAATAAATTCATATTTTTTATTGTTTTCTGACATTTATGGTTTATAGTTGATTTTCCCAATTTTTGGAAACACGATCCTTGCACAAAGACAAACATGAATCAGACAATTTTGCAATGTGCACTACATATTATATCTCATGTTGACATAATTACATATATCATGGTAAAATCGAAATTAAAAAAACTAAGGTTTTTCGTTAATGTTAGGGTATAAGAGATAAAATGAAAGATGTGAAAATACCTAAATGTGTGCAAAATTAATCTTCCGAGCGGGTTATGAAGTTCCTCGAGTACACAAAAATCTATCCACTTTCACTCTTTGAAATTCGATCTTTGGGAGGAGTGAGTGTATTAGAATGGAGTTCCTCCAAGTAAAAGATTATTGTGTTAGCAAAAAAGTAATAAAATTTGTTAGTAGTACAAAAAAGAAGAATAAAAGAAGCAAAGTAATATTATTGTATGTTTGAAAAGTATAATATTATTTTTTAATTTGAATAAAAGAATACTTGTGTTGTGCTAATCACGGATAAATAACAATAGTAGACTAAAGAAAAGAAATATAGTAGTAGTAGGTTAAAAGAATACATGTGTTGTGGTAATCACAGATAAATAGCAGTAGTAGGTTAAAGAAAAGAAATATAGTAGTAGTAGTAGTAGTAGTAGTAGGCTAAAAGAATACATGTGTTGTGCTAATCACGGATAAATAGTAATAGTAGGCTAAAGAAAAGAAATATAGTAGTAGTAGGCTAAAAAAATACCTGTGTTATGCTAATCACGGATATATAGCAATAATAGGTTAAAGAAAAGAAATATAGCAATAGTAGGCTAAAAGAATTCTTGTGTTGTGATAATGACGGATAAAAGATTATGTAAACTTTTATAGGTGGAAGTTATAACTTTTTGATATACAACAGTAGTAGGATGAAGAAAACAAATTGTGATAATAACAGATTAAATTATGTTTTATTTATTAGTTCTCCTAATTTTAATAGGATTCAAATCTCTAAATTTTAATAAGATTTAAATTACTAAAATTTTAAAATGCAGTTATATAAATTAGTGTATATCTGTGTATATTTTAAATTATTAAAATATTAAAATACAGTTAAAAGTTTTAAATTTTAAAATTTTAAATTAGTGTATATCTTAAATTATTAAAATATTTAAATTAGTGTATATCCACCCCAATTATTTCTGGATAAAATTTTAAAATGCAGTTACAGATAAAAGATATATATTGTCTGGTACTTGAAGTGCAACCAATGATGTATATCTGTGTTTATTTTAAAAGTTTTAAATTATTAAAATTTTAAAATGCAGTTAAAGATACAGGATATATATTGTTTGCTACAATCCTGTGCGTTGCAGAGGGATTATTTATTTTGTTAATTATAAATTTATATATGTAATTAATAAATTAAATTATAATAAGAAGTCGGTATATATGTAAATTGAAAATTTATCTGGCAAATGTATAACAAAAAACCCAATTATGAGATAAAAAAAATTCAAAATCAAATTATTTGATAATATCAAATATTTGTGCGTTATAGTTATTTGCAAAAATGGGACAGTAAAAAAAAATTATAAATCAAATTATTGGATAATATCAATTTGGAATTGCTGCAATATTGGGATATAATATCAGTTTAGATTTGTATGCATTACATATTTATGGGATAATGTTACATTTTTTTATGTGACTTTATTTATTTAGTCAACCCTAAAAACTTGTAGGGGTATAACTGATATTTAAAAATTTAGATGGGAGTTGATTATTATTATGATTGTCTAAAATGTAAATGCAATTATCATAATTGAAAAACCAATTTATTGAATAATATCAATTTGGAATTGGTGCAATTTTGGGGTATAATATCAATTTAGATTTGTTATTTTAACCTTAGCTAATAGATATAATAAAAAAATAGCGAGTAATAATTATAATATAAATATTTCTTAGGTGATTTTATGAGATATTATTTGATATCAGTTCAAAAATCAAATTATTGGATAATATCAGATATTTTTATGTTCGAGTTATCTGCAAAAATGGGATAATAAAAAAAATTCAAAAGTCCAAAGTCCAAACTCAAGCGTTGTGACGGGGTGTTATTTAATTTGTTGATTATAAATTCGTATTTTATGAAATAACCCTTAGTATGCTTGTTTCTTGTTTAATAATCTGAGACTGTAATATTTTTTTTAAGATGGTATTTTTAAATTAAAATTGATTGATTATAGTACCTATAAATAATTAAATATTAATTATGTAATTGTTTAATTACAACGTAATTATTATAAGTCTTTCGCATATGAGAAAAATTAATGTACATAAAAAATTATAAAAATAAGATAGTACTCAATCAATATAACTAAATAAAAATTATCCCAAAGAATTAAAATAATACAATCATAAAATAAGAATATCAGTTTAGATTTTTAGGGTGAGAATGAAGTTAAATATTAGTTTAGATTTTTAGGGTGAGAATAAAATTAAAAAAAAATTGGAAAATTTTAGACGTTAAATATTGAGAAATTAAATTAGTTGATAATATTAGAATAGTTTAAATTTTATATTTTTTTTATATTGGTAGTTTTTAAAAGTTGGATATAAATTTATATTATAGATTGTTGTGTGAGCATGTATAATATAAATAATATTATAAATCTATTTGTAATTTGGATTCGTTTTTGGTAGTATTTGTTTAAGGAATTTTTTATTTTAGTAATTGTTAACATTTTGGTTAGAAATCTATTATATAATGTTGTGTGAGAGTAATTAATGTTGCATGAGTGGTAGTGTATTTTAGTATATATAATAGGTAATAGATATATAATAGGTAATAGATAATAGATAATAGATAGTAGATAATAGATTGAGGAGCATTAATGAGGCATGATAAGTGTTGAATTGTGAGATTGACAAATGTCATGATGTGGTCATGTTAACTGCGTTTTAGTATAATTAATAGATTTTAGAATTTTTTTTATTGGTAGTTTTTAAAAGTTGGATATAAATTTACATTACAGATTGTTGTGTGAGCATGTATAATATAAATAATATTATAAATCTATTTGTAATTTGGATTCATTTTTGGTAGTATTTGTTTACGAAATTTTTTATTTTAGTAATTGTTAAAATTTTGGTTAGAAATCTATTATATAATGTTGTGTGAGGGGTAATTAATGTTTCATGAGTGGTAGTGTATTTTAGTATATATAATAGGTAATAAATATATAATAGGTAATAGGTAATAGATAATAGATAATAGATAGTAGATAATAGATTGAGAAGCATTAATGAGGCATGACAAGTGTTGAATTGTGAGATTGACAAATGTTATGATGTGGTCATGTTAACTTCGTTTTAGTATAATTAATAGATACTTGTTATTCCATTAATTTGACAAAACATGGATCTGATGAGAATAAGTTTTTGGGGGTTAAAGAGCCAAAAAGTTAAATTTTTGATGTGATAGCCAAGTATAATTGTATATAACAACAATGTCTGAACTTCTAATTTTTTTATTCATTAAAATTTGAAAGTGCATTAGAAATGCATATCAAGTACTATTCTAATTTGCAATCAAATCAACTAAAACTATATTGATGCCAAGGAGGAAGCATTTTTTTTCTTCATACAATTCGCTTCTAGTGGCTAATCTAGAGACCAGAAGGTTCGATAATATAATCCGCCTTTAAAATAGTTAGGTTCGGTGCAACCTGAGAAATCTACGGATGCGGGAGTAGAAGATGATCCTTTGTTGTCACCGATGTCTTTAGGCGAGGTCTTTCTTTGTTGTATGCACTTTGACTTTCTTGAATTATGTTGAATTCGCGATTATTTTGGGTTATTTGTTGAATTTTCAGGTGATTATTTAATTGGGCCAATAAACAACAACTTTGAGAGCTTTTTTTGCCACTAAAATCATATCGTTCGAAAATACTAAGGTACAGAAAGCATATTTTTTTATAACTTTGAGGATTCACTATTTGTGAAATTTATTTTGATAATTAAGTTGCCTTTTAGTTTTTTATTTTTATTTTTTGTGTATTAGACCTTTGAGGATTGTCAATTCGTGTAATGATTTTGAGAAGTTTAATATTTTTCACTTAATTGGTGGCATAGTGTATTATAAGTGTTTGATGAAACGAGGCATAAAACATGTTTCATTTTTAATTTTCAGCACATTGCCCATAGTTTTGATGTTACTGTAACAGTTAAAGTTTTAAGAGATTATCAATCTCTATGCATATAAGAGTTTCCATCTATCTTTAAAATCTTCATATATAACTTAGTATACTTATTAAACCAATTAGATATTTAAAATTATCATTCAAAATTTTAATTATAAAAAATATTGAACATAAAACATAATTTCACAAGCTAGCCCGTGCCTTGCACGGGTCACAAGCTTGTATATACTAACTTGATGTTAAATAATTATTGTTTGTTTTCTTATCCAACTAAGACTAAATATAGTATAAAAACCACTTGTTACCTAGTCTATAATTTGATAGATGAAGGTGATAACACACCCATTAGAACAAAAATTAGATATAGATATTGAAGTTAAACTACATGAATAGACATTTTATCAATAATTAAACGGCTTTATAATTCGATTGCTTGAATGAATTCTATGAGGTATGAATTATGTTGCTTATTATATTTTTCCTCTTTTCTTTTTTTGTTAATGTAGTGTACATACATGTCTTGTTTCTAATAGAGTAATAGTATAGAAAGTAAAAAGAGTGTTATGGAAAATATAAGTGAGAAGAGTGAGATACACATTTTTTTTATACATTTTAATATTCCCATCTTTATTATTTTATATATTTATTTTATTTAGTTAATATATTTTATTTAATTTTATAGGATTTATGTTGTTTATCTTGGTAAATAAGTAAAAGATAATTGTTCCACCTTTTAAAGATTAAAATGGACTCTAGAAGATTATCATGATGAAATTGTAATCAATTTGGATATAAATGGATAAGAAGGAAAAAGAAAAACCAAGTTCAATGTACCTTAAATTAGGTTACAATTTATTTTTTCCTCTAAATAGGTCTTTTATTTTAGGAAAAAGAGGATTTAGATTATTAGGTATTTTTTATGTATTAGTTTGGATAGGAGTAGAAGTAGAATAAATTATTCTTTCATTGTACGCTCGTTGGATGATCGTTAATAAAAGAGAGTTATTTTATTTTATTTTTAATATTCTACTTCTTCGTCTTTACCTTAGTTAGTTTATTTATTTTCATGTCTAGCTAACTTTTTTATATTTAGGATGAAAATGAAATTAAATAATTATTAATGATAATATTCTCCATCTTTTCTATTAATTATGGTTTAATGTTTAATTGATTTCTTCTTCATGTTTCGTTATTGAAATACCTTCGTTTTATAGTTCAAATGTGATTTTAAATTAATTAAGAGGTTTTGATAGATTATTGTTAAGATATGAATTTTCTAGTGACTCTGAGGTTAATTTTGAAAATCATGATGACTGTGAAAATGATGAGGAAAATGAAAATTTTATATTCAATTATACACACTTTGAGTCAAGCCAATTTGAGGAGTCTAAAAATTATGAGTCTATGCCTAAAATTGATCATGTCACATTTAATGAGTCGGTTGAAAAAGTTTATAGGCCTACAGTTCCATATCCTGAAAAACTTATTCCTAAAAAACAACCGAGTGATTTTGTAGATCAACCCATAAAAGTAAACTTGATCCAAGAATTGTCCATGACCCAAGAAATAGTTGAAAATAGACTCATGATTGAAGATAATCCAATTGATTTTTTCTTAAATCACCTTGACCAAAAGTGGAATGAATCTGAATATTTAGATAAGGTCAATGAGATGTTGAGATCCACTACACATAAGTCACCCAAATTAGAACATATATTTAAGCCAATTCGTCCACACTTTGAGCATATTAGTGAATGTTTTCCTCAGGTTGACTTTAAGCATAACTGTGATGAAAATTATGGTTATTTTCAATTTCCTAGTCCTCCGAAAAATCATGAGGAGACCACACTCACATACTCATTTGTATCACTCTTTTATCATTACATGTGTCTTAGGATTTATGAAATTCGTAGTTATGTAAATTTGTTTTCGTTTTCACCGCATTTATTGTAGCACTACGACCCCACATACAAGGTACAATTCTTTCATTTCTTTGTTCTCTATTTTTCATTTGCATACATTGAGGACAATGCATGATTTAGGTATGGGGGGAGTTTGTTTGTATTATAGTATTAGATTTTTTTTTTAAAATTTTTTTAGGAATTTAGGGAAAATTAAAAATTTTATAGTATTAGATATTATTTATTTTATTTATTTATTTTAGGAAAAATTTTAAGAATTTTTTATTTTTTTTTAAAAAAGTTAAACTTTTTGTTAAACTTTTTATGAGTTGGATTAATTCTAATAAATATCTGTGGAGCAGAACTCATGAGTAAGATTAAAAGATTTAGAACTCTTGAACCTTTGATAAGATACAAAATCTTAGTTCGAAACACCATCTTGAGTAAAATAAAGTTCCTATGCATTTTTGGCACTTTACGTTCACACTAACTCTTAGTCATGGGGTATAAACTATGATTTGAGCAATTTCAAGAAAAAAAAGAAAGAAAAAATTTGAAGAAAAAAAGAAACAGAAAAGTTGGAAAAAAAGTTGAAAAAAGAAATAAAATAACTGCTTCAATGTCCATTGAACGAAATAACTGGGTATCTAAGCCTCAAGAAACATCAATATTCACGCTGAAAAGTGTGATGGATATAAGCAGCTTAACTAGTCTAGTTTTGTGGCCTTTGTTACTCGAGTTAGTAAGCCCTTAGAGGTGTCTTTACACCTAGTGCCCTAAAGCCAACTAGTTTGGAAGTCATTGGTCCAACGCTTGCTACATGGGTAACTTTGAAAAGTCTAAGAAAATGAGACATTGCACAAGTCAAGGAAAAAAATTCAAAAAAAAGAAAGAAAAAAAAAGAATGGGAAAAATGAAAAAAAAAAGAGGAAAAAAGAAAAAAAAAGATGAGCTTGCTTGATTTGCATTGTAAAAATTCCTATTAAGAGTTACATCACATACACATGCATGCATCACATGGAATTAATTTTATGAAGGATGGTGTCTAGAATGAAGATTGAGTATTTTTGATACGGTGAAAGTGTGATTTTGAATTTGATTTTGCTTATGTATAATGTCCATGCATACTTGGAAGTTTTCTTTCGATTACATAATTGGTTGAACTCAAAAAGATTTTATTTTGAATTTTGTGGGTATATTTACTGTAAACCCTCACGAGACACAACTCGTCCACATGGGGTAACCTTGGAGTTTAAAGGCTTGTTGCACAATGCTAAGTGCAATCGTGTGTTTACTACGAAAATGGAAAAGTTTTGGTTTTTGTTTTTATTTTATTTTATTTTTATTTTACTCGAGGACGAGCAAAAGCTAGGTATGGGGGTATTTGATAGACACGTAATTTATACATTTTATTATCCCTAATTTTTTCCTTTTAATTATATTAGTTTATTTAATTAATATATTTTATTTTATTTTGTAGGATTTAATATTTTATTACAATAAAGTCAAAATCTTGGTGATCAAGCAGTATTTAATGCTCTTATTAATGTAAGAAAATATCCAAGAAGAATCCTACAAGGAGAAGGAAGGAGGTGGAACAATCTTAGTGTGCAAGTCAAATCCAGCGATAGAAAGGAAAGTCAATCTAGAAGACATCTTTGAGAAGTTGATTGTCACTAGGAAACTGAAACCTACATGGAAAGGGACTCTTGGGAGATTACCATGCAGAAATTGAAATCAAGAAGGAAAGAAGAGGGGGAAAAAAGGAACAAAAGAGGCCAAGTTTAATAAATGTAAATTAGGGCACAAATTTATTTTTCCTATAAATAGGTCTCTTGTTTTAGAGAGAAGAGAGGTTTTCTTTTATGTATTAGTTTAGGAGTAGGAGTAAGATTAAATTATTTTTTCATTGTACGTTCGTTGGATGATTGTTAATTAAAGGGAGTTTTCTTATTTTATTTTTAATTTTTTACTTCTTCTTTATTTTAGTTTGCTTATTTATTTTCATGTCTAGTTAATTTCTTTGATCTAGTATGAAGATGAAATTAAATAATTACTCATGATAATATTTTTTATCTCTTCTTTTATTTATGCTTTTATGTTTAATTGATTTCGCCTTCATGTTTCGTTATTGAAATACTTTCGTTTTATAGTTCTTATGTGATTTTAAATTAATTAAGAGATTTTGATAGATTATTGTTAAGATATGAGTTTTTCATAATCCATGCTTGCTCAAAGAAGTTTTGATGGGTTATAGTTAATCCTTAAATTTTCATAGTTTATGCGTGTCCACGTTAATTATAAAATTACTAAATTAAAGGGAAGGGAGATCAAAATCATAATTAAGTTATAAAAATAGAAGAGATTGAATTACTTGTTATGTTTATTATTTAATGGATTCGGATTCCTATATTGCTTCTTTATTATTAATTAGTTAAATTTTAGTTAATTGATTCTCAATTTTTATTTCTAATTCGCCTAAAATAGATATTAAGGATACATTAAAATTAATCTAGTCTCTGTGGGTTCGACCTGTACTTGCCAGTTCTTCAATTTGACACTATGCACTTGCAGTTACATATTTTTATCACATCAATGGGCTCTGGTTCTTTCCTTCTCGTCCGAATTAAGGTGACTACTCTCGATCCTGTGTAGGGATGACAATTTGTCCCATTCCTATGGTGATTCCCACATCCCACTTAGAATGGGAACTATGATTTTGACTCTGACCGGGGATAGAGAATCATCGAATGTTATTTATAGGGATAGGGAGGGGATTGTAATACCCGAGAATTTTAAATAATATTATTATTGAGTTTTCTATTTAAGTTGAATATTTATTCGAATATGAGTATATGTGATATGTCACCATAATAGTGATGCAATAAAATGACTTCTTATTTATTTAATAAAGGAGTGATTTAATATGAAAAGGAATTATTAATGTTATCTTAATTAATTATTGTGTGACTAATAATCTCCTTTTATTTAATTAAATGTTATGTGGCATGATATTTTTTTGTGACATTAGCATGTATGAGTATTCATATAATTCATTAAATAAGGAGGAGTATGCGTGACATTTAAATTACATGAACATCCCATGTGACATTTTGATGTGTGATGTACATTTAAATTATATGGGGTAATTAATATTTGCTACATAATAATTATTTCCATACTTAAATGTTATTACAATAAATGTATTATGAAATAATAATGTATATTGAATATTTGGGTGTTAGCGATTAATTAGATTTCACTTTAATTAATGTACATGGATTATATGATATGTGTACATGTGACTATTGATACAATGTGGTAGCATTTAATTATTTAATACATCTTGACCTAAGTTACATTTTAAATTAAAGCATGCTAATAAGCCTTATTTGCTATGTCTGAGTTCTTGTGTCCCAAAAAGAATGTCACCTTCTTGCCCAAATTCTCATTCACGTGAAACACCAAAAGGCTACAAGCTTAGCCCTTCTCCTTTCTCCTCAAAATCAGCCATACAAACCTCAAATTCATGATGAAAGGGGGAGTGGTTCAAATAGTAAGCTACCAACTTCTCATTAACCTTCATCTTCTTCCTTCTTCCATTGGTTTGAATCAATGGGCAAAATCTGAAAATGGACAAAGGAGACTTTATAAATTGAGACCTCCTCTTCTTCATTTTGGTTACTAGAAATCTGAATTGTTCAAGTAGAGAGTAAGGTTGAGTGATTTTCTATTAGTGATATTGGAGAGTACTCAATTAGCTTCAAGAGGTAATTTCTCTTTAATTGTGTTCTTGAGTTCTACATATAAATTTCTAGAATTTTGCCATGAATCCCTTGTTAGTTGGTTAGTAGTTGATGTATATAAGTTGTCAAGTTCATATACATGTTACTAAAGTGTTAATCATGTTTTATGCTATCAAACTTGAGTTTTATGAATTCTCAGAAAATAACATGTATACATGCTTATAATGTACCAAAAATGGTTGAGCTAAGTTGTGGTAATATGTAAGTGGGGGATATACATTGTTAGTATAGTCAAATACGGAAACAACGAAAGTTAAACGAACCATTTTGGTTTAGAAACGAATCCGTAACATGATCAATCGCTAAGTATGCGAAAATATGGAGAAATAGCATGAATGTTGAATTTAATTCTTGAACTTAGTTAATTACTTGTTTTAAGTTGTTAAAATCCTGCTAGGTATGCTTAATATCATGGTTATAAACTTTATGTGAGATGGGTATACACAGATTATGGTTTGAATTCGTTTTGGTTTTGGAGAATTTCGCCATACAAGGAGTTTCCTGGGTCTGCTGAGGAGCAGCGCGACCGCGCTACTCCCCAGGCAAAACCAGGCGCGACCGCGCCGTGCCCCAGAATGAAATTCTCACTTTTGATTCTTCTAATGTCATGAGCATGTTAGTTTAGCTTAAATAAGCCTATGTGTGTATCTGGTACGTGATCTAGTAGGGTCTTGCATGAAAAGTGTTGGGTTTACGAGATTTTGAAGTAAAACTTAGAATTTGAAAACTAAACCTTATGAAAGTGATGCCTTTTGACTCTGATCCTTTGAGCATATGTAACAGACATATATGAAAACAAGTCCAATGTATTACCTAGGGTTACCTTGCATGACATGAGTTGTGTTAGCTCGGTTCCAATGACTTTTTAAAAGAGAACTTGAAGTGTTGGAAGTAAAACTTAGCGAACTTTGTATCTTTGATGTTCTGAGCTTACAAGCATGAATATATGATCTATTTATATGTGTGAATGCATACAGAGAGTCATGTAAAGATATTAAGCAAGTTTAGTTAGTCTAACGTGAAATTTTCAAGAAAAACTTAAGACGTGAGGACTATTGTTGTCAAACGTTGTGTAAATTTCGTTCCAACCTTACAAGCATGAATATATGATCTAATTGTATGTGTGAATGCATACAGAGGGTCATGTAAAGATATTAAGCAAGTTTAGTTAGTCTAACGTGAAATTTTCAAGAAAAACTTAAGACGTGAGGACTATTGTTGTCAAACGTTGTGTAAATTTCGTTCCAACCTTGCAAGCATGAATAATAGGATTCATTATGCCTCTAGAACATGTTGACATGAGCACCATCTAGCTAAACATGGATTTTATCTATGTACGCATGTTCAAGAAAGTGACATTCCAATTGTAAACTATGTAATTAAGGTGTACATGTGTTATATACGCACGAGCATGCTTATTAAGTATGGTTTAGTCTCATTATGTGGTGTCATGACTATAATAGTTGATCCTTTGCGAGATGGATTTGATTGGTTTTAAATATAAAAGTTTCTAACATAACACCTTATAACTTTGGATTGAATTTGGCATGAGCATGTTAGGTTTTGAACTCAGACTAATAACCTTATGAGCATGTGTATTTGAGTTATATCAGTAGCCTGAATGTTGGCTAATAGACTCAGATTCCCACTTGAGTAAAGTTGCATTTTTGGTCTGTCCAGAGGGTGGCGCGGTCGCGCCACTCCTAAGGTAAAAACCAGCGCGGCCGCACCGGTCGCCAGAATTGTCCAGTTATTTTAATTTATAAATAGAATCTTGCAGCATGTATGTATAAATGTTTTAAGTTGTATTGCATGATTGAACTGATATACTATGTGATCGAGCTTATGTTGATGCTTAGGGTCGAGGTATTCTAGGTTTTCTAACTCATTTAGCTAAGATAAGAAATTACGAATATGGACTTAGAAATCATGAATCTACCTTCGTGACTATGTGTTAAAACTATGTGGTGCGTAACCACTTGTAAGAATGTTATACTAACTAAGGAACTGACTTATTAATGATTAGGTCGTTTCAACGCAATTTAAATTAAAGCTAGATTACTTGTAGCCGAGCAAACAAGCAAGTTTTCCTTTAACCCTACTCAATTTACATTCGAGCATGATGTGGTATATTGTGCAAGTACTCGAAAACCCTATCTTTTTATTGAGCAAGTTCCTAAACTTGTACATTTATTTATCGTACAAGTATATGCTGGTGAGAATGACTTTTATGCTGTATAAACTGTCGTTCATATGCTAAGGATTGGTTTAAGATCAATATCCCTTAAACCTCATTGCAAGTATTCGTATTCATTATGTCATTGAATATGATTATAAAAGTTGTCTAAACCATTGTTTCGGTTAGACTATTATACATGTGTTAGAAAGCTATTCCAAACCAATTGTCTTGGTGAGGACTCTTATCTACTGAGATGAACAACCCTCATAAAAAAGGAAAATTATATATTGTCAGGGAGACCGACGTGCGCACTTATAAGCATGTGACAGTTATGCATAATCTGGGGTACTATAGGTTGATCACCTGTGTACTTGTTTTTATTGGATTTTCAGTATAAAAACTATTAATTCTAGCAGGAGTTTTAGTCCTTTAGTGACTACTCAGTGTTCATATTCTTGGACTTGAAATGATTAGATGCAAGAATACTATTGATATTCTTCAGTCCATAGCGACTCTTATGTATAACAATTGACTTTCCTCATTATCCTTGAATTATCCTTTACTGTCATACTCTTGAAATTTGAATTTTATATTGTTCACCCTCACTGTATACACTTGCTGGGCAAATTTGTTGCTCATTCTTGCTTTCTTTAAACATTTCAGTTAAGTCAGAGCGAGGTTCAGGCAAAGATAAGGGAAAGGACAAAACTACAGAGTAGCTTTGTTTTTCCTTAGGAAGGAATTTGTTTACTATGTTATTTTTAAGTTTTCTAAATTTGGTTATGTAATAAGCTTAGGCACGGATTATGTACTAGTACTATGTTTCAGTTTAAATTAAGACTATTGGATAGTATTGTAGTATCGGTTGCGAGACATTGGGACGAGAATAATTATATTAAATCAATGTAATTGATTCTATCTTTTTCGCTGTATTAGTTTTATGTCATTATTGTGTTAGAACGTGACGAATCAAATTTGAGACAGTGACGTCAGAATTTGGGGGCGTCACAAGGATGATATTTGCTTCCCCCGCCCCATATCTGCCCTCGATTCCAAATAGTTATATATTAATTAAATGACTTTTTATACTAGAGGACATGAGAGGTGAAGGTTATTTCACGTTCTTGCACGAGGTAATCCTTTATAATAATAATATTTTGAGAAATTATAAAAATACCTTTTTATACATAACAGGATGGGGGAAATGTATTCAAGTATGCAAAACGATGTCGTTTTGAGGACTACCTCACGCAAAGAGTGTGAAGTAGTCTTCACCTCCCTTTTTGCCTTTATACTACTCCCTCCGTCCCAGGATAAAAGTCTTTATTACTATTTTAGGTAGTCCCAAGTTAAATGTCTACTTACCTTAAATAATCTATTTTTTATAATAATTTGCCCATAATACCCTTAGTATTAATTGTCATATTTCTATTCTCTATGCATATTTATGTATCATCACTAGTCATGTGCAAAAAATTATGCAATTAAATGAGAATTTAAATATGGACAATTTTGTCATTTTATCCTCTTTCTTAATATGCGCAAAAAGTCAACCAAGACTTTTATCCTGGGACGGAGGGAGTATTATATATTACACAATTAAAATATATGTCCTTGTGTGTGTATATATTATTATTATTATTTGATTTTTCTTAATTTTATCATGTATGCATTAAAATATGATTAATTTTCATGTATGTATTATTGTAAATATAACTAAAATTATTTTATTTTTTTTTAAAAAAATTACAAAATATTAATCTCCGCGGTGATATAAATTCTCCATAGGAATGTAGATGGTTATTAAAACTTAATTCCCATGGGGAATGGGGCGGGTTACGAGGAATTTTTATAAAGTCGGGGATGGGGATGAAGTGTGTAATTTTCGTTCCCACCTCGTCCTGTCCCATTGTCATCCCTAATCTTGTGTTTTAATGTTTTTATTTTATATTTTTTAAACAACCCCAGTGAAAAGGAGTGGATTGTTTTTTATTAATTGAGACTAACCATCTCGAACAATAAGGGGAACAATACCAAGGATGAATTTCCTACTCAATACGTAAAAAAAAACATAAATAAATTGAACTAAACTAGCCAACTTATGAGCTACTCGATTTCCTCCTCTACGAATGTAAGAAAAACTAATATCTAAAAAAAGAACTGTTGCGATTTAAACAATTACAATGACCAAGTTCAAATAAGAATTATCTTACATAAAATAATCTATCAATCAATACCTGTTAACGCCAAATTTTGTACGCTTGTTGAAATCACCGAAACAACGAGTAACCGAGCAAAAGCGTTATCAATGGAGAACCAAAAATATTGCTGGAATAATTGATATTTGATGAAGGGTATTGTAGTATCGGGTTTATAAAATACTCTTAGATAAATACATACAATGAGATCCCATTAAATGAGAATTTAATAACACAAAGATTTTACGTGGAAACCCAATTGGGAACAAACCACGGGGAGAAATCTCAGAAATTCACTATAAAAATATTGTACAAATTAGAAAAAATAATATTAGTAATTATTTTCTCTCTTCCTCACTTTTTTTTATAACTCAATTGAGCTATTTTCTCTCCACTTTTGGAACTTTTGGACTAATTTCTTTCCTCCTCTCGGATATTTTCTCTCTACTACTACTGCTTGCTACTACTGAGCTTGAATTGTGAATTGGTGAGTCTTAGTTGCTCCCGGGCAACTCATTTTATAGCAAAACCTTAGAACACCAATAAAGAAAATGGTGAAGGCTGAGCATGTATTTGTTGACTAAATTGTTGGTTAGGTGGAACAATGGAGCCTTTCAAAAAATGTGTCCCAACAATACCAAAATATAACAAGTCAAGTACCGAGTTATTTTGGTTAGTCTTGAGTCAACTCAATTTGGTGATTCAGTAATCCAAAAGTTTTTTTTTTTAATCATAAATTTTAGCTCAAAGCTCAATATATCATTTGCCATCAAGAATTTTAGTATACATTCATTATTAAAATATAATGTATATTGAACAAGGAAATATCGATACGCACTTCAAAAACAAGAACCTTTGTACCAAAAAAAACTCAATTTATATCGTATTACTAAAATAATAAAACTGTTGTGCAAAGTCTGACTTCTACTTCTTTCTTTTTGATGCGCACCGTCCAACTTTTGCTTCTTTACTAATCTCTTCTTCCTTTATATGTACTCACAACTTCACGTCAACCGATTCAAAAGTAAACATCTAATTGTCAAACTTTAACAGGTAATCTTATTTTATTTTATTTATTAAACTCTCTCGTACCCTTAACATGTAATCTTATTTTTTATTTCTTTTTAATTCAACATAAAAATATAATCTCTCTTTCTATTGATTTTAATTAATTTTTATTTGCATCTTTTCAAGATTCAAATAAGATTGTCAACGTCGATGTTATTGATACGTATTTTATTTTTTTTCAATCTATTAATTATTGGATTAAAATAACATATTATAGTGATTTTAATTTGAAATTACACAAATTATTATTATTATGATTATAAATATCATCGTTTAAATAAGTTATTTTTAAATTTATCCATATTTTACACAAGTATAAAGCTCGTTAACATTAATCTTTACGTTCAAATTCTTTTGGCTCAACCAAATATACGAATACGTTTGATTGCATGAAACAACTACGAGAAATTTCTTTAATAACAGTAATTCTTATTTATGGTGTTTCATTATGATATACTACTAAATAAGATCCAAAGTCATTTGAAGGTATAATAATAAAAAAAATTAGAATATGAAATGAACGAAGTTACGAGTTTGACCTTTAAGAAAAAACACAATGAGCTGAATAGATATAAAAGTCAATAAAAATATTATTATTATTATTATTAT
Organism: Aralia elata; assembly: GCA_034770075.1. Lineage (NCBI taxonomy): Eukaryota > Viridiplantae > Streptophyta > Magnoliopsida > Apiales > Araliaceae > Aralia > Aralia elata. The sequence goes on along the minus strand of CM068380.1, from coordinate 67,919,234 downwards.
TTTGCTAAATTCAAAAAACATTATTATTATTATTATTTTTTGTTAAATTCATAAACATTATTTTTGTGTGAGTTAAATAATTAATGTTTGAAATAAAATATTTCAAATACATTTAAACTTTTAAATGTTCCAAACGGACCAAAAAGTCAGTAAATAAATATACACTTAGGCTATGTTTGTTTGCAAGGATTACACTTGGGATAGGACTATTAATCCCAAGTGTCTTGTTTGTTTTTAAATTTGAGCTTGGGACTATTAGTCCAAGGATTATAAAATAGCTTAAGATGAGGGATTATTTAATACCATGTCTAGCTAGGTATTATAATCCCATCATGAAGGATTAAAACATAACATGAGATTATTTTAAGTTATCCCATGAATAATCCCATGAAAAACAAACATGTGATTATGACTATTTAATCCTAGGATTAATAGTCTTGGGATTATAATCCTTGCAAACAAACATGGCCTTAGTGACTAATCAATTTTTTTTATATGTAAATAGATAGAAACTAAAGAGTAATGTTAAGAGTTTTAAAAGATTTTCTCATAAAAAAATAAAATTATTTATATGATGTGTCATTAATATTATTTAATTAAATAAAACCGTATAAGTAATTAATTTATAACAAATAATAACAAATCACTTGATAATATTAAATTAAAACCCAATAATTACTCAAAACAAAATGGAGTTGCATTCTTTTTCAATGCTTTTCCATCCACAGAGTATCAAACCCCAAAGAATCTAATCCATTTCTCTTTTTCCAACCAAATTTCCCCCCAAATCCATTTTCTCACTCCTCTCACTCCCCGGAGCTATGAACTCCGCCGTCTTCCTCCTCTCACCGCCACTTCCCTTCATCCTTCCAAAGCTCCCCACCGTATCCCCTAAACCCTCACCACACCAAATCCCCTCCCTCACCTATCGGCACCTCAAGCCCAAGCTCAAAACTTCTCGACCCGACTTCAGAATTTGGGCGGACGACGGCGACGGTGACGGAGACGGCGGAGATGCCGACTACGACATGGACGAGGACGAGGCTGATGAAGTTGATAACAAGAAGGATTACGACGTCGAGTATGAACCTCTAGTCGACGGCGACGATATTGCTATGATTCATAGCAAGAGTTTTGTGTCTACTCGGGGTTGGGATTCGGAGATGATTGTGGATTATAGGATTAATGAGGATGAGTTTCATAAGATAAGTTTGCTTGATTGTGACTTCTTTATTCGGAAGCCTCCGGATCCTGATAATAATGTCTATGATTTTAGAGAGGTGAATATCTTTCTCTTATAAAAATTATCTCATGTATGAATACTTGTTTTAATTCTATGCAGATGGTTTATCACCTTAGAATCACTATTAATTTCTTATATGCTCAAATTTTGGACTTTTGTATGTTATAATTTTGTAGAATTAGGGTGTCTTTGGTAGTGTAGAGGTGTTGTTCTAATTCTATACAACCTCTCTCTCACATAGACACACAAAGACTAAATTTTAAAATTGATCTGAATTTATTTGATTTTGATTAACCCAAGGGTTAATATTGTAAACTACTTAAAAAGTATTAGTAAGTATGAAATTGTTATTTCCTAAATAAAAATAAATTTACATCACAATGTGTATGTCAGGATTTCAAAAATTAATCTTTTTGTGGAACTGAGAGAGTATTAGTAGTATTGTATTCGTAAAGACATAATATGTCTTGAAGCATTGTTGGTTCCTCAGGCACACTGTTGTAGTCATAAATATACTTATTTTGGATTCATTCCCCATCCCTGGGGACGCACTAACCTATCAAAAAAGAAGAAGCAGAAGAAAAAAACTCTAGTTTTGGATGGTGATGAATTAGAGTGTCTATACATAATGGAGGGCCGCTGCCAATCTCTATCAAAGTATGATATTGAAATCCTTGGAAATGCATCATTCTCTCCGTCTCAGATAAAAGATCAAAATCACAAATAGCTGTCCTTTAAAGTTCTAGCTTTTCTCATCATTGTTCCCGTAAGATTGGAAACTTCCACATCACTACAACATCATATGGGCTATTGTTTTCTAGAGCAAACCTGGGTACTTATAAATATACTAATTTTGGATTTCCTTTGTGTATGTTGATGATTTAGGCCATATCTTTTTATTGTGTTGTAGATGTATGTTATTAGTACAGGCTTATCATGGGGGGTGGGGAGATTAGTTACAGTACATATATTTCACCGCTCACTCACTCACTCGGTTACTCATTTTATCTCCCTCTTCCATGCACAAATATAGAGATACATACATGGACTGGATATATTGACCATACCTGTTCCAGCATTTGAGAACTTAAATGTCAATCTTACAATTTATTTAGAATCGTTATCATTATTTCAGATAAACTGCAGTACTTTTAAACACACTAATTTGGAACTTTTGCATGTGACTGTTGATGAATTGGGTTTTGTTTGGTAATTTGTAGATGTATGTAACCCCACCTGATACTGATATTTACGCAATTCCGAGGGTCTTGGCACCAATGCCACAGAAGGTATAGTTACTTTACTGTCTACTGATTAGCATAGAGGATTAATAGATTATATATGTCAACTATTGTTGTTTTGGTTATTTGATATGTTGGTAATGTTGAACATTTTGTAGAAAAATCTTCATGTAGAACATTATGTCCTTCGTTTAAAAAAAATATATATATATTTAATTTTATTTACTTATGTTTTGCATATTATTGAATTTGCAGTATATTCGATGTGCAATGAGTGATTATGGATGCTATAATGTTACGGAGCCACCCATTGATGCACCTAGAGATCCCATGTATAAATCAGAGAGGGAGATTTCAAAGGTTCACATGAACTTGATATTATACTACAACGCTTCTTCTCTACTTGTCTTTTTGAAATTTGTTACTACGTTATACAGATATCAAGCTTTGCAATCTCATAAAGCTTAAAAGTTATATAGTTGTATTAAGTTATTTCATGAGACTTTTAAGTTGATAGATTCTACTTGTGCAAGTATGTAACTCATATATCAAGCTCTGCCATCCCATTAAGCATAAGGACCACACTTAAATTATCTTTTGAGAGTTATTAGACTAATTGGTCTGACTCAAGTACTCTATCTGTCTCTGCTTTGTTTGCTCTCTTAATATTTCTGAAATGCAGGAATCGAGTTGCTTTTGGTAAACAAGGATGTTTCCCATTAGCTTAAGTGAAAATGAGACTTTCTTTGCAACATAGGATTCAGGGTAGAGTTTTGAAATTAAGCCATGAAATGACTCTTTATTCTTTAATGAAATAAATCTTCACTTACTAATTGTACTGGTTCAAAGAGAAAAGGTCAAGGCGAGGAATCAGAGTTTCTGGATGTACAAGGTGTAAGGTTCTACCTGTGAGTCAGGCAAATGGCATCTTTTCTTAATCATTTGTATATATTTAGAGAAGCAATACATATTCCAACTTAGAAGCCTGTTCACATAGTAAGTATTACTGGACAATAGAATTTGTTTACTTGCAACACTATACTGCATTATAGTGAAAGTGTGTGACGTTTTTTACCTTTTCATATGTAAATTTAAACATGCTTAAGAGTTTGGTAGCAACAATTGTGAACATTTGATTTGATTTTCACGAAATGTAGTTCAAAGATTTAAAGTTCGACTATTCTCAATGACTATGTAGAAATTAAGATTCTGGCATCTTTTTGTACTGGTACATATAGATCATGTTTATTCTATGGAAAAACTTGTAACCTTGTATGTAGTAGCTAAACCATGTATCATTCTTTTGCATATATAACAGTTGGATAGTCAATCAGTAGGTGTTACTATATTATATGCTTTTGGAAAGGTTGTGGTATGGTTGGATGTATATAAAATCTGAAATTTTAGCATAGAGATGTATACCCACTATTCGTCTGCATGCAACTATTTATGAGGGTAAAAAATCAAATTGGTAACTGTCAGCTCGGTGTTTGTATTTGAGGGCTTCTTTTTTTAATTTAAAACATTTGGTCTGTACTTTGTCTTCTGGGACTGGCCTCGAATTACCCACTGTTGGATGCACCTTTAGCCTTGTGCTACCATTTATTAGGAGGTAATTCGCTCAAGGAATGGAATGTGACGGAAGTTCTCCCCATTTCCTCTCCATCTGTTTGCGTTCCCCTAGTGATTCTTGGACCCACCTTCTTGTGCTGTAGTTTTTGATAATAACTTGTAATCTGCTTGTCCTTGGCGAGTGGTGTAAACTTAAAGAGAAAACGGGAAGAACATTTTCCTTTTCTCCTGCTCCGGGTGGGGGAGGAATGTATGTTGAAAGAAGATTTTGCGTAGCTTGGATCATAAGTCATTATTGTTCTCCATTGTGTTTATCTAGATTCTATGGTCATTCTGTTTTCTCACATTGAAATTTCAAAAGGTGGAAGCCATGTTTTTTTAAGAGTATATGATATAAAAATGTTTTCAATTCATCTTTACATGACATGAACCCCATTTATAACTTCATGCCACATTTTGGGAGCCATTTAACTAGGTTGTTTCTATTGCAGGTTTTTTTGACCAAACACTATAGGAATAGACGCTTGGGGGATCTGGAGTTTGTCTTAGATTTTGAGGAGATTTATGTTATTGATTCGAAGACAAAGTCAATTACCAGAGCCAGAGTTGTGGTAAGGAGCAGTGATGATTTTGAATCAATTGTTTGTTTATTCTGTTCTTTTCTGCATATTCTTTTAAATGAATCTTATTGTGATGGTGCTTGAAATATATTATTATTTAGTTTCTCATAGCCATAGCTTAGGTAGTTCAAGAAAAACCTCTGTTAATCCTTTTGGAGTGTCTTTAATTTTGAAAAAGGCAAAAGTCAAAAGTCCAAACACTTGAAACCTCAATTGTTCTGGGATTGGGAGTTCATTAGGCTCGCACTAAACTTACTTCTAGTGTTATAGTAACTTTTGATATGCTATTTTAAACTAACGATTGAGTGAATTGTATATGTTTTATCTTTGTCAGATATCGCTTTGGTACTTTGTTTCTTAAATGAGTCCCCAGGCCCCTCCCCCCACCCCACCCCCAAAAAAAGAACATGGTTAGTCCCCAAACACTCTATGTATGACTACCCTTACCCACTATACATTCAAACAACTGTAGGTTAATCTATAAAATCAGTAGCTCAGAAGACCTTTGCAAACAGATTACAAAATATAGATACAACTAAAAATTCCCACGTTATGCTAATCTATTCTTCTTGAGTATCCCAGCTTGGGAAGTAAATTGGACAGCATGTTTACAGAATTTTTGGAACGTTCATTGTGTTGAGTGGGTCCTCACCCATGAGGAAAACATGGAGAATGTTTTATGGTAACAAAATGAGGAAAAAAGTATACTCCACTCACGGAATATTTGGCAAGGAAAGGAAAAGACACAAGCATGTATATATATATATATATATATATATAATATTATATATATGTAGTACATTCATGCATGTGGCAAACAAAAGCAAAATGGGTAGCCTATTTGGTAGCTTTAGACGGAAGATAATGTAGGAGAGAGAAAAACTATGCATGTGAAGGAGAGAGAGAAGGCTTTTGCCTTTCCTATTTAATCATGCAGGCTGTCAAGTGAATGTTGTGTGTGCATACACCCATCCGAGAGGGTGAGATGGAGTAGCCAAGTATTTCATCCGAGAGAAATCCCATCCGGGGAGGATGGATGAGAGCAAAAGAGAAAGAAGAAAAATCAGAGAGAGTCAAGAGAGAAAAATAGAGAGATAAAGATTAAACAACTAGGGTTGTTGTTTGGGTTCCATCACATAGTTATTGTGGTGAGATAATTTAAGTGTGTACTCAAATTAGGATATCTTTGTAATCTCTCAATTTATTCTAGTGAATTTTTCGGAGTATGTCCCGTGGTTTTTACCTCTTAGTTATAGAGGGTTTTCCACGTAAAAATCTTGGTGTCTCGTGCTTGGTCATTTCTTCTCATTATTTCCTGCAGTAGTTATTATTTTGGTAGAACTGCAAATTTAATCTGTTTGACATGCACTGATATTTTTGGCCATTTAATTTATCAAAGACAACAGTATTTGGGAGGTGATTTTTCCCAACACATTGAACTTACTCCCAAGTTCTACCATTTCCTCGACTTAAGTTCATAAAAAGTTGAAGTTTCAATCTTATAAGCATTTGCACGGGAATGTATCTGAATTTTGAAAAAACGTTGTATATGTGTTTTCTTTTCACCGAGAGGTCAAACTAGTTTATAGAATACAGTGAGGAGGTTTGTTGACACCTAGAGGAAATTATGTTTTGCGACGTTTGTCTATATTCTAGCAAAAAGAGTTGCTAATATTCGTTTAAGCGTTTATTGAGATAACTCATCATGTTCATAATTTACCCCCCCCCCCTCTCTCTCATATATACACATGTAAACTTCTTGATTTCAGGAATGAGTAGCCTTCTATCCTTCCTTTAGTTCTAGAGTGAATTCAGGAGTTACAGTTGCAGTGCATTGTTATTTTTAAAACAGGTAACAGTTCCGGAAGGAAGAAACAGGGATAGAAAGAATGACTTGCTTGTCATTCGTGATAACGGGAACTCCTTCAAAATCATACCTTCTGTGAGTTTTTGTGGAAAACACTTTTTTTGTCGTTTTATTTTAATTTTATGGCTGTTTTATAGGCTGATCCATTACCATTTTGTTTACTCTATAGAGTGAAAGAGATGATCCCACCACTGTGATTGAGAAGGAAGAGTGGGACAAAACCAGACAGGATATGGAGAGACACCTTAGAAAGCTACGGGACTTCAGCGTGTCAAATTGGTTTTAGACTTTAAAGTCAATTCCTTCCTGGTTTCAAAATTTTGTAGATTGCTTCCAGAAGAGATTCGTTTTGAGACATGGAGTTTTTGTAGCAATGTGAAACTGTTTTCAGCATATATCATGTATTCACAACCGGAAGCATATTAGTTCTCTTGGAAAGGTCTCGTTTCACTCTCTTTTTCCTACGGTTTGATACTGAATACATTTGTGGATAGCTTCATAATATTCATGTGTTTTTCCATGCAGCTATGCTGTTAGAATCTGGAAGTGCGGCTCGAGTTTATAGAACACTTCAGGGGGTAGAATTGATGTCCTTATATAGCTGCAGGTAACAGGCTATAGTTTAGTTTACATTCTGAATTAAGATTTGTGCTACCAAGATTGTAATGACAAGGTTATGAACTCATTACATTGCTTGTAAAGATGATACAAAACTCACAATTACCAAACACTATTGTAGTATCATATTCACATAGCCGAGCTTCAAACCCCAGAGAAAATGAAGTCGAGCTTCAAGTGATATGATCCTATAGGAACACGGCATCTTTTAAAGCACTCCTTTGGAACAATTTGATGTTAAAAAAAGAAAGTAAATTTCATAACTATTTCACGGAATGAGTAGATAAGGTGGGAAAGCAAAAAAATTGAAAACGAGTCAATATTTTTTATACAAACAGTTAAATGACACTGAGAATTAAAATGTTGAATCTCGGCTAATTTCCTCGTGCAAAAATACTTGCAGTTTAATATTTAATTTGATATTGAATATAAAACTGTAAGTATTAAAAGGCACTAACAACATATGCGTTATTCTGACTTTTTCATTTCCATCCTCATATTTTCTTCACGAATAACAAGACCATCCTTGCTCATTTAGAGAGAGTCAATCTTACTATGTAGCTTCTATATTGCCTCTGGGCTTATTGTATGAGTGACATCATTCATGGTGTTTTTGGCCATTTCTTCCTTCAACTTCACCGATCATTCGGCTCTTTCTGGTCTTCAAGTAGAAAGAGGGTGAAGAATGTGCTGAGATAGGAAATATGAAAGTCCATAAATAATTTGACGGGTTGGTATTTACGGTTTTTTTTTTAAATTGACTTTAAAAAATCAAAATGACTTATATTTAGAAAAAAGGGAGTATTTTTTTCTTCATCTTTTTTTTTTTTAATTTTTTTAAATGGCAAAAGGAAGGAAAGAAAAATTTTAAGCTGCTTATAAGCTTTTCAACTTTGTTAGGTTGTAACAAGCTCTTAAAATTCTTTTTTTCAATTAATGCCATTAAAAGAAGTTGGTCTAAACAGGATTTGACTCGAACTAGGCTAGAACCACCACGAAACTAGCACAGCATAACCTAGAACCAAGTACATAGCATGGACCAATTTTTGTTTCCTGTTTGATGAGTTTGACCGTTTGACTCTAAATATACTGAAAATTCTTTCCTTCAAATAAGCGACTACAAATCACTTCTTCTTTTTTTGGCTAAATTTATAAATCACTTTCTTGATATCTTTTTATTTCAATTTGATGGTTAAGTTTGGGTTAGTCAATGTTTACTGCTAGCTAGTAGCTATCACACCTAAACCCTAGCTCAACAAGACCCTCACAAACTTCAAAGCCATGGTATTATCTATTCCAAAATTAATAATACAATTTTACGTTTTAAATTAGAAATATAATTTAATTTTTCAAATCAAACGACGGTGTAAATTTATTAATTTTAATTGATATAATTATTGTAATTGTATAATATATAACAAAAATTATTATTTCTAAAATTTATTTTATTTTAAACTTTTATAAATTAATATATCATTATTTAATTTTAAAAATTAAATTATATCTTTAATTTTATTTTAATTTTACAACGGAGAGAGCACAAATTTACGCCAACATGCAAAACTATCCTTACTTCAGTTCTCAGTTTAGTTGGTGAGTAATTCTACACAGACATATTTTTGGACAGAAATTTGGACAGTGGTCCCATACCCAATAAAATATTTGGTTTATCATGATATCTAAGATGTTGTGTTGGTTAGCAAATGTCTAATAAAATAATCATCATGAAGGATTTTTAAGTTAGCAAAAATCATCATACCAAAAGTATATTGGGTATGGATTCAACAAAAATAATGGGTCTCGTAAGCAGCAACCACGGCCAATAAACCTCAAAAATCAGTAAATGAAAAACATTCACATTCAACATTCAAAAGGCTTGCAAAAATGCCAAACATTAAACACACTTGGTCATGTATACTGATATTAGTTATACTTATATGATATAACTATTGCATTCATCAAATACTCCAAATAATATAACTTGGTGATGAAATTAAACACATCAAATAAAATTCAAATTTAAAGTTTTCAAATCACACACAATAAAATACAACCCAAACTTTGAGTTTTCAACCAATCTCATTATATCAAAATGACAAACATACATGAAAATATATCAAAAATATTCAAATTCCGTCAAACGTTTACTCCCAAAATTTCTTATTTTACTGCTCCTTAAATGATTGCCCAGAATTTGCATGATTATTAAGACCATATGCACCATTCCCAAATGGGTATTGATAACCAGGTAGTTGAGTAGAAAGACTTGTTGAATACACATTTCCAACTGAGAAGCCTCTAACATTACCAAGAGAGAAGTTTTCAACATTTGGTACCTACAAATGAAGTTAAATTATATCAAAATAAGACTTAAAAATCTAAACAAAACTTCTTTCTACAAAAAAAAAAATAAACAATACCTGTTGGCCTAAAACAACACCAATTGGGAAGCCTTCAACATTACCAATAGGGAAACTTTCAACATTTTGTACCTAAAAATGATGTTAAATTATATCAAAATGAGACTAAAAAACTTAAGCGAAACTAAAAAATTAAATACAATAAATAAATAAACAACACCTGCTGATTAGCATTGAATGTAATCAAGTTGCTAGGACAGTTGAGGTATTGTGAAACATGAACTATGGAGTCTTGTGAACCAATACCAATTTGAGAAGCCTATACAAAAAGTACCAAATGACACTTAAAATAATTGCATGAAGTTGTAAAAATAAAATAAAATAAAATAAAAGAATTGAAAATTTACCTTTTCCCAATTTATATCATCCACTCTCTTTTTCTCATTCCTCCCTTTATCCTCCTTTTTGCGCTTGACTTTTTTAATAACTTTCTCCATCTTGTTTTACTGTTTGGACGCAATTTTAAGGCATTCTTTGAATTGTTTACTGTTTGTCCGGTCCGAGAGCATGAAAGAACCACAGAATTAACCTCCCCATCATCTCCCTTCTCCGAAGATCTTTTCTTCATTGGGAACCCTTGTTTGTTAGCATATTTAATGTAGTATTCTACACAAGCATCAATATTGTCAAATTCCATTCCTATATCTGGATCTCTTATCTCATCTACAGCTACTGCACTCTCCACACACTTATCAAATTCTGAATTATCATGCATATCATTTTTCTCAATATGTTCATTCACCTCTGTACTTAAAGATGCATTCAATGTTTTTGCTTCCATTTGTGCACAAGATTAACAACAAAACAACACCAGTTTTAACCCAAGAAAAAATGTACCTATTTTAAAGAAGAAAAAAATAGAGAAATTAATCCAAAATTAGTGGTTAAAAAAACAGAACAATTAATTAATTAATTCAAACATGCGTGTGTGTAACTTTTAGAGAAATTAAGTTCTAGATATAAATTGCAAACTTTATACACTGATTTAGTTATCTAGATCTAGGTTTAAACCTAGATTTCGCTTCTTCTATTTCTTTTTTTTCGTTTAAACCTAGATTCCTAAAAGAGAGAAAAAAATATTACCTGAGCTGGTATTCGAAATCGCTAGTATCCGAAATAGCTGGTATGAAGCTTCACTGCTATGGAGATCGCTGCCTCGCTGGTATGGAAGGAAGAGGAAATAGCCGTCAATAAGTAAAGTGTTTTGGGAATAAAGTGATTAAAGAGTGCATGACTAAAGAAGCTTTCACTAATTTGGTAATAAAGTATTGAATTTGGGACCACTATCCCTCTTAAAATAAAATAGAAAACTAAGATTTGGGGACCATTGTTCAAATTTCTGTCCAAAAATATGTCCGTTTAGAATTATTGTTGGTTTAAATATGAAAGTTCTATTTGCCTATTTTTTATTGTATTTTTTTAATTATATATATACTATATAATTTCTCTCTTGATTAAATGGGAGTAAACCTGATAATTTATCACTCAAACCCACGTGTCACTCAACCCATCCCTTAAATGTAAGAGTTTGGATATGAATAAATGTCATCAATCAAAAAGAGGTCATTTTGACCTGGTCTATTTAAACTCAACTCGTAACAACCTAATCTGTGGGTGCCATTAATTGATATTTAATATTATTTTTACTTAAATTTTTTCCTATCAATATTCACTAATAAATTAACCTTAACTATTCTATCTTCTCTTTATAGTTAGTCGTCACTCATCCCTAATCCTTTTGCGACTATCAGTACTATCCATTATGCATACATACAATGGTGGAAATATAACCTAGTGGACGAGAGAGATGATAATATCTTATTTTGTAAACAATTTAACTTTTTTATGAAATTTTCATTGTTTTGAAACAAGTTAAGTTTTATTGTTTAGAATATTTAAAGAAATTTATGTTTTATTATTCAAAAGAACTTGAAATAATTTCCGTTTTAATGTTTATTGTTTAAGAGCACTTAAAAAATATATGTAATAAAAGAAAAGAATAAACCAGCGGGTCACACAACCCATTAATGTATAAGTTAGGGTATATGAATGTATGACCCATTAAAAAACTAGTTTTTTTGACCTAGACCAAAAAAGTCCGGCCCATAACAACCCGGTCCACAGGTGACTTAACTCACCTGCTTGCCAGGTCTAAATGAGAGTCTTATTTGATTATTTTATTTTATTTTATTTAACATTGTTAATTAATTAGGAAATTCTTAAACATAATTTTTCTTTTGATATTTTTTTATTTATTTTTAAAAGACCAACAAACAAACTTTTAAAAGAATGATATTTAACACACTTACATGGTTTACACCATGTTTAGGGTAATGTACAATTTTCAATGCACATAGTATAACTATGTAATAATGATAAAAGTTGCATTGGAAATATTAGTTTCCTGAATTTATGTCCAATTGAGATAAGCCTAAATATAGGTGATGATGACTTAGCCCTCGGATCGGATCTTTAGCTACGGATTTCTGTTCGTCCAGACTTGCACAAACGCTTTCACAATATGAAACGGTTCAAGTCGCCGCGAAGCGCCTCAGGTGTGAGAATTAGTGAACAGGACAAAGAGATAAGTAATAAATTTGAGTTTAGCTTTCAAGTATAAAAAATATCTCACATCTCTTTATCTCGTTTGATCTCTATTTATAGTCTCACACGTCTTGTCTCACACGTCTTGTCTTATTTGAGGTGTCTCATCAAGTACTACGGTATGAGCATGGCAGACTCTGCAGACAATATCCCATCACCTGACTTTTACATCGCTTGAGATACGACTATGTGAGACCTTTCGGATTGGATATACATTCCTAGCTTCCCAAATACGCTTCGCTTGAACTATTGAACGGATCAAGCCAAACGATTCTTGGGCCTGAGCTGACAGAGTGTGGGCTGGGCCTCTGGGGCTATATTTAGGCAAAAACAAAATCGAAAGGTCAAAGAGGAGACTAATTCATTACTAAATAAGATTCATTAATTACTGGACATGTATGTAGATTGTAGAGTATTAAGTACATGTTTTAGAGGGAGATACAGAGATAGTCCAAAGGTTAATAAGGCAGTTGGCTAGGCTTTGTCAAAACCCATAAACAAACAATCCTTTCTGAACTCCTTCAAGAGTTTCCTGTCTTCCAACCTATAATAGAATGAAATTTATTATTCTTTTTCTTATAAAAAAACTACAATCAAAGCTCCCCTTCATCACTTTCCTCTCTCTTATTTTCACTTTATCTCTTCTCCTTATCTTCACATTCTGAAACAAGAGTCCTTCTACACAAACATGATTTTAGGACATGGAAATTAGACATTTCCATGTAAATTTCCATGTTCCCTTGGTTTTTTTTTTTTTTTTGGTATTTATTCTAAACATATTTATATTATGAATTTTAAAAAAAAAACTGAAAAAATTAGGTGTAATTTAGATATATATCAAAAAAATAGTTGTATGGGCCCATACAACCATTTTTTTGATATATATCCAAATTACACCTAATTTTTTCAGTTTTTTTTGGTTTTTTTTTTTAAAATCCATAATATAAATATGTTTAGAATAAATACCAAAAAAAAAAAAACCAAGGGAACATGAAAATGTCTAATTTCCATGTCCTAAAATCATGTTTGTGTAGACTTATTCCTGAAACAAAAGAGAAGAAGAAATTTAAAAATAAAGAAAAAGGAAGAGGAGAGATTGATCAGATCATGGGGATCAGAGGAAAGATAGAAATCAGGAGAATAGAGAACACGAGTAACAGGCAGGTGACATACTCCAAGAGAAGAAAAGGGCTCATCAAGAAAGCTAAGGAGATCACTGTTCTTTGTGATGCTCACGTCTCTCTCCTTATCTTTTCTACTAATTCTAACAAAATTATTCATGACTACTGCAGCCCTTCTACAAGGTGTGTGTGTGTATATATATATATATATATATATATATATATATATATATATATATATATATATATATATATGAAAAATGATTAACAACCAAAGTTAGATCATAACTAACAGTTCACTAAATCTTTAGGCAGGCGGTATATATGTAGCGTAAAAATCTGCTTGCCTAACTGTTTGACAAAGTGTTGGTTATAGGTTGGCTGTGGATATGTGTATGTATGTGTCTATATATATATATATAAACATGTAGAATTGCTTTTCCTTAATTAAATAATTTAAGCTAAATAATAGTCTCGAATTTTTATGGGTTTTTTTATGTGAATTTTTTAATATGTAGTTTAATTCAAATGTTGGATCGGTACCACCAGCAATCTGGGAAGAGGTTGTGGGATACTAAGCATGAGGTAATTTTGAATTTTTTTCTCTCTCTTTCTTGCATGATATACGCTTTTGTCCATTATTCCTTGTAATGATTTTTAGCTTACTTGAAATCTATGAAAAGATCTACATATAGGATCGATACACATCAATTCTTCTGTCTCTCTCCTCTTTTAGCAGTATTTTTAGTAAATTTAGTGTGTTGAAGTATGTGAGGAAATACATATATGAGAAGTTATATCTATCCATCTAGCAGATCTGGTGGTAAAATGTTATTCTCCCTCTCCTCCATTTCCTTGCAAAAATCTTCAACTATATACTGCTAGTAATTTCTTAGCACAAAAGAAGCGAGTCTAGGTTTGTAATAGATTTCCTAGAATACATAAATTCATTAATTATATATGGACTCTCTTTTTACCTGGTTCTTAGTTTTATTATTTGGTTACTGAATAATTATCATGCACAAGTTTCATGAAACTGATATGTATATAAAAACATATTAATAATGTTATCTCTCCTCTAATTACTTTGCAGAAAATATTTATATTGTGACAAAAATATGTTGACTCTTGTTATTAGCAGACATATCAATTAATTATTTATATATTTGTATTAATTTACAAACTATGTCATTGTATCTACTCACAACAAAAGTCCACATGTTTTTTGTCGAAAGACTCGTTATAGTATGTATAGTTAATTGTTTCATCAATTTTTATAAATTTAATTATAATTAGTAAATGACAACTTGATGCTTTCAATGAATGGAAAAAAATAAAAAATCACAGAATCTCAGCAATGAAATTGATAGAATCAAGAAAGAGAATGACAACATGCAAATTGAGCACAGGTAATTAAATTACACTCTAATTTCTTTGGATCTCTCTATCTATCTATCTATATATCTTTGTGTCTTCAGTTATATATCTATAATAACATTACTATAATTAACTTCTTTAATTTGCAGGCACTTGAATGGGGAAGATGTCACTTCATTGAATCACAAAGAACCCATGGCCATTGAAGATGCTCTTGATAATGGGTTTATGAATATTCGTGAAAAAGTGGTACCAGTAGAAATAAATTGCATTTTTAAATTACTTTGAGTTTATCAGAAACAATAAGCAACACATTTATAAATTTCTTAATTTAATTTATTTTGCCATCTTTTTATATCAGAGGGAATCATCATATAAGATGATGGAGAAAAATGTAAGTACAAATCAAACAACTTTAATTTGTTCATTGCATTCTACGCTCTTTTTACCTTACAAATTTGGCCAACATATGTGTATATATGAATGTTAGTTAGTAATATTTTTTTTTATTTAGCTTACAATAATTATAGTTACTTGTTTTAAAATTAAATATATTTATATCGATATTAAATTTTAGAATTTTATAAATTAACTTTAAAAAGTCAAAATGCATATTTAATTTTAGACATATGGAGTAATAAATGAAATCGCTTTCACTTGTATTATCTATCTATATGATAAAGCCTTTGTGAGTAGTGTAGAGCATGGTGCGGTTGGAAGTCCAAACCGCACATAAAATCGCTTGGGTGCGGTTTGACAATTCTAAAACCGCACATGACACCGCTTGTGATTGGTGCGGTGCGGTTTTAAAGCTTAAGGTGCGGTTTCATTTGGTTTGGTTTCGGTTCTAAAATTAATTGACATAGTTAACAATAATATTTAATAAATCAAATTCATCTTTATGTATAAGAAACCATACATGATATTAACAAAATAACATCAAGCAACAAGTTTTAAGTTTAAAATATGTTACTCATGAATACTTCAACATTACTCAAATAATTACAATTTAATTAGAAATATTTTTAACCACAAACAAAAAATTTAAAAGTACATATCATAATTAAATTTGTCTATTATATTTTTAGGAATTTGCCTATATAACTTCTAAAAAAATATATAATATATAAGAGCGGTGCGGTGCGGGAGCCTCCCAAAACCGCATATGCGGTTTTCTAACCATTCTAAAACTGTCACATACGCGCCGGAACCGTTGGTGCGGCTCAATTGGTGCAGTTTGGTCTATTTTTAGTGGGGTTTCGAGGCCAATTTCGGTTCCTTGCTCAGCCCTATCTGTGAGGCTTGCGTCGAAAGATCGGTCTATTTGGGTCAACGTTTTCTTTTCTTTTCTTTCTTTTACTCTTTTGCCCCTACAACTTTAGATATATTACTATTTTGTCTTTTTTAATATTAAATTTTTACATCTTTCTATTTACTCCTCTAAATTTTAAATTTTTTTTATTTTACCCCACATAATTTATACATACAACGCGTGTGTGTCGGCCATTAGCAATAGTATTAATTATGGCTAATTGTTGTTCAGGGACAGCGTCTGGAAGAGGAGAATAGGCATCTCCAGTACATCTACGTAAGTTCATCATCTTATGTATTGTAATCCTATTTCGTTTGTGCATTAGGATGCATGTTGTCAAATGTTAATTTTTCTTAGTGTAACCACTTGGTTTTTTAATGAATTCAAATATACATGTATTGAAACATTAGTATTGTGCACGGAGAATACAATGGCAGAAAATGAGATTATGATAATAGGACAATATCACATAGAGTTGTAATTGTATAAGACTTGTATAACAAAATGAAATGTAATTAATTATGTAGTATACCCGATGCAACTTATTTTTGTAAACTGTATTTTGAAATCACGGAAATCAAGATCCCAAAAAATGTTATCCGAATTATTAAAATTCTTAAATTATAGAAAGCATCCTTGAACTTGCAACAACTATCAAATTCACAACCTTATATATTAATTTTTCCTAACAGCAACAGCAGATGGAAGCTATGAATGGTAAAATGAGAGATCATTATGAAGCTCAAATGCCCTTTGCCTGCCTTCCGCTTGTAGCCGAATCAACCAAACCTACATGAGATGATTTTTGAGTAGAAACAACTGCCCTATTGTACCTTATGAGATCGATCGATCAATCTCTAGCCAGTTTTATTTGGTCTTTCTTAGCAATTAATTAAGTTCTAGCTAGTAAAAGTTCTCTCTCTCTCTCTCTCTATATATATATATATATAAGGCAAACTTAATTAGTAGTTTGTAAATCGTTTAATGCTAAGTGCTTGTGCCTATCTTAAATTTCATGCTAATGTTGGGTTAGTACTTAATATATTGACTAACACTACAGATACATATTGTCTGGCAAGGATATATAATATATTTACCATTTTCTTCTTCTTCTTCTTCTTCTCATAATTAACAAAAAACTATATATATAGCAGTCTCGGATACCGTGTCTTTTAGTCTATTTAATTTGAACTCCTGAATGTGGGTTTTCTAGCCCTAGCTAGAGCTTCTAATTACGTTTGTATAAGGTTTTAAATGGCTTGACAAATTAATCATTTCGTGCAAGTTTGGGGTAGTTATGGAAATGCATGTGTTTGCTTCCATGCAATATTAACTTTTTAGTGCATCTGGTGTTCAAAATTAACAGTTAATTAAGGTACGTATATATCAATTTGGTATTAAGAGGGAATTAATTTAAAGTACTTCTTTAATTTTATTATGATTTAGAATTACAAATGATAAGAAAAAAACGGCCAATTTGTGCGACATTTTGATCAGACAGTGATAATATATAGGAAAATGATTTATATGTCGACAAATTATTGGTCAAGTTAAATTATGACCAACGTGAAAATCAATGCGATAAGATAAAATAAATTATAGTGAGACCATTAATTCTAATTTTTACCTATCTCATGTATGCACATACATCACAATTGTAATTTAACACAAAATTTTCACAATACATAGCAAGACACTAATCTATATATGAAATTATAAGATTATATATACACTGTTCAGAGAATTTATGTGATGCTTGATTTTAATTGCTTATTGTAAAAAAAAAAATTGAATAAAATAAAATAAATGTGAGACTGATTAATCTCCCATGGCATGTCCTATATCATAGGCCATATATATCAAAAAAATTATTCTTTTAAGTTACTCAAATTCATTTTTGAGATTGGACATTTTTTTCTTACATTTTGACCCTTCTCATTATATATCTTGTGAGCGAAACATTTGATTTTTGATTTGATGGTTAAGATTTGATTAATGTACCATGTTAAGTACCATCACTCAAACCCTAGACGACAAGACCATCACAAACTTCAAGCACACCCTAACTAGCTAGCTCCTTCTGTTCACACAGTTTAATCATGCATGTTCCCCATCACTCATTTACTGAGTATTAATAACCTTAATATTCTCGTTAGAGTGATAAAGAGAAGAGACCTTAGGGTAAGAACGTGCAACTAGGGTTAAGAAGGTGAAACAAAGTAGCAAACCCTAAAACAAACAGAAGATATTAGCAGGAGGTTTGACTTTGTCAAATGCCCATAAACAAACCCATCCTTTTTGAACTCTTTGAAAGTTTCTTGTTTTCCAACTCCTAATGGAAATTCCCCTCTGCACTTACTTTCGTGGTTCTCTCTCTTTCTTATATTTTTCAAAACACAACTGTACCTTGAACTTATCACTTTGTACATATATGATATCTGACTTTACAATATAACAAATTATTTTTTTCGTGCGATAATTATTAGAGCAAAAAATCATATATTTTAAGGTATAATTAACAGTGAAAAATTGAACCAAAATATATAGTTTTACACTACTAATTGTATCACAAAATAACGATTTGCTATATCTTAATTAAAGTCGGGTGTTAGGAGAACCCAACAATATATATCATACTTAACACTCCCCTCAAATGCAACTTTTTATAGAGAAGAGAGAAATTAAAGTTTTGAACTATTAAATTAATATAAATAGAGAAAATTGTGTGGCCGGAAAGATTTGAACTCAAGACTTTTTACACTTAGAACTCTAATATCATGTTAGGTAACCAATTCATTTAAAAGTTTAAACTATTAAATAGAGGGCTCAACAATATATATCATGCTTAACATCAGGTATTATACCTCCATAAAGTGATAAGCTCAGGGTATAATTTTGTATTTTAATATGTATATTTGATTCTCCTCCTGTCTTTATATTTTGCCAATCAATAAAAGAAAAGAAAAGAAAAGAAAATTTAAGAGAGAAGAAAGGAAGAAAGAAAGAAAGAAAGAAAGAAAATGGGGAGAGGTAAGATAGAGATAAAGAGGATAGAAAACAGCAACAACAGGCAGGTGACATATTCAAAGAGGAGAAATGGGATCTTGAAGAAGGCTAAGGAGATCACCGTTCTTTGTGATGCTAAAGTCTCTGTTGTTATCTTTGGCTCTTCTGGCAAGATGCATGAGTATTGCAGCCCTAACACCGAGTATATTTACATATCTAACTAATTATATAAGATCTGTAACCCTTTTTTTATATATTTAAAAATTCCCTGTTTTCCTTTTTTATTTTCCTTAGGGTTTCTTAATTTGTTTTCATACAAAAATAAAATCTTTTAATTTTATGGGCTTGTGTTTTCTTGTGTTTAATTTTTCTTTCATGTATATATATATATATATGTATATAGTTTAGTGCAGCAGCTGGATACCTACCAAAAGCTGTCTCATAAGAGGCTGTGGGATGCTAAGCATGAGGTTGGTTAATTAAATGGTTTCATTCTCTTTCTCTACCTCTCTTTTTTTCCGATTTCTAATTACTTCCATGAAAGAATCTGGATTTTTAGCTTCTCCTTGTGTAAGATGAGAATGGTTTTTTTGCTAAAAACATGTCAAGTAACTTGAAACATTATTCTATTTCCAGATCTACAAATAGCTAGGTTGGATATATGTATATTGCCCTTCTCTCTCTCTCTCTAGATCCCTCTTTCTCTCTCTTCCCCTATAACTTTAAAGGATCTAGAAAATGAAAACCTAAATGAGATGTTACATCCATATATGAACAGATCTGGGTTATATATATATATATATATATATATATATATATACACACACACACACACACAAGCTGAGAAGCAATATATTTACATGTATTTCTATTAAAATAATTATTTAATAAATTAAAATCAATTGCATCTATAGTTTTTACAATAGATTTGTAGAACAGCTAGCCAGCTCATAATTAATAGTAACCTAAGTCTGTTTAATTTTTTCAATTCCTTGTGCTATGTTTCTTTAATTTTGTTAAAGGGTTTGAAACAGCATTTGTGCAATTAATATGAACTATATATATATATATATATATAAGTAGTTTCTTATGATTAGTAATTGTTTGGTTTTATTTCTGACACAATTAATTGGGGGAAAAATAATCACAGAATCTCAGCAATGAAATTGATAGAATCAAGAAAGAAAATGACAGCATGCAGATTGAGCTGAGGTAATTAAATTAATTAATTTGCAGTGCCTGCTAATAATTCTTGATATATTTCTCATATTTTAATTTAATCTCCATGTGTTACTTATATGTATATAATATATTCCTGCAGGCACTTGAATGGGGACGATGTTACATCTTTGCACTTCCAAGAACTCATGTCCCTAGAAGATGCCCTTGAAACCGGGCTCAAGAAAATTCGCGACCAAAAGGTATAATTAAGTCTTAATTAATCAACTATTACATATTAATTAGTAGATTAATTTGACCTTAATTTGCATATAATTAATGTGAGACATTGTATATATTTATCCTTTTTCTCTACATATATATGTCAGACGGAAGAACTCAACAGGATGGCCAAAAAAGTATGTACTAGATCGATCAAACAAATTTATTTCTTTATATTCATAGTTTGCAAATGATTAAATCTTGCTATAGACTCGGACAATATTTAAAGTGTTAATTAATTCCATCGATCAGGAGCAAATGTTGGAGGAGGAAAATATGCAACTTAGTTACATCCTGGTAAGTTTTTATATATATATATATATATATATATATATATATATCATCTGATTTTGTATATAATTGTACGTAATATATAAAAAAGTAGGAT
This sequence comes from Aralia elata, assembly GCA_034770075.1. Classification (NCBI taxonomy): domain Eukaryota; kingdom Viridiplantae; phylum Streptophyta; class Magnoliopsida; order Apiales; family Araliaceae; genus Aralia; species Aralia elata. Next base: position 67,898,405 of record CM068380.1, on the reverse strand, counting down.
TTTGTTTACATAAAATAAAACTGAAAATATGTTTTTCTAAATAACTTTATGAATATATTTTTATATGTTAATTTGATCATCATTTATAGCATCAACAAGAGATGGTGGCAGCCGCGGCGGCAGCAATGAATGACAATGTTAGAGAATATGAACCCCAGATGCCGTTGGCCTTCCGCGTGCAGCCGAATCAGCCAAATTTACATGACAGAATTTGAAACTGATGGAATGATGATGATCGATCGCGCGCTATAAAAATTGGTTTCTTAATTAATTTCTAGTAGACTACTTGATGTACTCCTGTTTAAGTATTGCTAATTAATGACTTTAGTAAGTTGAACTTAATTAGTTTGTGAGACATCCAGTTAATTTGTTACTTTGATGATGATGATGCTTGTTCCAATCATGATCTTGTGGTTTAATTGATGCCTTGTGCTATCTTAATTAAAACATGGTACGTATCGTATTTCATTAATTTCAAATTTTAAGAGCAATTTGATTTTTTGAAGTTAATTTGAAAAAAAATTCAAATTTTGATATTTTTGTGATAATTCTTTTAAGTTTTTTAAACAATAAATATTAAAAATTTTTATGGGCTTGTAGGAGATATCAGGTAGGGTATACTATATAACTATATGCCCTATTTTTATATAATGAGTTTAATTGCCCTATTTTTATATAATGAGTTTAATTTTCTTAACTTTTTAATAAATTTAGTTATACGAATAAAAAAATCATGTAAAAATATGAGTGAATGTACATTTTATTTAATTTGAAATTGTGTAATTAACACCATTGTTTAATTTTTATTTAATTCTTTTAAGACATTATATAAATTAATTTCAAATTTAAATATGTAACAATTAATATAAATAGTATATATATATATATTACTTTTTTAATATTATAATTTAGTTGGGTCTATAATGGACCGACCTTTTGAAGAAGTTCCACCCAAATTTTAGTTTGTGTGAAATTTTATCCTAGCTAAATTCAACTCACTATCAAATTAATATCAACCGGATATTTGACTAATCGAAGGATCGTATTTCGAATTTGACCGGTCCAATTCATAATCTTAATTATATAAGGTGTCTATTTTTTATTTAATTTTATAAAAAATAAAATTTATCATTAAATATCAAACACATCCTCAAACTTATCCATCCATGCTCCGTACCCTTTTTTTTATTCCTTTTTTTATATATATTTTCTCTAGACAAAAATCTTAACCTCCATCTTAGATTTGAGGAAGGCTCTCCTTATTTTGGAAAGACCCTCCCCTAAATCTCTCTTCTTGTGCTTTAATAACTTCTCCTTTCTTGTGGATTTATTTTGTCCTTTTGTGAGACTTGTTTTATCCATGATATGACTGATTTCTTTCTCTTTGTGAGATGATTTCATTATCATCTCTTGGGAGTTTACTTTCTCCAGTTGAGAGATTTTTTCATTCCTTAGAATTTTTTCGGTGCGTGAATGGTTGAAGATAAATTATTTAGATTTGGGTATGATGTTATCATGACGGCCGATTTTTTCTTTATTCGTTGAAGAACTACTCAGATCTGCATATTATGTTATTATAATAATTGTAGATTGTCACTAAATATATATTTACTCTAGCAATATCAACACTCTTTTAACAATTTAGAGCTAATTACGATGACCGAGATAACTCACACTATATATTCGTCTAATAAAAACAATTAATTTGTTTATATAATTTTTATCTTGTTGATTTCAAGAATAATGTTATGGTTCTAATTAACTTAATCTTTGTTAATCTCAAAAGTGAATAAAATTATATATAAGTTAAATGATAGTTTATGACAAAATTAATTACAAAGAGATATATTTATTCAATATGTTTTAAAGTTTGTTTGTATAAGTTAAATGATACTTTATGACAAAATTAATCACAAAGAAATATATTTATATATTCAATATGTTTTAGAGTTTGTTTGTTTACATGACAATAGTAGTTGTTGTAGTGGAAATACTGTTTTGTAAATTGAAGCTGTGTTTGAAAAGTTAGAATCTTGTTCGATAACCATCAACTTATGCAATTAAAAATATAGTCTTTGTTCGACTAGAATTATAACGGTTGTAGTTAAAATGTTACTAAATGACTAAAAATTATATAAATATACTTATTTTGAATTTTTATTAGAAGAAATTATAAGAGTGTATATATATTATTTATATATTATACACACACACACACACACATTTAAATAGTAATTAGTACAATAATTGTTATTATAATTACAATTAGTTAAATAATAATATATTATCTCCGTTCTAAAATATAAGATTAATAATAATTTTTCAAAATCAGTTTGAGACTTTTTCAAATTTAAAATTTGCATGATTCATGTAAGATATGATAACAATAAATCTCACGATTAGTATACTTTTTAGATAGCTTATACTAATTGTAATTGCATCAACAAAAATTATATAAATACATATCAATTTTGAAATATAAAAATAAATCTTGAAAAGTCAATACTTATTTTATATTTTGAGATGAAGGGAGCATTTTAACTAGTTTCATAATAATAAGTTTATTAACAATAGTAATAAATTAATATTAATATTATAATAATAATGGTAATAGTAATTAGTTTAATACTTGTAAGTTCATCTTTTAATTGTGGTTATTTTTTTTCATCAACCAAATTAATATATGTTCTTATTTTTTATTTTTTCTCTGTTCTTTCCTAATTTCTCACATTCTCTTTCTATTATTTCACTCTTTGCTTGAAAAATCCTTGCCAATTTTCTTACAGGGATGGTATAAATCGATAGCTGAACAAGTTGATATCCTTGGATTTAAATATGTTTGGTACATTTGAAACACTCTCATAAACAAACAAGAATATAATGATTTCATATTATTTAAAAAATAACACTATAGTAACAAAATATGATTAGAAAAAAAAATGGTACAAAATGACGAGTTAAAATATAATTAATTGATAATTCATAGGTCAATACTAATAAGTAACCAATTAGATATTCACACAATATTTTTTATGCAGTTATAATAATTAGTGTTCCTAGTATACATTATATTTGTACAATTTAAAACATATTAATGTGTGTACAGTTTAAAAATATTGGAAGGAAAATAAAAATTAATAAGGAAAGGGCTGGGAGAAAAATAATTTCTTTTAGAAAAGTTAAATACTACACAATTTAAAGAGTTAATTATTTTTCTCCCTCTCTTATAATAATATAGATAATTGTTCAATAATGTTACAGTGACAAAATAAGATTAAGAAAATAAATATAAAATAATATATTAAAATATAGTTAATTAGTGATTTATCATAGATGAATATTGCCCGTGTAATTTTGTACTTCGGTTTGAATAACGTTACACATAGTCACATACCAAATTATTTTAATAAAAATAATTTAAAAATAATAATCAATTGATGATTCACCACGTATATGACTTAAATTCAATAATAATAATTAATCACAGTTCACAACCAATCACATTATTTACTATCCACTTTTATATTCAATTTTTACGTTATGAAAGCATTATTGCATCGGGTTTAGGAAACAAAGTACAAGTGTACAACCCACACCAACTATAGGGTCACCGGCTCAATGCTGACGTAGCTTTCTACTGACTTTTTGCCATGTAGATCGCCACGTGTGTCGGTTCTAATAATCGGACCAAAACAGTCGGATTATTATCTCATAACTCTGAATGCTCCATGTATTGTTTCGTCTCCTACCCCTTTCTCTCTCATCTCTCTCTCTTTCTCCCCTTAAAATCTGTTCGTTGACAGCGCCAAGCAATTCCACCTTTTCTTCTCCCTCTTTCTCTCTCTTCGGAGTTTGACATATATAGGTTAGTTTCAACGGCTCGATTTTTTGATTCTTCGTCTTCTGCAGGTATGAATTTGATCTCCGTTTGTTACAGTTTTCGTATGTGAATTCGCGTTGTGTATGTATTATGTTTACTTTTTTTGTCGGCATTGGCTCGTAATATTTGGAATTTGGATTTTGGTTTTGGTCCGATGAGCAAAGTGACTCGATTCTAGGGTTTTTGCTTCTTTCGTCGGTTAACTTTTGTTTCTGAAATGAGTTTTTGTGCCTGCTTTAGCTTGCAGTTGAGTTAATTTAGGGGTTTTTTAGGGTTCAGTTCATTGGGTTAAGTTTTGTTTTAGGTGTGGAATTCAGTTGCTCATTGTAGGGTACTTTCTCTCTTTGTGTATGAAATTTAGTAAATTGGGATTCTGCAACTATTGAATAAGAAGTGTTGAATTATTGGTCTTCAGCAGTAACAATTATAAACTTCTTTTTTTGATTTTTTTTTATTGTTTATGTTCCATAATCCTGTAGTTTAAACTTTAAAAGTAAATCTTGCTGCTCTTAAAATGTGTTTTTCTTTCCCCCTTTTTTATAAACAAGAATTTGGTCTTTGATGCATATACTTTGTAAATCAGCTGATGCTTCAGTTCTTCTTTCCAGACTTTTATTGTGCTTGATAAGCTACTTTGTTGCATTTTTTGGTTATGAATATTAACATGATTGGTGAATATGTCTACTGACTAAAAGGATTTTTTTGCATTTTGTCAATTCCCAAGAGAGCGTCAAGACATTTTGGGCTTTCTGTTCTTCTTAAACCAGACTAATAATAGGTAGATATGCTCAGCAAGACATTGTCAATTGGAGAAAACAAATGGGATTTGAAGGAAGGAGAATCATCAATGGATCCTAATTTTGCTGTTGAAAACTTATCAGTTTCTCTGAAGTCATGTGAACTCTTTTGTACAACTGAAATTGATTCTTCTAAGAGCTTGGTTGCGGAAGATACATTAAGGACTGATGTCATTGTTGGTGCTCTTAATTCCATTAGCATAGCTGAGCCCTCTGGACAGAAGGATGATGAAGGAAAAGATACTGTTAGATATGACGATTCCTCTGAAACAAAATGTCTCGACATTGTCTGCTCATCTCCTCCGAGGAGTAACAACATGAATGGGTTGCAGCTGAAAACAGAGACTACAAGGGCTTCTAGAAAAGGTATGAAAATATCCAGCAAAAAATTGTTGTTAGATTTGAATTCTTTGAAGGTTTCTAGAAGAAGAAGAAGCTATTTCTGCAAAAAAACTCGTTTGTCTGATTGGGGATCTTTGGAAAATATTGGACACGTTTTCAAGCAGAATGCAGAATTTGATGTCAATCAAATTGAGCACAAAAAATTAACAGTAGCAAGGAGTGGTCGGAGAGGCGGTAAACGAAATAAGAATCAGAAACCCCCAAGCTCACAAATGTCCAAGGAAGAAAGCCATGCTTCAACTAGTCGCATCCGCCTGAAGGTTAAACTGGGGAAAGAAGTCGGTCATAGCCGCCCGATGGATATCATTCCTGTTACTGTGAATGATGGTAAAAATTATTGTGGAACCAGGATAAAATCTCCCAAATTTACCAAGAGTATCGAAAATAAGTTTGAGGAACAGATTCCTAGCAATGCAGGAGTTAAATATTGCAACGGGAAAATGGATAAGGCGATATTGTTATCAGGTGCCTGTGTTCTGGATGTTGTGCAACTTGCAGATAAGGACAGCGCTGAGAAGGTGGTTGGCAAAATTGCAGATGATCATGATGGAGTTCCTGCCCAGAAAGTAGCCATCCTTTTGGAAGTTGCAGAAGATAACAAGTGCTTAGATCCAGGAACTTCACCTGATTCAGAAGTCATCAACCTGATTCCAGAGGGCCAAATTAGTGGAAAAATTTCTGAAGTTTTGGATGATGTTTTAATTACCTCGCAAGGTTGTGTTGCTCTTGGAGATGTCTCAAGTTTGAGTCTACCACAGCCAAGCAGTAAGAAAGGAAATAAGAAAAATAAGCTCCGACAGACAGTTAATTGCAATGTGGAAGGTGATCTTCTTGGTCCAGAAATTATAAACAGTGCTGGAGTAACTGAGAAATATGGATATTTAGAGGGAATGGGAGATGGCACATTCTCTAGCGAGGCTTCTATTTCAACTACATCTGGGAATGCTTCTGTTAACACTTCTAGTGGTGATGTATTTTCTATGGAAAACCCCCTGCCTTCATCACGAGTGACCGACTTTGGAGTCTCCACTGAGACATTGAAGGTTGAAAGTGGTTCTGTAGGTGATCTATGTTCCACGCTTGGTGTTCGACATGAGTTGGGGATTCCTGATAAGTTTCTTCCTTGTGCTAATAAGAAGGGTCATAAACTTTCCAAAAGTTCAAAGTCCACAAAGAGCAGGTCAGAAGTCCCTCAACCAATGTGCTCAAAAGGAAATTCTTGTAGACAGAAGGGAAATCAATCTAAGCGCAATGTCAAAGAGAAAGGTGATGGTGTTCAGGCCATTTTCAAGGAGAATGATTCAGAAAAAGGTGTGTATATTTATATAAATTGATGTACTTTTCTTTTTCTGTCCAAGTTTTATCGAGTCATAGTTGTCTTGTCTTATTTTATATATTTCTAGTGTATACATTTGAGCATAGACCAATTTGAGCATGTTATGAATACATTGCTGTTCTTCTTAAAGGTGATTTTAAATAACTTGGTGTTGTAGGATGTCACGCACTTGATCTTGGCGAATCTAAAACTGGGTGCAGCACAGCCCCAAACGTATCTTACTTGGGCTTGGTGACAAGTGGGGTAAGAGATCAGTATGTACCACCTCGGAATGCTTGGGTGAGTTGTGACGATTGCTATAAATGGAGGCGTATACCAGTTGCGCTTGCAGATTCCATTGAAGAAACAAAAAGTCGCTGGTATGCTGTCATGCTTATCTCACTTAAGTAATGCAAATGTGTTATCGAAGTAGTCACTATGAGTTATGCCTATTGGTGTTGGTGGTTTATGTTAGAGAGTTTCAACTGAAGATCAAGAATGTTGAAGTTTTTTCCTTCTTGTCAACATCTTATTTGATATAATTTTGATACCATAGTATTCATACTACGTTTGGTTAGAGATAAGCCACCATGATACATAGGACCTGTGCAGTATATTTGAATCAGTCTTTTACTTGTTATACAGTTTTGATTGATAAACCCGGGCAGTACCAATTCAGGAGCAGAGTTATCAGAAAAAAGTAACATGGTAGCGAATTTAATAAATAATTCTCAAGCTTAAATTTAAAATGCGCAAGTAATTAAGAGAATTGAAGTTATGTTTGTATTTAAAAATACAATATAATGACTATCTGAATATATTATATAATATACCAATGGATTGTTACTTGTACTTGCAATTTATTTAAACTCTTATGCTACTTACTTGTTAAACCAATGTAGTCATTTTGGATTGACAGGACTTTCGGTAGATGCAATATGAAAATTAAAATGTAACTCTTTAAAAGAAATGTAAAATGCGATAGACATATTACTTCTATGCTAATAAACCCATGTATTTAACAAATTCAACTATGGTTGAGGATTGGGTAGTTGTGTTGCACTCAGCAGCCAATACCATGATTATATGTTTTCTGGACTTGCTCATCTTGGTTGAGCTTGAACTTATGCCTATAAGGGATTAGACTTCAGAGCTTCATCTTGTGACTGTAATTCAAATCAAGAAGTAAAATAATATATATATATATATATATATATATTAATTTCATGCAGTATATCTTGGAAGATACAATTATTTATCAAAATGTGAGAACAGTAAAATCTGACCTTTCCTGGACTGGTTGTGGCTGTGGTGGGCAATTATTGAAATGGATTGCTTCTAGTTTGATTATTAGCCATTTGCATTGTATTTCAGTTTGGCTGAAATTGATCTGTATGATTTCACGATAGGATTTGCAAGGACAACATGGATAAAAACTTGGCTGACTGCTCAATTCCCCAAGAAAAGTCAAATGCAGAAATTAATGCAGAGTTGGATATATCTGATGCATCTTGTGAGGAAGATGCTGGTGATGCCCTCCTGCATTCCAATAGATTGGGACAGAAGCAGTCAACAGGTATTTCATTGTGCCAGTGAGTGTATAGCAATAATATTGTTTTCTTGCTTAATCATGACTGCCGTCTAGATGATGTATAAATATTCCTTGTTCTGGACTTTCACAACACTTAAATGTTGTGCAGTTTCCCAACAATCATCTTGGAAACTTATCAGATCGAACCTGTTTCTGCATCGTACCCGTAAAACTCAAATCATTGATGAGGTTAATGCTTGTTCAAAGTTTTTATTTTATTAATCATGAACTATGTCTGCTATAAATTCGGTTTTGTTCAGTTATAAATTGTTTTGAGTGGCTTAGGCATGAATATATCTTTTTATTATTTTTATATATAATTTTTTTAAAGGGCGATTACATTAGAAAAGGGGCTGCTCCATACTAAGTTCCACGGATGCACCTAAAGGCTGGTTTGATTAATTGTTATTTTTTCCCATGAGACAGTATGTGCTTAACGTGGAGTAGATTATGAAACAAAGGTGGTGTTTCCTTTTTGGTAAAAGACCATTTAGTGAAGAAAGAATATTACTTTCAAAAACTGAGTTTGTGGAGTTTAGTTTTTCTCAGTAGCTGGGGTATAAATTATTATTTAAAATGTACACCTTGAAATACCACTTTGACTCCTAATAAGTCTTGCTGAGTCTTGGGCGTGTCCTTTCTTGTTGGTGTGCTTATTTCTTTTTTTAGTTTATTTCTTGCTTTAAAACGGGTATTTATCACATTTTTTCTTCATCTTTTGAATTGTGCGTCAGTCACTGTTATACGATGGGCTTGGTTAGATAATCATGTTTGGATTCTCAATGATCACTCTTTCGGATCATCTCCTGTGATAGGTGGTGTTTTTTGCTTCGATAGTCTTTGGCAGCATATCATTGGGCTTTCAGAGTAGTTACTCTTTTGGATATCCTATTTGCTTGAGCAGGCCTCCTCCATATGCTTTTGTTTTGATTTTTAATCTTCCACAACACTCGTTCTTCTCTAGCGGTATTCCTGTATCAATCGTCATCTTCAAATAATAAAATAAACTTGGGAGACAATTTGTATGTATATTACATAATTAAAAAAAATGTTACATATCAAATGCTGCATGCCTTTGCTGGTGAATGGACACCAAAGCCTATTCCATTTCACTTTTAGTTTTATTTGATTATGTTCGGTTGTGCCTGTTATTCTTTCGTCGAATCTTATAAACAGTTACGTACCGAAACTAATGTTTGCACGCATTGAGAAATGTCGAGTAAAACCATGACATATATCCCTACGATTGGGTAAACCATGAGAATTGTCAAGTAAAATCATGACATATGTCCCTATGACCAGGTGAACTATCACATATGTCAATGCCACGAGGTTAACCATTACATGTCCCTGTGACTGGGTGAACCATAATATGTGTTCTTGCGATCGGGTAAACCATCATATATGTCCCTGCAACTGGGTAAACCATCACATGTCTCTGAGACCTGGTAAACCATCACATATTACCCTGTGAATGGGTAAACCATCACATATATATCTGCAACCAGGAAAACCTGTAATACCATCACATATACCTGGTAACTAGGAAAAGCCTGCGAGAATCACTTTTACAATTTTTTTTTCTTCTAAGTAAATAAATTCCACAAATGAAGATCCTGTCTACAAATATCTCAAAAAGGTACATTTAAGGGTAGATTACTAGGTTATAGTGGTCTTTCATACACCACACTAAACATTTATAGTGTACTTTTTCAGCTTTTTGGGACATCCCAAAAAGGAATTTTGATGTATAAAGTGGGAGGAGGGAGTATATATCCATACAGGAAACTTGATCTTTCTTTATCTATATACAAACTGACAACATACGTTTACTAATTTCATTGAGGCTATTGATATGATGGATGACTTAATGCACTTGAGTATTGCTTATGTTATTGAAGTACGTTTGATTTAGTCAATGACTTCTTATGCATCGCTGATACATGCTTGTCAGATAATGGTTTGTCACTGCAAAGCACCTCTAGGGGGTCGAATGGGCTGTGGGGATGGATGCTTGAACCGGATGCTTAACATTGAATGTGTAAAAGGGACTTGCCCATGTGGGGAACTTTGTTCAAACAATCAGGTTTTCCTTTCTACAGACTACTTGTTTTATTTGATAATCCCTTTTTTAAGGGGCACAAGCTTGATGCAACTCTGGTTGCACTTTACAGTTCCAGAAACGGAAGTATGCCAAATTGAAGTGCTTTCGAAGCGGAAAGAAGGGCTATGGGCTTCAGTTGCTAGAAGATATTCATGAGGGACAGTTTCTTATTGAATATGTTGGAGAGGTAAATTGGCATTTTGTTATATATTAAACTGGAAATTTCGTATTTTTGTTGTATGTTTTTAAACTTTCTAGATGGTTTTGTGGCTTCGTCTTTTCCGCTCTTGCTGAAATGACATGGATTTTTGGAAGCTGTTCTTCTGTCAGTTGATTTCCACTAATGTAATTGTTTTTAGTTATGTGTTTGTTATTTTCATGCTGAGATGACATGGAATCTGTAGAAGTTCTGCTCTCAGTTGATTAGATCTAAATTTTTTTGCCCTGGTTTAATTGTGCATGTACGTGTTTGTTTGTGTGTCTTTCTCCTTACTGAACTTGATTTCTTAATGATGATCTTCATTGGGAAAAAATCATGGTTTTACAGGTGCTTGATATGCATGCTTATGAGAACCGGCAAAGAGAGTATGCTTTGAAGGGTCATAAGCATTTTTATTTCATGACATTGAATGGCAGTGAGGTTTGACAATCTGCGCTTACTCAGTATATAAAGTTACTAAATTATTCTTCCGAAATGTATTAATTTAGCTAGTAACATCGGTTTAAGTTATGTTATAATGTCAATTGGAGATCTAGAAGGTCTATTAAATTCTCAGTGCATGGTTAGTGGATTCTGTCTGGGTATTACGTTTTTGCCTTTTACAGGGACAGGTTGGGTAGTATAAACATCGTGTTCATAGTGTTAGTGATGTTGCAGCACATGTTGGAAGTATGTGAGGTGTGGTAAGACGACGGGGGTATTGGGAAATAGATAAAGTTTAGGTCCCTCTGTCAGTATTTTCTGGTTCTCTTGTAGTTATATATATATATATTAATAAACTGTTGTTACACCTTCTGTTTCTTACCAAAATTCATTAACTATATTATAATTCTTCTTCTGTTTTTTGCCAAAATACTTCTTTTAAAATTATTCTTCTTCTGTTTCTTACTATAATCCTACCATAATTCATTAACTAGATTAAAATGTCCTCATGTTCTATTTTTCAGGTAATAGATGCTTGTGCTAAAGGGAATTTGGGTCGTTTTATAAACCACAGCTGTGAACCAAATTGCCGTACAGAAAAGGTGAACATTCTGTGACTTGTGAGCATGATATTTCTATATAGTATAAATATCTACTGTGGACAACTTGTTTCTCAAGATTGAAACAGGAATAATAAGGCCAATGTGGTTATATAAGAATATAACCTCTTTTTAATTATAATTGTAAAGTGAATTGCGACAGTTTTACATAGGTTGAGAAGGCCAATGCAATGAGTCAAGATTGCAAATGTAACCATTTTTAATACACTTGGACACCAGTTTGTGAGCAAGGTGGTTATGTCAAACTCAAGGGAAGAAGAACAGCATGGAATATGTTGAGGAAATGGCAATATATGTACAAATTTTTATATATATATATACCTTTATGTTCACATAAAGATAATTGTTGGTCATATTATCTTCACACATATAAATTCCAGTATAAATAAAAATCAATGAAGACCTACACTCAGTTTGTCCATTTAGGACTCCCTTCGCTTTGTTGCTACTCTTATAGAATTATTGAATATGAGTAGCAGTAGCCTCAATCGCCGATGGCTCAGTAGTCTATTCTTTCTGAGAAATCTTCATTTTCTATCAAGAGAAAACAATGTTTCACTAATATGTTCTAATTGAATAACTAATCTCGTAATTATGACTATATGTGATCTGTTGATTTCATTTGTCTTAAGGATTAACTTTTTTTTTCCTTGTTTGGGGGGGGGGGGGTGACGATTAGGGTTATACTTTATAATTGACTGGTCTGGCAAATTGGTTCGAAATCTAGGGGAAAAATCTGAGTTAGTAATTTAAACTCAACAACGCTTTTATTCCAAACTACTTGTGGCAAGCTGAAAAAGTGAAAATGAATCCCGTATGATGGATTGAAAGTAGAAAGACAAGAAGAAAAGTAGAAAAAAGATAAAAATAAGAAAGAAAAAAAGTAAAATAAATATGGTAGAAGGATAATATGCAAGCAAATTAATTAAAAAAACCCACCCACTTAATACACAAAAATGCATACATCAATGAACAAACCCTTAATCAAAACTCATTTGTCATTCACTCATTTACTAATCAAATATTTCAAATTTGTGAGGTTGTAATAGTTGGTATTAGGTTATTCTAGTGGTGTTTTCCACTTAAAGGGCCTGTATATAATATTCGTGATTTTGGAAAGGAGCGATTAGTTGTGTAGTTGAGATCTTTATTTCTGAACCTCTTATACTTTGGCTGAATGATTTTGTCTGGGTTCGGTTGCGTCTTTCTTGATTTCGTGGCCAAGTTCAGCATGGTAGCTTGAGATGAGTTTTCTTGATGTCTTGTTTGTGATCCCTGCCTATTATGATTTTCTGGGATGCTATTTATTCTTTCTGTGTGCTCTGTTTACTTGATGGCATCCCCTATTGATGCCGGGTTTGTAGAATTTTATACGTCTAGAAAATGCCGTCCTCTTTTTTATTGCTATTTAGTTTCTTACTTTTTTTTAGAGGAAAGTATGGTGCTGTGTAACCTTTGGTAGATTTCTAGGAAGCAGGGTTTATTCATTACCCTGACGAATTACTGTATCCCCACACTAAATACTCTGATTCTTGGGGACTAGACACTAAAGTTGTATTGTTTGTTGGATTTTTTTTTTCGTTGTAGCATCTATTTTGTTAAATGTTTTATCATATGTATATATATATATATATGTATATATATTTATATAACTAGACATAAATATTATATAACTAGACATAAATATTTACAATTTAATAATAAAATATATGACAAATGCCGCACCCGCATTCCCATATTTTAAAATTTGGTGAATCTTCATTTTTCCTACACGATCACCAGTATCCCCGGACCCGTATCCGTGCTTCTTAGGTTGATTTAAGACTTGTGTTACGTTTTTATAATATAAATAACAATTTTACATACAATTTAGCTGTTTCTGTATATAATAGTTCATTTAAGTGTGCATATTTTTATGTCATATTGACTTAAACCCGTGCTACTGAGGCTTGTTGATTTGTTTCAAATGATTCAATTGTAGAAGTTGAATTTTTTGTTGCTTAAGTTGCTGCTTCCAGGAAATAAACACATGTCTCCATCTATTGTTAACACAGTTTATTTTTTTACTCTTCTTTAGTGGATGGTGAATGGGGAAGTTTGCATTGGAATATTTGCACTCAGGGATATTAAGAAGGTAACTTCTTCAAGCGCACTTACATACTAGTCTTTTTTCATTGATTGAAATTTAAACATTTTTTTTGTTAAGCTATTCACCCCCCAAAAAATATGCTTCTAAAAAATCTGACGTGCTTCTAGACAAAAATATGCTGTATTTGTTTACCTGTATTAATTGCATGCATTTTACTTTTGACGGCGTAGAAAGTTGCTTTGGTATGCAATTCTGGCATGTAGAAATCTGAGGTGCTTCTAAATATGTGATCATTGCCCTTCTGTTGCTTTAATTGGCAAAGTACCTATGTTGTCTTCTTTTCCACTCTGTTACAATGAAATGTCTGTGAATATGAATGCAAAGGCTTACTGTTAATCAACACTGAACAAGAAAGCAGGGTCCGTTTCAATAAGTAAGAATTCATAATAGGAAATGAAGGGGAAAGAGGGAAGTAGAGAAACCTGATAGATGTTGGAGGGATGTTGTACTATATGGCCGCTTAAAGGTTATTTATTGTTGTTGTTGTTGTTGTTGTTGTTGTTGTTGTTATTATTATTATTATTACTATTTGGGTGTGTGTGTGTGTGTGTGTGTGGTTGATTTTGATATTTGCAATCCGTCCAAAGGGTTTTGTTTGTCTAGAAAAAGATGGTGAAGAGGTGCAAATGATAAGAAATGCGTTACAAGCTTCCGTCTACTACCATCTTAGCTATATATATGTAATATGTTTCTATATACGGGGAAGTAGACAGATGGTGGGTAGTCATCCATTTGTCTGCTGGAAAATTTGTGAATAAACACTAGTCAAAATTGGAAATTTAGCTGGTACAAAAGGTCTTTTCTTTGTTCCTCAAATGATTGTCTGCTTTAATCTTATAACTGAAAGCATGTTTTTAGCAGGTCATTCATGCTTAATAGGTTTCAATTTGTAACTTGGTTTGATATATTGAAGGCGGCCCTCCAGGTCAAGTGTTATTTACTTGGATAAATTAGCAAGTAGGATTTTCATGTTTCAGCAAGTGGTCCCTGATCTTTGCTAACTCTAATGCTGTTGAAGTAGTTGGTTGTTTGCAATATGTATTATAATAGTGTTTCATCTTTGGTTGTTAGAATTCCCCTGTTTATAAATTATTATTTTTTAAAATATTTTATTATTCGCTTATGCTTGGGAGATGCATAATGTCAGGGTGAAGAGGTGACATTCGATTACAATTATGTACGGGTTTTTGGAGCTGCTGCCAAAAAATGTGTATGTGGTTCATCTCTGTGTCGGGGCTATATTGGCGGTGATCCTTTAAATGCTGAAGTCATCGTTCAGGGTGATTCAGATGAAGAATATCTGGAACCAGTTATATTCTCTGAAGATGGTGGTGATAACTCAGGCAATATAGCCTCTGCTACCAGTTCTGTTGATGTTACTAAAACGGGAACTGCAGAGAAAGATGTCAACCAACCTGCAAATGATGTTGAACACTTGGATGTTACCAAAGAGATGCATACTCCAAAGAGTTTGTCACTAGAAAGGAAAGAAACAGATAATGTTGCAATTCCTGGATTTATGGAGATGCCCTCAGAAAATGAAGACTCTACACAGAGAGCTTCATCTGCTGGTTCAAAACTGGAAAGTTTGATCATAATGGATGGCTTGGGATTATCACAATCCATGCAAACTCTAGAAAACTCCCTGCAACCAGATGATGGAAAGTGCGAAATAACATCTGCTGCTCAGCAAGGGTCCTCTGTAGCTGAAGAAGCAATGTATAAATCATTGAGCACCATCCGAAGGTCCGAAACATCTTCTTCGACTAGGACATTGAGCAAATCATTACTTGATGCCTCTGATATTAAGAGGAAGTCCAAATATGACACCAAGGAGGACAGGAATGTTGTTTCAACATCGTTTCCCATCATGAAAACTTCTCGTTCATCATCTTCAGTTAAGAAAGGAAAATCCAGAAAGAGTGATGTGCATGTAAACAAACCTGCAGAGATAGTCAACAAATTACATCAAGTACCCCACAGATCAAAAAAGCTAATGGAAGGTTCCTCAAATGATCCTTTTGAAGCAGGTATGCATTTTGTGCTCCCCACTCAGCAAGTAAATTTATTGTGCAGTCTTCCAACTGTAGATAAACTTTGTTTCCAATGCTTGCAGTTCAAGTGAAACTTAATGAGCTGCTAGATGCTGATGGGGGAATAAGCAAACGGAAAGTAAGCATTTCTCATTGTGTTTTTTGCTTTTTTTCCAACTTCTTTTGGTTGTTTTTTTCCTGGAGGATTAACTGGCTAGTTACATGGTTTCATATTTTCCTTTAGTTGCATGTTTAATCCTCGTCAATTATAACATTTATTGGATTCTTGAATGCCCATTCATTTTCATGGTTGGTGCTTTACAACTTTCATAGAAATTAATACTCCATATTAAATCAAAGGATGCTTACATTGCCGTCTTTCAATGTTTCTCTGTCTGGTCTTTCTAATGTCTTGCGTCCCTTTAATGTACTAAATTTCTGTCGTCCTTGATATAATTATTGTTACAATTAGCCCTTGCACATCAGGCCATCCTTGTTTAATAATGTGCCAAGCTATATTGTTCTCCATGTTTGATGCGTCTTTTTAACAGGATGCATCCAGAGGCTACCTGAAGCTTCTGTTTTTAACTGCGGCTTCGGGTGATAGTGGCAATGGAGAAGCAATTCAGAGGTTAAATTGGATTTTGCTCTTCATATATTAGTCTTTTAAAGTAATTAAATTACTTTATTGAACTCATATCATGGGTGGTTTTTATTCTCTGTGTTGTAGCAATCGAGACCTTTCTATGATCCTTGATGCACTTCTGAAAACAAAATCGCGAACAGTTTTGGTTGATATATTTAACAAAAATGGTATGTTTCCTTTTTTGTTAATAAAACATGTTATTTTCACCTTTCTATTGTATTTTGTTGATGTGCCCTTTATCTTGAGGGATATGACTTTGTGCTTTGTTTTTCAGGTTTGCAGATGTTGCACAACATAATGAAGCGGTACAGAAAAGAGTTTCATAAGATTCCAATTCTGAGAAAGCTTCTCAAGGTGGGTCTCTTAGGAATTGTATAATATTTTAGTTAATGTTTCCGAAGACCTTGATAGATGAATGAATTTGGTGTTTCATAAGATTCCAATTCTGTGAAGGTGGGTCTCTTAGGAATTGTATAATATTTTAGTTAATTTTTCCGAAGACCTTGATAGATGAATGAATTTGGAGTATTTGAACCATTATAATGATGGCTCTGATGTCTGTGAGTGTAAAGGTTGAAAGTTCTGGTTCCATGGATTCCAAAATGAGGAGGCAATTTTGTTAAAAACTATTGGTGCAAGCATAAAACCTTTTGGGAGGTCCATTCTGCCCTCTATTATCTCATAAAACTTTTTTCAGTATTTCAATCAATTTTCAGATTGGTTGGGAATTGAAGCCAATTCATATGATATTGGTTGCAGTTATCTATAACTCAGTTCTTAAACTGGTTCTACTTGACTTGTTAAGCAGGTGTTTTGTCTGGAATACTTCGTCTATGTTTTTAGTTAAAGTTGTCATGAATGTTCATTATATCAGCATCTAATTGTACTTGCAGGATTGGTTGGGAATTGTAGGGATTCCGTTTATTATGATGTGTCACATTATTATGAATCTATAATTGGGCGGATTAATTTTAATTTGTTAAGCAGTTGTTTGGTCTGGATTATTTAAGGACACCTGTGTTTCTAGTCAATATCTTAAAACGAATGATCAGTACCAAGCATTTATAGAAAGAAACTTGGGACAAGTACTATGCAGTGCTGACCGTTTCTTTGTGTAGGTCCTAGAGTACCTGGCTGCGAGGGAGATACTTACCTTGGAACACATCACTAGTGGCCCCCGTTGTGCTGGGGTGGAGAGGTCAGCATAAACTATTATATTATTAGTCCTTAAACTGCTTTACTTGTTTGATTTTATTTCATTCTTTTTAATATCTTTTTTTTTAATTTTTTTTATAATATCTACTATTAGTTTGATTAATTTTGACAGAATTGTTTGGGATGCATTGTATGTTTATATATATATATATATGTATGAGTGTGTGTATACATATTTCAGAAATTATTTATGTTTTTGGTTTTGGACTTTAGATAATGTGCAAAGAGGGAGCCAAAGTCCACCTTCCGTGCACAGATGTAAAACTGGAACCGCTGGCTACTTAGCCGGCAAAATAGCTATGTATTTTATCAATAATGACTTTTCTAATGAAGTTATTTCCCAAAACTAATGGAAAATTAATAACCACCGAGGACTTGACAGTTGACACAAACAATTTTAGACTACTCTTTGTTCTTTTAACTTTTGTAAAACATTTATATACTAATGAATACTTTTTTCTTTTTTCTACTTTTTTTAGAGCTTATATCCAAGTAGACTTAGTAGTCTTACATGCAATATTCAACCATTTAAATCTCAAGTTTCATATGTTTGTGATCTCAAATTTGTATATCATAACTGAAATTACTATGGAATTACCCAATGTGCATGCTTGGTCGGTTATTACATGCAGTAGGTGGTTTAACCAGTTCACACCTTATGGTAGTGGCCGAGGGTTCCACCGTTTTATTTTTCTAGTGAAACGAGTAGCTGGTGCTAAAATCAAATAGCATAATTTTTCAACATTTGGCGGTCCCCCACACCCCCTCTTTGGAATAGAGAAAGAAAGAAAAATAGAATAAGCACGGGGTTTCCTGCTATGTGAAATAGAACAATTTGAAGAAAGAAATTCCTTCACAGAGGACGTAATTTTTTTCCCCTTCTGTAATAGAAAAAGAAGATTTGATTGATAGGAGAGAAGAGTTGCACGCTTTAGAGAACTCCGAAAGCTAGTTACCACGGAACACCCCTTTATAGCGAAAGCCCAGAACTAAAAATGTGGATGGATAAGGAGACTCAGCTGAAACAACAAACTTTGTTTTGTTTTAAATGCATAGAAGAATAACAGCAAGTGCAAAAACCCTCTGTTTTTTTTAAGAACTATTTTCACAGTACAAAGATTAAGAGCTGAACTCTGCTGGAAAAACTTTTCAAGTCAAACAATTTCTCAAGAAAATAACGCAGCAAGGATTAATAATGTAAGCAGAAAAGTAAAGAACATAGAAACTTATAGTGGTTCAAAGCGTCAATCAGACCTCCTATTGTCAACTCTTCTTTCATATAAGGAAGAGGTCACTTCACTATAATATCACATGAGATAATAGTTTATGGTTCACTATAAACCTTACAAAAATCCTAGAAATTTAAAGTCTCTACATGCTAAACAACTCGTAGTTTACAGTCTCAGTAGAATGAAGCCACAATAGGTTGAAGAGATAATTTTGTTGTGCGTAATTGTATCTTTTTTCCTCGAGACTAATCTCACCCTGTTTTTCTTCATTATTTCCCAT
The DNA here is from genome assembly GCA_034770075.1 of Aralia elata. Taxonomy (NCBI): domain Eukaryota; kingdom Viridiplantae; phylum Streptophyta; class Magnoliopsida; order Apiales; family Araliaceae; genus Aralia; species Aralia elata. Next base: position 67,879,501 of record CM068380.1, on the reverse strand, counting down.
CAGCTGCTATGATGTCTCAGCTGATAAGATTTTTGTACTTGTTTCTTCATTAATCTTTTCCTCCCTGAGCAAAAATGCAGCTCTTGATTTTTCAGACATTCAAAAGTTGTTTTTTTTTTTTGCTGCGTGTATTCTGCTATATATAGAAATGAGGTCTGGGCAGCTTCATTTTTCTTCTTTTATATGCTCGTTGCAAACTAGCCGTTTATTGCAGCCACTTGGTGGTCTGGACCATTTTGCATGAATTTTACCATGTCTGTGTTACTCATGTTTTTGTCTGCTCTGTATTTCAGCTCCATTTAAACCTTTACTTTATCGCAAATTTGCTTTGTTTTGCCGCAATGGCTAGAAATCAAAATCTTCTTATCTCCAAATGATTTCACCACCAGAATGATCAGCACCCATGACTTGTACGATTTGGAGAAGTCAGTATATGTTGTTCTTTGGCCCATCTTAGAACCCTTAACTGTGTTGGAACTGTGTTGGAGATCTTCACTCAGCTGGACTTGGCTGGAGATGTAACTTTTTAAATGTAGCAAGTGTAAACAGAAAATTATTGGGGTCCAAATCCTAACCTAACATAAACTATATCTTCATCAAAATCTAGTTATAATAATCCTAGCACTTTGGGTTTGCTCAAACTTTTGTTGCTGCCCTGTTGTGTTGGTTGCAAATATTATTCACTTTTAAAGTTTCGCTCATCTTTTTTGTTTCTTTTTCAATTTCTTTATATATTTCTGAAATGTGTGTTTCTATGCAGTTTTAGGGAGTCAATTTTGTCATTGACGGAGCACATTGACAAACAGGTAATATTCTCTATCTGATAGACTTCATTAATTCCTTTTATATCCATGTTCGCGATGATGAAATATTTACCGGAATGTAATTAGCTTTATCCTGTGTATGGAGAGGAATTATCTTCTATAATGCTTTTCTCATTCTTATTTTCATTAGAAACTTCTATTGTAATTTTTTTTTTAATTTCTCTCTTCACTTATTTTTTGAAAAATGAATTAGCTAGGTGCTGATAATATTTAATTAGTTTAATTCATCCCTGTTCTTTTGTATAATCATTTTTTTCTCGATTTATTTGTTTGTTTATGTTTTTATTTGCAAGAAGCAGAAATTTATAATTAAGACTACAGGTGGTGCTGTTAGAGACTCCTACATTGAGGACACTAAATGAATGAAAAAGAAACCCACTTAGATCAGCAGGTGCTGTAACAATAAACATCAAATCCTCTATACCTTGAAGGACCATTTAGTGACTTTAGAATAGGGTAAGCTGAGATTCCTCATTGTGCCAGTTAATCTGTCAGCCTACTCTAGGACCCATTGGACTGTTAGAAAAGAATATAAAATGTTTCCCTGTTTTTGAACCTCATTGTCACACCCCATGTCAATGATTAAATGACATGTTATTAGATTGAAGTAATCTTATGATGCAGTAATTGGATGCATATTTATTTTACAATTTACATTACTGATTATTGATTTACTTCTCTCTAGTTTCTTGGTTGTTGCATGCTTTTTGTGGCATTCAAATATTTTAGCAATTTTGATGACATGGATTGCAGAATTATTAGGTGATTTAGTCTGGTTTATGCCTTTTATCTTTTAATGAGCTTTTCCTTGCAAATAATAAGATTATTGGATGAATGCATTTTCTCGACTGAAAATTTGGTTTCTTTCTTTTATTGCAAAACAGGTCCATCAAATTGCACGTAATTTTCGAGATAAGTGGATTCCTTGGCCTATCAGGAAAAGGAGTTACATGGACAGGGATGTTGGGAGGATGGACTTTCACAGGGGGGCCTCAAACTGCAACAGGTTATCAGCATTACACAGTCAATCGTGTGATCTGGGTAGAAGACAACCTGAAGCAATAGATCATATCAAGCAATCATTTCCTGCAACAACTAAAGATGGCGCTGGTAGTCTGGACAGCTGCTCTGCATCATGTAGTAGTGGTTTTGTTACCAATGGGACAAGAATTCGCAAGCGTAAAAGCCGCTGGGATCAGCCAGCGGAGACAAATCTAGGTATAGGTTCTTCCCCACATAAAGAACCAAGGATTCAGCCTAGATTTATACAAAAGTCACATTTAAGCCTGCAACCTGAAATTATTGAAGTGCCGTTCGATCATGTAACTGGTATTATCGGTGAGGACAAAAGTTTCAGTTGGTCTGTGGATCATTCCTCTCAGCAAATCAATACTAAGAATGTAGATGATGGCGGGCAGAACTTTGATGAAGATGTTCCTCCTGGATTTTCTCCTCTTAATGGTTCTTTAGTCTCATCTAATGCTTCTTCAACTGCTGCCGGTTTCCACCAAGAAAGTGGTTTCCGTTCAGAGTACCCTTGTGAAGCGGTAATGGGTCAGCCACAAGAGAGATTCATTTCTAGGTTGCCCATGTCATTTGGGATTCCATTGCCTGCTGTGCAGCAATTTGGGACACCTCAAGGAGAAACTGCTGAGAGTTTGGCTGTTGCTGCAGGGATTCCTTTCCACCCTTACCCGCCACTGCCCCCATATCCCCATGACAGGAGAGGCCCTACACCTGCTGCAAGTTCTTTGACAGTGAAATCAGCTGTAAAAGTTGAGGGATTCCGTAATCCTGCCACTCATCACTCGGATCAAAATATTTTAAGCACATCCAGTGCAAACCCACCGCACATGGAAATTCCTGGTTCCATCAACCAACACAATTTTCAACGAATAAGGGGCACCTCTAATTGTTTGGGACGGAAATACTTCAGGCAGCAGAAGTGGAACAATGCAAAAATGGTGCCTCCCTTGTTCCGGAGTAGACCTGGTAGGGGAAACATGGGAAACAATCCAGGAAATGGGATGAACTGTGTAGGCATAGGAACTGGAGTAAATGAGCCCAAACATCCGTATAACTCGGAGCAGATACACGGAGTAGTGATCTGCGGGAATACTTCTTACCAACATCGGCAGCACCAAAATTAGCATTTAATCATTGAAAAATCACTGAAATTTCTACATTCCTCAGTTTTCTTATGTACTTGCTATTCTTTATTACGTTGTTACTGGAAATGGAGATTTTCAGTACTCTAGTACTGTCTTGAGTCCTAGTATCTATAGTTTGCGACAAAAATTATTTTGATTTAGTTATGTTCTTGGACATGGTCATTTACACCTCAAAGAGGTAAGCAAATTCTCATTGTGTTTCATTATTGTTGTATTTAAAGTTTTGCACAATAAAACTTTGGCCAGTCTCTTGTTTTTAACTTTACTCTTCCATAACCATGTCTGACATAGTAGAAGGCTCTTTTGTTTTTACCCCTCACTCATGCTTTTTAATTCTTCATTCATGGTTGGAACCTAGGAGAAAGATTCTTTGAAGAATCTGTAGTTTCTTCAGTAATGAGAAATACATTCCAAATATGGAATATTTAAAAATTTTGGAAATGTCTTACTTTTGGTTTTTATGAAATTGTGATGCATATTTCTTGGATAAAGTTGCAGTGATGCTGCACTAACAGGAGAATTCAAGAGAAGAACTTCAAAATGAGGTATCATTCTTTTGAAAGACTGTTTTAACCTAATCATATCCTTCATCTCTCTCACATCCTTCATCTCTCTCACCTCAAACTAGCTATAATTTTGTATTGCACCCATATATAAACATTTCGTTGTATTTTTCTGCTAGTATATCATTCATTTTCCTGAATATATTTATGTTGCTGGTGGTACTTTGACCTGCTTGACGTTCAATTTTCAAAGTAGCTGACATGGATATTTATTTTAATCACCTTTCTTATCTGTGTATACTTGAAAACAAAAGCCCCAATCTTACAATTGTATGAGAAATGTTGGAGTTATGATATATCTGATGTACGGAGTAATGGTGAGTATATCCTGCCCTGTATTACGGACAATAGACGAATTACTCCAACTTTTGGGTACTTTTGTTTTAATATTTGAAGCTTTCATTGTTGGATTAAGAGTGGACCTTTGTATGCAGTTGACATGAGGGAGGTCTAGCAAGTTTAAGAATCAGAGGTCAAGTTGGTTTTTTTCCTCTTTTCGAAAGTTTTCATTCAACGCTTGTTATCATGGAGATGATGATCTGCATCATGAGAGTTGACCTGAATTGGCTAGATCATACGAGGAGCCAGAAGAACAAGGTATGCATTGTGTCTCAGATTTCTATGCTTTCGCTATTTAAAAAAAAAGTAAACTCGGTTTTGCTTACTCTATGGAATTGTTATTTAGCTGGTGAACGAACCTAACTAATTCTTGTTGAGAACCTCAGGTGTTCTAAAATGTCCATTTAAATAGTACCTCTTGTGCTGCTGTTTACCGCATTTTTGCTTTATTTACATTGTGATTATATGTTTTCCTTTTGGTTCTGCTCAAGATTTGATTATAATTCTTTTCTTACCAATTAGTTAAACAGATCATCTGTAGTGTGATACCTCCTATACATATGTTGCCTGATGATATGAAGGATTCATATTCTTTTTGTTGACAGTTAATACATACGTGCTGGTTAAAGAACTGTATGTTTTAGTGTATTTATGTGTATCTAATATTTGAATGTATATTATGTTATAACATCTTCAATCTGTTTCTTTTCTTTCTGTGGCAGCCAAATCTCACCAAATGGAGTTTTTTTTTTTTTTTTTTAGTGTGTGTGTGTGTGTGTGTGAGAGCACTTCATGAAGGCAATTATACAGCAAATTGATTGATTTAAAGTAAAATTGGACTCGGCTAATTTATTCAATTTTTGTATTATATTGTTCTCTCTTTCTGGGGGTGTGCCTGTGTAGGGTGGGGTTGCAGCTCCCCAGCCCATAATCAAATGCTTTCATTCTTCCAGTTTGGCCTATGTGCTCATGTTATAGTGACACGATCAGCAATATATTGGTTCTCAAATCAGGAAAATATTTTGCAGTTATAGTTATAATCACACTTATTATGTGGGTCAAATTTTTACTCGGTAGTATGAAATTAATTTTTATACATTGTCAGTAATATGTTATGATCATGACACGTCAGTCATGATTTACCCATGTTATATATTTTACTGTTTGAATTACAATAATGATAAGAGAAAAGATTTGAATAAGGGAGGGAATGAAAAATAGAAGAATAAAATGAATTTTTAGCATTCCATCAACTTCTTTGATCCTGTTGTGCCTTAGAATGAAATAATTTTTTTTTTAAATGACATCAGTACCTTTAACATGCAGAATTTGTGTAGAACAAATTTGATAAAGTTGATCATTACACTGTCACTATGTACCCAAAAAATTAACTATTAATTATAAATAAAATAAAATAAAATAATAATGTAAACTTTAAAAATTATGAGAAACTAAAATGTAAAAATAAAAAGAAAGATAATAAATCAAATTAATAATAAAAAACATTATGTAAAATAACAAAAAAAAATATTAAAATTATAATAAACTAAAATATCAAAATAGTAAAAATAAATTAATTTACTATCAAAATAATAAGAAACAAAATATTAGATTTATAAATTACTAAAATATAAAAAAAAATTTGAAATAAATTAATAAGAAAATAAAAAGTAATAAAGATTGTTAGCTTTCATACTATTGTTGGAATGGCCAATTCCATAACCTCTAACGATCATTCCTTGGAATGAATTGGGAATGGTTCATTTTTGTCTTATAACCCCAGTTTTCAATAAACTGGGATAAGTCTCCTTGGGGCGAACCAATGAATTTGGTGAAATCATTTTAAATTTTCTTTTGCTGTTTGTTTGTTGAGATTAACTAACTAGTAACAGTTAGTGAATTCGTTATCTATTTCCTGTTAGTGAATTGGTAATCTATTTGGAAGTTCCATTAACCTTTATTTGACTTGTTTACATTTTATAGATAAATGGTTTACATTTTATAGATAGATGTAGAATATAACGATGATATCTCTCGATTAATATTTCACTACAAAACTATAGCCAAAAAAATCCGCTTGAAAATAGTAGCTATTTTTGTATGAAATTGTATGGAAGACAAATTCAGTGGATAGTACATCCTATATTATAATGTATGTATACCTTCTTGTTGTATAATTTTTTTTATTTCATATTCTATACAACTAGTTAATACTAAAATAAATATTTAATAATAAAATTTGTTAACAATTTTTGCGTCAACCACATAATTTTTGTTTTTATTTTCATTAGTTTCCTCCAATATATCATTTTTAAATTAATTTAACCACTTCAACATAATAATTAACATTGGAAATGAAACCGAGAGGAAAACCAAGATGGTAAATGAGTTGGTATGAATTTTAAATACAAGAACAAAAGGCAGATAAACATATTATAAGCAAGGAAAAGCACAAAGGTTGTGACCCCACTAATATTACGCGGTTGTCAACGTTCTTTCTGCATTCATAACTAGAAGTTTCTAAACATAATAAACTATTCATTCATGTTGGCACAAATGAATAGAATATATAATATTTATACAAATATAAATAATTAAGGAAAGTGGACTAAGTATCTCATCATAAATAATTGAAATGTCCAAACGGAATATAATCATAATAATAATAATAAGATGTCCCTTCACAAAAAGATTCTAATACGGAAGCTGTAATTTTGTAAAAGTTTTAATCAAATTATAATTACGACTCCCGTCACGTTACATATTTAATTAAAAGTTCCAATTTAAATAGTCAAACTATTCAACCCCCCATCACGTTACATATTTAATTAAAAGTTCCAATTTAAATAGTCAAACTATTCAACCCCCCCCCCCCTCGGAAATGGCCATTAAGAAAAGAAATTAAACCCCATGTTCTTTCTTCGATTATCTAAATATTTATTTGTGGAAACCTTGAATCTGCCAACAATAAAAATGTACAGACGACCTCATTACATCTCATTTCTTTTAAACCTATGAAACAATCTAAACAATATGTTAGAACAATATTCAACACAAGTACAAACTGAAAAGCCTAAAAACAAAACAAAAATGTTTTTATACAATTTGATCTTTGTTTCATAACATACAAAAAAAAAAAAGAAAAAAAAAAGGAAAAAGAAAAAAGAAGAAAGATGAAATAATATAAGCAACACAATTTAATCATGCAAGTAGGATTCCTTTTTCTCTATATGCATCAAATACACTCTATACCGTTTCTGATATTGGAGTTCAATGATCAAAGATTCAGTACCTTTTCAACATACTTCTGATGCGAACGAAACACCAGGTCTTTAGCAGTGTTTTGTGCCTTTTCCAGCCATTGAAGTACCTCCCAATCACTTTCTTATAACTAGGCCTCTTTTGCACCACATTCCAGTACTCGACAATACTTGGCCGGCTACTTATGTACTCATCTTCCAAGTTTAAGATCACTAATCGAGCTAGCAATGGAATGAGCATTACATCTGCTAAAGTGAACTCTTCCCCTGCTAAATATGATGTTTCACTCAATTTTGTTTCCACTTCATCGAGAAGCCTTACTAGATGTTCTTCACTCCGTTTCAACACTTCAGGGTTTCTCAACTTGTCTTCCGTTTCGTATGCTTCTCTTAGCTTGCAATGATATGAACTTGCCAGATCAGGAGACTCGGCCATACGAGCGATTATTACTCGCCTTATGAATTTGGAAACAAACAGGCGATAATTCTCAGGTACATGGGACAATGTGAAATACTTGGGGTTCCACTCTTGTATTTTATGCATCCATTCAACAACTTCTCTACCACTAGGGATGAAATTTTCGCCACTTGAAGAGACTCCTGCAATTCTTTCTATATACCTGTAAATTTCAAATCACTGAGCGATTTTATTTTTTTTAAAAACTCAGAATTTTGAAAGTAATTTCAGGGATATAAGGCTTCTTATTCCCTGTGAAATAAGATTGAAACAACTCCTACTATCCAGAACTAATTCGGGGACTAATAAATCTTATAGTGAATACAAGAAGTTTGGAAGAACCACGATTTTGGAGGTTTAAAAGGATGCACCCTTTGCTTTTAATTTTTCAAGTCAATCTTCTGTTGTTGTTGTTGTTGTTGTGTGTGTGTGTGTGTGTGTGTGTGTGTGAAGTTTTGTAAAGTCTGTTTGAGCTTGAAGTTTCTTCAAAGCACAGATTAAAATAATTAAATAACAGTAATGTAAAGGCAGGTAAAGGATGAGACGTACTGAATAATCTCTATAGTGTTGAATATAATGTGGGAACCATTTTGGAACACGGGAAGTTTGGCAGTTGGATTCATCCTGAAGAAGGATACGTCCATATTTTTGCCAGTTATGGGATTGACATGGTATGACGTGTAATCAATCGCCCTTTCTTCCAAAGCAAGCCTCACCTTCTGGCTGTCCAATGAATATGGATGATGATACAGCTGCATGATCTAATCAACATCAGCTATTCAGATTATTCTTGGTGGAAAAAGTTGAACCTTTCAGATCAACTTTGAACATCAACTACACGGAGCTGTAGAAGAACAGCAGCAATCAACGTTGCCACCTGCATTTCAGAAAAGGGCTATGAAACCTTCCATAATCATTATAAATAAAGATAAAAAATAAAGAAAGAAAGACGTTCTCAATGGAAACAAATATTTCAGACAAAAATTGTAGGGTAGTGACATATCACAATATCTAAACATATATGTACAAGAATAAAATTGCTAGCTGCATGGGCTTCTGTTCATAGGATCACTGTCTTTATAACGTTATAAAGTACAAAGAAATTAAATGATGCTCTTAGAGCTCAACATCTTTTGTCATTACCATATATGGCTGATGGCATGCTTATTCTTGTATAGGAACATTAACTATATTATCATATCACGTTGGTGGTTGTATATACTAATCATTCAAAACTACCAATATTATCTCAAATAAGATACCAAGATAAGATAAAATTATTAGTAATAGCAAATGTCAACATTAGAGTTATCAGCCCTCAAATTAAGCTAATAAACATGCAGACACACAGAGACCTGGAGGGGGTGAAAAGTGACATATTATTGAAATAATCCTCAATTAATAGATTATTTGCTTGCAAGATATATGTACAAATGTTTGTATTATTAGTCCAAGATAAGCTACTTGATCCTTTAACGATAATGACTGTTGGATATGAAAGGTACAAAGCATATCTTCCACACTCTTTAATGGCAGTGCAGAATTTAGGTTGAGCATAAAAGTATATCCCAATGCAACCAATTTTTCTGAGTATTATTCCTGCTTTCAAATTAAGCTGCTAAAAGCTTCTTTACCGCATTCTTGGGTTTAAAGGAGAGAGATCTAATATTATTCTTATCATTGATTAGGTGTCCTGTGCACATAAAAGTGATTTGGATTCGAAAAAAAAAAAGTGTAAAAATGTTACCGAACTACGGAATATAAGTTATATAAAGTAACAAATAGTATGAACTTTATTTTTTTTAGCAAGTACACAGTATAGAGATTGGATCCAGCAACCTTGAGATGAAATATTTACTTATCCAGGTAAAGTTCTGATAGGTTCACATATTATAGGCTGAACTGTCCCATATGTATAACCTTTTTAAATCATGTTTTCAACATTCATAGCAGCAGCTAAAATAAAACTCACATCATGCTAGCTCAAAAGCATGCTTGTGACCAAGAGAAAGATTAACAAAAAGCAAATGAACAAGAAGCTCAATATAGGATTGATGTGGTCCCAATAAAAGAAACTCTATTATTAGAATGTCGACATATAAGCACATCCATAAGAAAAGAAATTTGGAAGTCATTCAATCAAAAAAACAAACACAATTTAGCAACCACACATCCATAGTTGCAAGTAAACTATTGCTGACAGGCAATGATCAGCTTTGCTCACAGAATCTCTAAATGATACTCCCTCCTTTCCAAAAATAGGATCATTATTGACTTTTGCAAGTCAACTTAAGACATTTTCAAACTCAAAATTGACATGAATTCTTTTAATTTTAGTCAATACAATGATGAATAATGTAAACTATCTAAAAAGTAGTACTCATTGTAAGATTTATTATTTCAAAAGTCAATAATGATATCATAATTTGGAACAGAGGAAGTATTTACAATCAAATGCTTCTAACTAGTGCATATCAACCTTTAATTTCTGAAAACTCAAGTACATCAAGTTCCACAAGTGCCTCCTTATTTGATAATGGCCAGAAATCCAAGACCAGATAAGCACAGAAAGCACTCAACATTTAAATTTGCAGCATATTTCACTTCAGCGTGAACCGAGGTGATAATTACTTGCAGTGTTGAGCAAAAACTGCAAACTCAAATCAATTCAAACCAAAATTCTTCCAAATCATATAGAATCACACTAAATTAAAATATAACATACACAAAACAAAATTAACCCCTTCATAACCATCAAAATAAATAAAACTCAAACAAGCAAAATCCCTTTTGCAGCATACTTCAACTCAATCTGTAGAAACTAATACTGAAGAAACAAGCATAAATAACACACATGTTCTACGAAACTAAGCAAAAGATAATACGAGGAACAATACTTAGTTACCAATAACAAACCCACAAATAAACTGAAACCAAAAAGTGAGCTTTATGAGACATACCCAGATTGTGGAAAACCCAATTGAGAATTTTGAAACTGTCAATTGAATACAAACTGGGATTTTTCTTGGTAAATGGAGAATAGGGGACACGTGAAAAAAGATGGAGAAACAAACCCTTTTTGTGGATGCTGATGAAAAAGCATAAAGGGGGAAAACAGTTAATATATAGAGACTGTAGAGAGAGATAGAACATGTATGACGGTTTGTTCTTCTGATAGAAAGGGAACTAAACCAATATGTAACCCCCTCCATAGTCCATTACTGGTCAATTGGGCATCTTACAGCTACTCTATGTGGAGTATGGAGATACATACTTGCTCTGCTTTCTTCACACGTGTTGGGATTCAATTGGGCAAAACTAGGATGGTCGGTGGTCTCAGACTTGGGTACCGGACAGTCCGGACCCATTATTAATAGGCACTGTTGGGTGATATTAAATCATACTCCTTCCGTCTCATCATCAAAATAAGCTTTATAACTTGTACAAAATAAATAGGATTCTCTTAACATGTGCCCTAAGGGCACATGCTAAACACATAATTCAAGGGTATATTCTCTTGAACTGTGTGCATATTCCCTTGAACTTGGTGCAAATGTAAAAATAAGGAAATATGCACACAGTTTAAGAAAATATACCCTTGAATTGTGTGTTTAGCATGTGCCCTAAGGGCACATGTTAAGAAATTCCAAATATAAATAAGTTTAAAAACGATTTATTTGGTAAATTTTAAATATAATATATTTGAATCACAATATTTATAATTATAATAATTTATTTTATTTAAAATAAAGTCATTATTATATACTATTTTATTTCAGTGATTAATAGATTGAAAAGAAATACGTACTTTTTCGTCCAATAGAATAACATAGGTATTGACAATCTTATTTATTTTTGTATTTATCACATTCTAATTTCTACTGACTCACTTTAATTGTGAAATTGTCTTTTCCTGAATAAAGTTAATTCAAAGGAGAATGTTGATTCATATTGAACTTGTAAATTTTTTGCGTGTAGTTTGGTGTTTTAGTAGTCATATTTATAATGAATTAAAGTAAGTTGAATGAGTAGATTATACTAATTAGGGTCATGAATCATGAAAATTAGCGTAAAATCCTAAGAGTCAATATATTTATATATCAATCATTAATTAATATATTAAAATTTTTGCTCAATGTACATTGTATCTTAAGTGTATACTAATGTTTTGTGAAAAAAACTTAACTTTTGAGCTATTAAGTCAGTTTCTAGGAGTATTAAAATTTATAACCAACTAGGTAGGAAAAAAAAGAGAAGAAGCTACCGAGTCACCCAATTTGAATTATTGAGTTGACTCAGAAACACTTAAAATGACTTAGTATTTATCTCGTTATATTTTGGTATGTATTGATTGATTGATTGATTAATGATAAAATAAAAGAATGAGTAATAATAAGTTGTTAAAATGTTTGTAATAATTTATAATTTTAATATATTTCAGTCGATTAGATTTTGATTAAAAAAAAATTCTTAAAATGTTTTATGTTTTATGGTGTCTAGCTAGGTTGCTACGTGCGCGATATTTTCCTTCATGTAATTTTTTGGTGGCTACAACAAGGCCTAGACATTCGTCTCTCATTCGGCTTGGCTTTTGTGATTCTCTCTATACCCATCAGTCCAAGGAAACCCAGGGATACATGCAAGGATGTGGCATTATATATATACCAAGCCAAGCATGGTGGATATATATACTGTCAAATCTGACTAATGTATATATATATAGCCTTTCTAAAGCGAACCAATTTGGACGAACTTTAGACGAACTTAAAAAAAAAATGCGCGTTTCGGGTGGGTTGTGAAATGGGTCAGGTATATATAAAAAAAAAACCATCCTTGTCTCTTTAACTCTATACTCCCTCTCTCACTACGAAATCCATTCTTCTCTCTCACTCTTCTCTGTTGAACCAAAGAAGAACGATTTGAATTTTTTTTCGGTGATTTCGTTTTTCTCCGGTCAAATTGACTACCATCCGACGAGTTCTCTCTCTCCCTCTCTACGAAAATAATGCTCCATCACTGTATTACTTATTTAATTTAATTTTCTAGCGTAAGAAATTTAGGGTTTATATATTAGGGGTTCAATTTCTGTTTAGAATTTCTTCGAAATTTCTCTCTCCTAATTTTTTGGATTTATGCTCATTGTTATTTTATAAGATTATGGTAAGAATTTCAAACCTAGATGAAGTTAATGATGGAGTACTCAGCTAGCTGAAAGATATTATGTAATTTTTAGATTTTGAGTTTGTCGTGGGATTTTCGATTTTTGTTTGTTTCTTGTTAATTATATGGCGCTGAATTAATTTTGGATGAATTAAGTGTTTATTAATTAGTTTAGATTTCGGTTTTGAGAGCGGCTAGCTTATATGTTATGGTTGTTACTCTTGATTTTGAGACTGTATGCGTTGATTCTGTTTTTGTAGCTAATTTTTTGTGATGTCTAAAAGATAAGAATATGTTACTGTACCTCCTATGAGTTTGTGATTGTTCTACATTCTTTAGTTGCAATTAACAAATAATTAAAGTTATGATTGTTTTTTCATTCACTTGCCGCATTCACTTGAACTTGAACCTTACTTTCTTACAGAATTTTGATGTTTTGAATGGCATAGCGTGGGATAAAGAAAAAAAATAGAATTTTTGATGTTTAAAATTCGATTTCTGATTGAGAAGAAAAGTTCCTCGGCATGCCATAATCAATGACTAGGACCCTTTGATTTTTTCAAACCAAAGAGTTTATAAGGAATACATGATTGTTTGATACACTTTTGATTCTGTTTTTTTCTTTATCCCACACTATGCCATTCAAAACATCAAAATTCTGTAAGAAAGTAAGGTTCAAGTTCAAGTGAATGCGGCAACTAAATGAAAAAACAATCATAACTTTAATTATTTGTTAATTGCAACTAAAGAATGTAGAACAATCACAAACTCATAGGAGGTACAGTAACATATTTTTATCTTTTAGACATCACACAAAATTAGCTACAAAAACAGAATCAACACATACAGTCTCAAAATCAAGAGTAACAACCATAACATATAAGCTAGCCGCTCTCAAAACCGAAATCTAAACTAATTAATAAACATTTAATTCATCCAAAATTAATTCAGCGCCATATAATTAACAAAAAACAGACAAAAATCGAAAATCCCACCACAAACTCAAAATCTAAAAATTACAGAATATCTTTCAGTTAGCTGGCTCCATCATTAACTTCATCTAGGTTTGGAATTCTTACCATAATCTCATAAAATAACAATGAGTATAAATTCAAAAAATTAGGATAGAGAAATTTCGAAGAAATTCTAAACAGAAATTGAACCCCTAATAAACCCTAATTTCTTACGTTAGAAAATTAAATTAAATAAGTAATACAATGATGGAGCGTTACCTTTGTAGAGAGGTAGAGAGAGAACTCGCCGGATGGTAGTCGATTTGGCCGGAGAAGAACGTAATTACCGGAAAATTTTTTAAATCGTTCTTCTTTGGTTTGACAGGGAAGAGTTACAGAGAGAATGATGGATTTCCTAGTGAGAGAGAGAGAGAGTATAGAGATAAAGAGACAAGGATGGTTTTTTTTTATATATACCTGACCCATTTCACAACCCACCCGAAATTTTTTTAACCCGCGTGCATTTTTTTTTAAGTTTGTCTTCAGTTCGTCCAAATTGGTTCACTTTAGAAAGGCCATGTGTGTGTGTGTGTGTGTGTGTGTATATATATATATATATATATATATATATATATATATATATATTGAAAGTAATATGCCCTCAAGCCAATTATATTTGATGTAATAATCATTTACTTTGTAATCTTATTCAAATATTAATAATAGAATAAAAGGCATATTTTATCCATGTTAATTGGTTGAATTAATAAATGTGATGAACCCATAGTTTTCGAGCAATACTTTTAGAATCATGATGAGATCATGCTAGTGAGATCTAAATTCAAGAAAGCTTAAAACTAAAATGTTCCTAATCGTTGGATCACTAATATTGGTATTACTGATCCGGATAGATTAGTACATACTATGCTTGATCTTTAAAAGATGATGATTGATCTCATAATCATTTGTGTGGAGACACTAACGCAAGTATGTAGATGCTTATTGGAGAATAAGTTCACTGAACGTGACTCGCTTTAAGAACCCTAATGTAGTTTTATTCACTTGTCAATAGGGAACTTCTTAAGTGATGGTTGTACAAGTGATCCTTGGACTTGAGATCATCATAGTACCTTGTGTATGTTAAGTTATACTTTGTCATATTCCTTAATACCTTAGGGTATGTCATAGGGTATGTACGGGTATAATAAAGTATACACGGAGGTAGGTGAATGATCCACAAAGGATCTACCATTTCTGATAAAGGGAGAGAATGTCCTATGCGATTTGATAAACGACAGCTCAGAAATCCCTGGTCAAGGTTGAATGAAAATTAGAAAGGAGTTTCTAATTTACATTAATCGGAGTTGTGCATTCTTGGATCGAAATACATATGATTAAATAAAATAAGACTTGTCAGTAATTCCATGTCTTATATTTAATCGGGACATTGTTTGGTAGAAAGATTGAATTGTACGATAACTACTGCTGAATAGGTTCTATGTGATTAAACATTAATTTTATATTATTCGGATAGTTATGATACATTGTCGTAAGGTGTCCCTCATGATGTAGAATAAATATTATTTATTTATGTTTGAATTAAAGGAGTTTAATTCATTATAAATAATATTAGAATTGTTCTAATATTGAACCTAAAGGGTCACACCGCAAAAGAATAATATTATATTGGTAACAATTTGCTTAATGATAATAAATTAAGTATTTAATTTATTAATTGAATAAATTGAGATGCTTAATATTTATAATGATATATTTAGAGAAATATTGAATTATAAATTAATAATAGAAATCTTATTATTATTATTATTATCATCATTTAATTCTTAATTAGATTAAGAATTAATTTATATGAAATATAAATATCATTTAAATTAAATGTAAATTTAAATTTGGTCAAATAATTGCAAAACATGTGTTAAGTGCTTAAATGCAAAACATGTAGGTTAGGAGAATAGTATTACTTACATATTATGTAAGTATTGTATACTTGTAGTATACTAATTGAATTAGAGTTTCTCCTAATTAACCTAACGAAGCATTCATTGCACTTGCTAGCCTCCATTTTCAAGAACACCAAATATTAGAGATCAAGTTGTTGATCAAATCTACTAAGTGTTCTTAATGAATTGTTCTTGTTATTCTTAAGAGTTAGGGATAAAAGAACATTTGGATTAACCATCCAAGATTTGTAAAAATCAAATATTGTTCCATATAATCATTCTTGGTGGATCACCTCTAGAGTGCTTCATACACTTTGAAGCTAGTGTTTAATCCAAGGAACAAAGAAAGAAGGAGCTTGAAGAAATCAACAAAGAGTAGATCTTGTAGCGGTTCAAAGGTTAGATCTATAAAGGTATAACTCTTGTTCATCTTCTTCTTCAATTAATAGCTATGCATAAGGTGATTCATAGATAAGTTGCAAAAATTTTAATTTCTATTTTTCGTTGCGTATCTCAATTAGATTGTGATTTTGCATACTTACAGTGGTATCAAGAGCCATCCTTATGCGTACTATTAATTGTGTCAATCATATATATGTTGATATGTGTTTAGAACAATATTTTTGGGTATAATTGTTAGTATGAAATTATGTTTTTTGGAAAAACATCAAAATAAAAATAAAAAAAACTACTGCCCGCGAAACTGTTCACTGTTGCCCGAGCACAGTTCACTGCTGCCCGCGATACTGTTCACTGTTGCCCAAGCATTGTTCATTGCTGCCCGACACTATTCCCTGCACTGTTCATAAAAACAATTTATTAATTTTCCAAATTTAAAATTTCAATGTTAAAAATAATGATGTTTATTTTGGACTGAGAATTGGTTTAAAATAAAGGAGTTTATTTTAATTAATATTGGATTTCAATTTTGAACAGAGATTCTAAATTTTTTATAAAAGAGTTTATATTAATTTAGAATGGATTAAAATAAAAGAGTTTATTTTAATTAGATTTTGGATTTTTACTAGTCAATTGCCCATTAAACGATATCAATATATATATTAAATGGTTATTATTCATGAGATGAATGGTATTTATATATGTTGATATATATATATATATATATATATATAGGGGATGATTAAGGACTATTGACCAATGTGATTGGATTTAATTTGAATGGATGCTTGAATGAATGATTTTATTCATAATGGGGTCTACGTACCTCGTCTATCTAAATTTCTAAATGTAATTTCTATCTCTCTCCTATGTACTTCCCCTTGACTGTTGATCAATGTTTCTATTTTGTTAAAATAAAGTGTAATAGGATTTTGTAAAGTTACTCAAGAAATTGGAGTCGAAGAGCAGGAGCATTGAAGACCCATTTGTAATGAAGCCTGGGTTGAATGTAATAGTTATATTCAAATTCATTCTTGCACTCTTAGGTTTGACCTATTGATAAACTCGGTGGCTCGAGTGAATCAAATTAGATTAAGTCCATAATCATCCATTATAGAATATTGTATTCTATGAATGCATGCTTATAATATATATATCTATTATATATTATTATTCATGTTGATGAATGTTTAATATGTTGCATATTTATATATATTTGTGCATACGCGCTAATCAAGATAAGACCATTAATAACAAAACTCTCATTTTCAAAATATTAAGTTGAAAAACGTTCAAAGATATTTCAATAAAAATATCGAACGTAGTCTTCTAGCATGATAAAACAATAGAGTATTAATTATTTAATATTAGTTTATTGTGCACACACAAGGCTCATATTGAATTTTTAAGATGTTGGTTTATTACATGAAAATATTTTATAAAGGAATTGAACAATACTATTTTGTTGTGCACACACAAGAACCGTATTTTTCTATACCTTATATGAAAATACTAGGTATAACTTAACTTGGATTATTTAGTTTGGATGTGCACACACTTGACTATTGTAATCTAAGAGGCAAAATAAAAGGAGTTACATAGTTGATGTAATGACAAGAGTTGTCTACCCTTGAATGAATATATAGTTTGTTGTGCACACACAAGGCTATATATTTAGGTCATTGAATCCCATCTCACTAAACAAATTTCAATAAAAATTTGTCAGACTATATATGGAGGGTCATATAGTTTGTATAAAATAGTGGGAGACACCCTTTTAATAAAGTTCTATATTAAATTGGTGATTAATAAAATGAATATATGCTAATGTTGTTTAAATAAAAATTCATCTACAGATTTTTACAAATGACCCATTCACTATCACTGCGGAGCATATTGGATGCTAATAAATTAACCGGACCGAACTACACGGATTGGTTAAGGAATTTGAGAATTGTTTTCACCGCTGAAAGGTTATCTTATGTAACGATCGCGGATCGCGGGTAGCTTTGTAACGCGAGCCTATGAATTTTATTGAATAAATTAAACTTTTATTAATATTATTCCGTGTTATGTGTGTGAATATTTTATTACTACATATGAGGTGTATGTGATAATTTTTGATTGTTATTATTTTTATTGGAGTTGATTAAATCATTAGAGAAATAGCGCTAAAACGCTATTTATGCAAAGGACGCCTTTTTCGATTTTATGACTTTTCATAATTTCGCTAAAGCGTTAATGAGAGGGGTTAATAATCCAAGTGTGGAATTTTATTAGAAGCCCAATTGGTATTTAATTTGGAGTCTAAGAGAAGCCCAATAGGTTATTAATTGAAGCCCAAAACCCATGGACCTAGTCCATGAACCAAACCCACCATCCATGACCCAAACCCATGACCCATGAAGGGGTATGGGTTATGTAATCAGCTGGTCACATTTGTAGAAGGAGAAGAGTGCGGGAGAAGGAGAGGAGATGGAGAAGAGGAGCCAAGAACGTGGGAGAGCATAGGGAGCTGCAAAATCTGCATTTGGTGAAGCAAGAAGGGAATAAAGTGACTTGGGAGAAGGAGGGGGGGAGTACCCGAGCCATGGGAAGAGCAAAAGCTCAGTCGCCCATACATGGGGAGCTGCCATGCCCGAGCATGCTCAGCTCCTCCACATCCAGAAACTCAAACTCTTCCTCTATAAATACTCCTCCCATTGCAAGCCTTCTATCCCTTTCTTGTTACTAAGTGTTGAACTGAAAACTTGAGAGAAAATAGTGAAGAGAGTGTTCACGGGTGATTGAGGAAGGAGAAAGAGTATTGTAGCAGCTGGTATTTGAGTCCATTTAGCATCCTTAGAAGTAGCTCAAGAGGTATGCAATATAGAGCTTAGCTCATTTCCACATTCTTTCCAAGTTTATAGTTTTACTGTGATTGTTTTGTTGGAGTTATGTAGCTGAAATTGCTTGGTTGCTCATGAACATGTGTATGAATGTTGTTAGCTCTATTAAACCTTGTTAATGGTATGTAAAAGTGGAACAATGAATGAGAATCAAACCTTTGCATAAGGAATCAAGAAATGGATTGAAATGGACATTAGTGGACTGTTATTCATATTTTGTTAATAATGAAGTTGTAATCATCTTGGTTTGGTTATGTGCATTGGTTGTGTATTGTTGGTATATGCCAAGAAGGTATGAGTAATGATTTCAATGGGAAATCTGGACTAGAGTATAATGAAACTCTACTCCAATGTGAGTTTTCAACTCATGCCCACCAACTATTTAGTTTAATGTCCAAGAGAATGATTTCTCTAAGGAACATGAGAATTAGGAATGATTAATTGATTAAATGATGTTATGATGCATAGCTCAGTTGTAAAAGTATGTTTTGAGTCATATAGACTTGTTGTATAATGGCTAAGAAGAAAATGGGACGGAATCAAGAGTTTGGATTTTTGGGTTCTGCAGTAGCAGAACTTGAAAGTCCCTGGATGCAGAGTGGCGCAGCTGCGCCACTCCCAAGCATAGCACCTGCGCAGCTGCGCTGGGTTGCAGAGCTGGAAGTCCCTGATGCAGAGTGGCGCAGCTGCACCACTCCCAAGTGTAAGACCTGCGCAGCTGCGCCGGTCTGCAGATGTGAACTGTTCTGCTGCTTTGTGTTATTGATGCGATGCATGTTTATATAGTCCCAACATGTTATAAATACCCCAAGACATATGCATGATATGTTAGTGTAATAGTAGGATGACCCCAAGCATGAAATGACTAAGTCACGTGAGATTTTCTTAAATGAAATGAAAAGCATAGTTGCATTTTTCGTTTGGCTTTCAGGGGGGCGCTGCCCCCCTACTCCCCCGCCAGCTCACCGGCGAGCTGGGCAGCCGCTCGCTCACCGGGGAGCGAGACCCCTGTTTGGGTAGTCGTAGTGGCAATCAATGTTCGTAATGATTATAATGCCTTGATTAATGTAAGCCAATGTTTGGTGTCTATTGTGAGACTAATTGGTATGTGAATATATGTTTAAATGCGTAGGACACATTTGAAGGACGATTAACGTCAACTAGTAGCAAGCGCTTAAGGCAAGTTTCCTAAACCCTTGTCTAACCCTTGTGTTGGGCAAGTTCTCTAGCTTCATTCATTTTCAGTATTGAATGCAAGTTTCGTATCTTATACAAAAGACGTATATTATGCAAGTTTATTTGATTCATTTGATTATATTCTCTTGACTCTCATGCGATGTTTGAAGTTTCGATTTACGCAATAAATATATGGTTGTGTGAATTTCTTACTTATGTAAATTTTTCAGTATTTGCACAAGTATTCGAGCTATGTTATGACATAAATTGTTGAAGCTTTCAAGTTCACATATATATGAACTGTTATAGAGAACGTCGATGCCATTTGTTTCGGCTAGACAGATATTGAAATATTTTATTGATTTGATAATAAATCCTTGAAATGTTATTGATGATTAAGTAGAGCTATCCAACCGAATTGTTTTGGTTAGGATTCCGAGACATGAATGAGATGAACAACCCTACTATTAGGGGCAGTTTTTAGTCAGTTATTCTGACAAGGCATCGAGCGCCTAAACAAACGCATATAGTCGTTTCCAGCTAGAGTGTTGATCAACATAGAGTACAATAGGCTGATCACCTAGAAGTGCTCGTAAGTAAGACGGTTTGCAGTTATAATGTTGTGTACCTTTTCAAGAAAGCAAAAGAAAGTTCAAGGTCTTATGACCACTCAATGTCGTTTCAAAAATATATTTTTAAAACGAAAGCAAAGTATGATTCCTGTTTATTCAGAATATTTCACAACTATTGTTCAGTTGTCGAAGAGAAATGATATAATTGATGATATTGTTGTTATTCAACTGTTATACTTGCTGGGCAATTGAATGCTCATTCTTGCTTTATATTAAACATTGCAGCTAAGTCCGAGCGGGCCGAAGGTTCCGGTAAGGACAAGGGAAAGGGCAAAATGAACGTCTAGATGGCGTCATAGTTATTTGTATTAGTAATGTTGTAATACTAAGACTTATTATGTATTTGGATTGATGTTATGGTAATAGAACCTGGGATTGAGAGTAAGACGTGTTGTAATAATATAGTAATTACATTCATGTCTATTATGTTGTATGGAATGGGATGTACCGTGTAGCACCGGATTCGGGTTTGAGGTACCCGGATTTGGGGGCGTCACAGGTTGGTATCAGAGCTGATAGGTTTTAAACCTTAGGTTGGGGGAAAACCTTAGGAATATGACCATAGAGAGAATGGAAGAGTTAGTAAATGAACTCAAATAGAGTTGTTAAGGGTGGATTGAGGAAATTCATCAAAACAACCAAGAGTATACTTAGAATAAACTATATTTGTTAAGTGTTATTATATTAATTGTTATTGTTATGTACTAATCGAGTTAGTATATTGGTTTGTAGATGTCTGGAGAAGAACCCGAGTATAGAGATATCCATGTAGTGAGCGAGGAGCTGATCGCTCCACCCGAGCCAACACCCGAGCCAGTAGCAGAGGCTGAGGCTCAGATAGAAAGTGACCCGGAGGAAGATCCGGAGGAGGAACCGGAGATGGACCTTTCACTTGATGAGGATCCGTCCGAGCATGAGGAGGAAGCAGATGATATATTATCGGATGCTGTGCCTTCTGAGGAGGAGGAAGTGGCACCATCAGACATGAATAATCTGTTTGAAGTGGTACTTGACAGGAATGTAGCACTAAGAGGTAGAGTTCAAGCCTTAGAGGCGAGGGTTCAAGAACTCTTGCAAGAGAGACATGAGTTAGAGGCCTACTGGGAGGCAGAGATCGATGATAGGATCAGGGCCGAAGATCGGGCCGATGACTTGGAAGAAGAGGCAAGGATCAAGAGGGTGAGGACCGATAGGTCTAACTATGCGTTCAGGTCGTCACATGGGCGATTTCAGCGTAGGGTGACCCATTACCCAGCTGAGGAGGGCCAGACCAGGCACACCATTAGTAGGGATCTGGTGATGGCGATAGCAGATGACGAGTATGCAGACGCCATTAGGCGTGGTCTAGTTCAGTGATTAGACGAGGTCTATTTGTGTACCTTGTAAGGATGTAAATCCTAAATTTTGTATATGTAATAGATTATCTGGTGTAAATCCCATCTTTTTAGTAATAGAGGGATATATTGTATGCGAATAGCAGAAGCTATGTGTTACAAGATGTATGAAGTAAGAAGCATGTTAATATAAGTATGTTTATTTTAATGTGCCTTGTGATTAGTATGTTTATTCCAATGTGCCTTGCGATTAGTATGTGTACGTCTTAGTATTTACTATAGTGCGCAAGGATGAATAGTAGATTAATAGTGGCATAATTTGTTTAACAAAAAATGCCGCCGAGATGGAGAGGAAGAGGAAGACAGGGAACACGGAGGAATGAGGATAGAGAATCCGACAATGAGAGTGAGACTAGAGAAACAGCGAACCCTATGTAGCAATTCATAGACTTACTAGTAGGAGCTTTGAACAGAGCTCCAACCGTACCACATGTCGTTCCTCCAGTTGCGCGTGTTGCCAACTTTAAGGACTTTAAGAGTGTGGGACCGCCCGAATTTAAGGGAACCACCGAGCCTATAGAGGCTCAATCATGGGTTAAGGAGGTGGAGAAAGCATTCATCATTGCTGGAGTTGGGGAGGAGCAGAAGACCACTTTTGCTACCTACCTACTGAAGGGTGAAGCTAATTTCTGGTGGGAAGCAAACCAGAATAGGGCTGGGGAAGGAGTCATTGCTTGGGAACGATTCAAGGAGTTGTACTTCGAGAACTACTTTCCCAAGAGCATGCAGAGTCGCATGGAGATGCGATTCTTAGAACTAAAGCAAGATAACCTGACAGTACCCCAATATGCTGCCAAGTTCAACGAGCTGGCTCGGTTTGCTCCACACCAAGTGGACACCGAGGAAAGGAAGACGAGGAGGTTTGAACAGGGCCTGAAACCCTGGCTCTACAACAAGGTGAGTGTGTTACAGATCGATACCTTTGGATCAATCTTGGAAAAGGCTATCATAGCCGAAGGAGGGAGTGAGGCACTGAGCCTCTACAATAGGGAGAATAAGAATAAGGGTAGAAACGAAGGAGGAAATAAGACTGATGTAGCCAGTGGAAGTGGAAGTAACCAGAAGAGGAAATGGAACAATTCCGGGAATACCGGGAACAAACAAGGAGACCCAAAGAAGAGGGTAGAGCCGTGTAAGACCTGCGGGAAGAATCACCTGGGGGTCTGCTTGAAGGGAAGGACGGCGTGCTATAACTGTGGGCAGGAGGGACACATCTCTCCTAGCTGCCCTAACCCGAAGAAGATCGGTGGGTGTTTCGTTTGCGGAGCACCAGGCCACATGGCAAGGAATTGCCCTAAGAAGGGGACAGACGGGGGAGGCAATGGGAATAGCAGTGGCAAGCTGACTATGACTAGTCCAGCTCCACCGAGTAGACCATCAGCCCGGACCTTCAATATGACGGTCCAAGATGCAGTGACATCAGGAGACGTAGTCTCAGGTATCATTCCGATCAATAATATTAATGCATATGTGTTGTTTGATTCGGGTGCGACCTGTTCTTTTGTATCATGTGAATTTGCTCAACGTTTAAGCTTACCTCTAGAGAAACTAGAGTCTCCCTTGAACATAGAAGTTGCGAATAAGGAAGTAATCCCTGTTGAACATGTTCATAGGAATTGTTGCGTTGAAATTAGAGGGAGTAAGTTATCGGTAGATTTAATTCCGATTAGACTGGGAGAATTTGACGTAATATTGGGAATGGATTGGTTGTTTAACCACGGGGCAGTAATCGATTGCCAGAAGAAAAGCGTAAACCTCCAGACTTCGAAGCAGTCTAAGGTAGTGTTCTATGGTAGTAAATCTCCTAGACGTTCGAGTTTGCTATCGACGATGCAAGCCAGAAAGCTGTTAAGAAAAGGGTGTGTAGGTTATCTGTGCCATATTGTTGATACCCAACGAGAGGGAGCCGAAATGGGGCAGATACCTATCGTGAATGAATTCGCGAATGTATTTCCGGACGAATTGCCAGGACTTCCACCAGATAGGGAGATCGAATTCGTGATAGACGTAGTGCCTGGAACGACACCCGTTTCGAGGGCACCATATAGAATGACGCCAGTAGAGATGAAAGAGTTGATGGTTCAACTGCAAGAATTGTTAGATAAAAAGTATATCCAACCGAGTTTGTCTCCATGGGGAGCGCCAGTGTTATTTGTGAAGAAGAAGGATGGATCGCTGAGGCTTTGTATCGACTATCGGGAGTTGAACAAAGTAACGATCAAGAATAAGTATCCGTTGCCCAGGATCGACGATTTGTTTGATCAGTTGAAGGGGGAAAAATACTTTTCTAAAATAGATTTGAGAACGGGATATCACCAGTTGAAGGTGAGGGGAGAGGACGTACCTAAGACAGCGTTCAGGACTCGTTACGGCCATTGTGAGTTCCTGGTGATGTCATTTGGGTTAACGAATGCACCAGCCGCATTTATGGATTTAATGAATAGAGTGTTCAAGCAGCATTTGGACAAATTTGTAGTGGTGTTCATAGATGATATTCTAGTCTACTCTTTGACACCGCAAGATCATGCTGAACACCTAAGAATAGTGATGGAAACCTTGAGGAGGGAGAAGTTGTATGCGAAATTCTCGAAATGCGAATTTTGGCTAGAGAGAGTCCACTTTTTGGGACACGTGATTGACAAAGATGGTATATCCGTAGACCCAGCGAAGGTGGAGGCGGTTATTAACTGGGAACAACCGAAGACGCCAACAGAAGTGCGTAGTTTCTTAGGGTTAGCGGGCTACTATCGAAGATTTATTCAAGATTTTTCGAAGATAGCAACCCCATTAACCCAATTGACGAGGAAGGCAGTAAAGTATGTTTGGACGGAAAAGTGCGAGGAGAACTTCCGAGAGCTCAAGAAAAGGTTGAGTGAGGCGCCAGTATTATCCTTACCGGATGATACAGGTGATTTTGTAGTTTATAGTGATGCGTCACACAAGGGACTTGGATGCGTGCTTATGCAGCACGGTAAAGTCATTGCGTATGCGTCACGGCAGTTGAAAGATTATGAGAGGGGATACCCTACTCATGATCTCGAATTGGCAGCAGTTGTGTTTGCCCTGAAGATTTGGAGGCATTACTTATACGGCGAGAAATGTGAGATATACACGGACCACAAAAGTCTAAAGTATATCTTCACACAGAAGGAGTTGAATATGAGGCAGAGGAGGTGGTTAGAATTGATCAAAGATTATGATTGTGAGATTCTATATCACCCAGGAAAGGCGAATGTAGTGGCTGACGCCTTAAGTAGGAAGGGTCGGGGGAAGTTGTCAATGTTAACGGCTCAAGATGAGCTAATAACAGAGATGGCTAAACTGGAGATAGAAGTGAGGTTCCCGACAGAAT